>JAQMCX010000022.1:1405693-1415606 GCA_029814765.1 Acanthurus leucopareius
CTGTCTCTCTGGTCCAAGTATGTAACATTAGGCTACATCGCAAATAAAGTTACGTTACGATGAAATAACGTAACTTTATTTGGTCAGATTTGATATATTGTTCATATTCTTAACGAGAACCTGATTCTTCTCTGCACCGATCATCAACTTTAAATGGCAAGCTACTAATTTGAAGCCTGGGATCCATTAGCTTTAGCAACTGTGTTTTAGCACAATGTAAGGTGCATATTTAAGACCCCTTGACAGAGTTCTCCTTTCAAAGCAATGTAGTTGGAAACATCAAAAAGTCACCATGAGACAACATTAAAACTTATTGCATCACTGTAAGCTTTATTATGGCTACAGCTAATAAAATGCTGCTTAGGGTTAGCACTGGTGTTGATAGTAATGCTAGCAAAACTGTATCATCTGACAACAAATCAGCCTCAATAGCTTTTATTAAATGCATGCAAATGCAGAAATCTGTATTTAGATTAAATGTTCAGTGTTTGAATACCGAGGTCAAGTTGCCAGTCAGGCTTAACAATAACATTGGCACGAAGGAGTCTTGGACATGTGTTATATTAGCCGGTCCCAGGAGCAGCTGTCACCATCTAAAGCTGAACAGTCATTAGATAATGATTGATGGGTTCTGAGATTGTGTGTGATGTGACTGGTTGTATTAAGTGCAGGGACAGGAATTAATATATAGAAAAGTAAGTGACTGAAGTATTAAAAACAAAGAAAGAGACATATAGCGTTCCAAATCCCAGTTTTATTGGTCGTTGGATTTCAGGTGAACCAATGGCACAAGAGAGAGATTAATCCACAATATCAAAAAATTATACAAAATAATAATACAAAAAGAAGTTCCAGTTATACAAAGCAAAGATGTGGATTTCAATTCTTCTTCTTCTTTTTTTTTTTTTTTAAATCTTTTATTTCCCAACTGCCCATAAACTCAAGAGTAAGGCACAGTCATTACCACATGTTTACCCTCCACATCCGTTTGTCTAAGCCTTGGTCTTGGTTTCCTTGGAGATGCTGTTTCTCCGAGGATAACCACTCCTTTTATTTGCTTCAGATTCTCAACCCCTCATGCAAAAACTGTCAAAACTTTAGAAAGAAAATATGGACTTGGTGAGGATCAGCTACAATCATGACTTCATGGAACTATGATGAACGTTCTCCATAGTGATTTTCACATCAGAGGAAAGCTTGATGAAGATTACAGTGATGGGTGCAAGAGCCCAATGATTCACTGCTTAGTGTCAAGAAACAAAATATAAGTAGAGATAAACAATTTCTGTTTAATGAGTAAAGGAGAAAGCAAACTGCTGAAGGGTGATGAAGCAAAGCGGGCAGGACCTATGGGTGCAATGTGCTACATGACTGCTCAACAGACATTTCAGTTAAATAGACGACAAATTCAAAGTCTGTTTCACTTTTTTTGTTTTTTTTTAAACATATCCCATCTCCAACTTCACTGATGGGTCAGGAACAGAAAAATCTAACAAAAAACTAGTACAATTTGCTAATTTCTCATTGAAAAGGCTGTGCTGATACTCCTCGAAGTTCAGACTGAAATTAAAAGCAATAAAGAAGCAGGTTTAGGCCATAAAGGGCACTCTTGTAGCCCTTTCTAATATATGACAAGGCTGTCAGAGGCAGGGGGCAGAAACATGGCAGGAAATAACTACCAATTGGTCCAGACTTTGTGTGAGATGCTCGGCAGGACGGCAACATTTCAACATGAGATAAGTTAGTAGCACCAGGTTCCAGTTGGTGTTTGAGATGACAGTTTTTAAATCCAGTATGAAAAGGTTTGGTGTAGATAAAGGCTGAGGTCTAAGTTTGGTTGAGGGATTCAAAGAGCAGCTTTCAAAAAGGATCTATAAATCACTTCACTCCAGTTGCTATGGCTACCTACTGTACACCTACCCATGATAATGTCTGTGCCTTGGACATCGAAAAAAAATTGAATCCAACTGTGTGTTAGCAAGCCTGTTTTTTCTCTTCCAGTAAGACTAGTGAGTGCAGTAAACATACGCACCATTTTTCATTTTATTTTCTATATACTGTTTATGGGACATTAGGGTTTAGATTGTGCATGTGGGGAGGGGCGAATGTACGAATCCTACCATGGCAAAGATATAACCCACCCTACTGAGCCCTGTGATTGGCTCACCCATTTTCTTACCCTAACCCTGACCAATCATAAGCCTAAGCTGAACCAACACCACCAACAACTGCAACGATTGTTAGCCAATCAGAGAACAGGGCGGGGTCATGCTTAGTAGGACTCATAGTTTAAGAGGTATAGGATGGAGGGGTAGTGTTTTTACTTTCTACATCCAGTTTGATCCAGTAAAATCCCGGCCAACCAATGAGAACACAGCTAGACAACAACACAGGAAACTGGTTTACGTTGGAATATTTTACCCAAAATAAATGTACCCGAAAATTATCCACCATGAGGAGGTGGGGTTAGGTGAAACCCGTCAGTTACATTATTTTTGATATCTTTATCCTTAGATCAACTCCAGTTACATCACATAGTCATCACACAGAGGCAACATGGCCTGCTCATGAAAACATACATATGTAGTGTGATAGAAGCAGAAAAATCTGTTTTTAAGTGACTGAAAACACAAAAACAGACCCTTTTTTAAACGCAGCTGACAGGAAGTAGCTGAAGCAGAGGATCTGTTTTTGTGAGATTTCATCAGGTGGAAACAGATTAAGTAGACCAGGTTGGACACCATCATTACTGCCACCATGTGCTTCTTACACAGACAATAGAGACAAGTGGAAACACGAGGGGGGGGTGTACTCATAGACGGGAGGGGGGCCCTTTAAATGTGACTCTGCTCTGCTCTGGGAAAGGGACGGCCCAATCGTAAGGCGAGGTGGGAGTGAGTGAGAGGTCGAGCAGCGAACCAGATCGGAGCAGAAAAAAAGTGCACAGCCCCACGGTAACTATGGCAACAGATAAAGGTCGGCGCTGCAGAGCAGAGCTAGGAGAGGAAGGATGGAAGGATGAGGGAATGAAAGGGAGGCGAGGAGAGAAAGGAGTGTCTCCTTCCTTCTTCTTCTATCCTTCCTGTTTTCTCTGTGCAGTTTATTAACATATAAAGTCATAGGTACAGAATATAAGGAATGGAAGGGAGTGGGAGTGGGGGATCGGTAGATGTATGGATGGGTGGTGCTGCCGTGCTGCGTTGCCAAACTTAATTCATTAGTAGCATCGCAGCAGTGGGCTACCGCATCCTCGCTTCCTTCAGTACTCCCAGAGTGTGGCGGTCTCCAGGTCGTCAGCGTTGGCCTTCAGCACGCCGGCGTGGTCACCGCGGAGGTACTTGCCGTCAGCCACGTGGCGGATGGCCAGCTTGTTGTAGTCGCAAAACTCGAAGAGGAAGTCGACGGGTGTGTCGCTGCTGCTCACCACTGACTGCTCGTTACCCACCATCCAGTATTTACCTGTGGAGTCTGCAGAAGGAGAGGAGATGGGAACAGATGGATTTGAGACGGATGGTAAAAAAAAAAAATTGGTAAAAGTAAGGGAGAGAGGAGAGGTGTCAGGGCAGAAAAGTTGGGGGAAGGGTGGGAGAAAAAAAATGGAGGTTGGAAAGCAATGGTGAGGCTTAAAATGGCTTTGTTTGAATTACATTATGTGAATCAAATCCCTTTTTAGCACAAAAAGCCTCATGAGTAAGTAAATCCATAATGAGAATCCCTTAAAGAGTAAATGATTTAATCCTCTGTATGCCTGCAGGAGGTCCCTCCACACGCTCTGACAGGCACCACCTCTCTGCCGCCTGAGCGATGCTGCTGCACATGTGCAAAGTTTATACCCCACAAACAACCTGACGTGTCCTTCAGCCAGGCCGTCTGTCTGCTGTCAGCCAAACACCCACACTGACCTTGCAGGCTGTAGGCTCCGTCTCTGAACTCCAGAGTGAAGTAGTCATAGGAGGAGCGGTTGGAGTCCAGCGTCCCCGTCACCTTCCTGCAGCCGATGAAGCCGTGCTCCCCACGCAGCACGATGATTGGGCGGTTAATCAACTTCATGATGAACTCCTCGGACTCGCCTGCACACAGACAAAGGCCACAGCATGTTTGTCGGAGAGTGTGAAATAACTTTTTTGCCAAGATATAACAACAGCTTATTTCATTGTCTGCTTAACTATTTGATTTTAACACATTTAACAGCGAGACACTTAGGTTTTGCTGTCTAAAATATCAAAATCTGTACCTTCAAAATACTCAAACTACCCCTGCAAGAGCAACTAAGCTATAATGCAGCTCGGCGCTTGAGCTTAGAGTGCCGAGTTTCCATATGTCTAATTAAAAATGGGTGCAAATCAACTTGGCTTTGAATATGCCCTGAAAAAGAACACGATGTAGTCGACCACTCCCTCATCTGAAACTGCAGCACAGAGCAAAAGCCTCAGCTTTGATTAATGTCAGCACACAGAGACCACTTTAAGACCGGAGCATCTTCTGATCCGCTTGCCGACATCACGTGTGTGTCTTACAGCAACAAAAAAACAGCTGTGTGCTCTAAAAAAATCTAGCTGAGCTGGTCTAATTAAAGGAGTAGTTTGACATTTGCTTTTATGTCGAGAGTTTGATGACCTGATAAGTTCTTCTCTCACTAAGTGTAAGGCTTCAGCCCAAAGCAGGTTAGCTTAGCTTAGCTTAGCTTAGTTTAGCTTAGCGCAAAGACTTGTAACAGCAGGTAACTGCTAGCCTGTCTCAGCCTGAAGATGACACAATCCACCTTCCAGCACCTCTAAAACTCAAATTCCTTTAAGTATTCTATATTTGCATGACCTCACCCTAACATAAAATAAGTCTGTGGCATGGTAAAATCCTCAGATCCTTAACTTAAGAAACCAATGCATTCACATACACGAAGTCCATCAGAGGAAAAAGTCTCAAGTGTGTAAAAGTACATAAGAATTATCAGTAGCATAATAATAATATAATAATATCAAAGTAAAAGTAATTTTCTACTGTTGTAGCTGTTCCAAGTGGAGCTACTATTTTGTATATAGTTCAGGAAAGTAATCCAGTTGTTGCCATCCAGCACAGTCACCTGACTAATCTGATGGGTCAAGAGATGATTAAGGGGGATTAAGCTCTGTAGTACAAATCTGTCTTTATTTTTTAAAATTTTTTTAAGTGTTAATTTTTTCTACACTGATTGAAATTTGTTTTAAAAGTAACCAATAAGTATAGAGGGCAAGTTATTATGGTGGGATGGGCATATAAATCAGAATTTAATTGAAAATACTCAAAAACAAGCATCTCAAGAGTTTACTTAAGCAGAGGACTTGAATAAATGTTGCTTTCCCCACTGATCAGGACTCAAACTGCAGACTCCTCTTTGTCTCTGCACACTCAGGAGTTTTATCATCATGTTTCTAATCAACCGCAAGACCATGGCAAGCAAACAAAGAAAGCAACAAAGCTGAATCCCCAAAATGTAAACAGCTACGTTCAGCTGTTATGTAGCAGAACAGCTTTGCTCAGAGGCACTGACACTTTTGAAGCCCAGAAACAACTGCAACATCCCGCCGTGATGTCATTCCCGTTCTTTCGCTATGTGTGGAAATTCCCTGATCGCTGATGAAAAGTAAATCAGTTAGCAAACGTGTCTTTGTCTGAACGGCTGAATCAACAAATCTCACCGACCGGCAGAGTCGATGGTGGCTGCTAGCTGGCCGTTTTTCTTGGCGGCGACGTATTTTCCATTAGCAGCCCGGAGAGTCAGCCTCTTCCCACGCCACTCAATGTCAAAGTAGCAATTAGCTGACCTACAAAAGAGAGAAAGAGAGGGAGAAAGTGAAGGCATGAGAGGTAAGACGGATAATTAAATTTACATGGCAGTCAGATATCCAGTGGCACTTGCAGGAGTGTCGAGTGTAAACACACAGTCAATAGGAGACTACACACCCAGCTGCCTTATCCAGAACTTAAGTAACCGTCGG
Source organism: Acanthurus leucopareius (assembly GCA_029814765.1). NCBI lineage: Eukaryota > Metazoa > Chordata > Actinopteri > Acanthuriformes > Acanthuridae > Acanthurus > Acanthurus leucopareius. The sequence continues at coordinate 1,411,669 of JAQMCX010000022.1, forward strand.
GGAATTGGATAGGTGGACTCAAGATGGGACGATAAGCTTCTCTTGAAGTCTGTGGTTAAGTTGAATCAAGGAGCTTGTTAATCCTTTCAGTGGCTCACAGGAGGGTTTTATTTCCTTGTCACATTCTGGGTCAGAACTCATTTTGCTTTGCTAGCTTTTATTATAACAGCTTTTAAATATCTTCATAAATGTTCCCTTAAACCACAAGAGGACTGTGAGAGAAAACATTTTTGTGGCTTCATCGGTGATGGTCGAAGCGAGTCAAATCTCAAGAATGTGATGGAGGAACGTGATGTACTTCCTGCCGAGCCCTCTGCAGCGTGTCGATGACCGTCTCAGCTGTCTGGTCTTAAAAAAAGGAGGAATGTTATCCTCGGAGATAACTCACAGCACTTCTTTGGCCAGTCTGATGCTGGATCAGATTTTTTAAAGTGCTCTGTATCTCTCCTGTACACTGCATCTGACTCAAGAAAGGTTCAATCTGGCATCAAAAACACTTAGATTTTCAAAATAAAGGTCATTTTTGATGCATAAGTACTGTACTAAGTACTCGAGGGAGTCTAAGCCTCTACTTCTGCATTTGCCCAGTGGCTCTCAGTAAAATCAGCATCCAGCAGCATAAGGTCAAGGGTCAAAGGTCAGAGGTTAACAGCAAGCACTCTTGCTGGACAGAATCACTGCACATAAAAGAAAATCACTCTCTACAGGTTGAGGTCGCACACAAAAGCACTTAATTTCCCACAAAATGCCACAGCCATGACATGAGATCACTCACTCTTCACCTCCCACTCACATCATTCACCCCCCCACTGTGCACACGCACACTCACACCCACACTATCAAATACACACAAAACTCCTGACTCAGCTTGAATTACAAGGAGGAGTACAGACTGGGAACCGTGACGAACCAGTATCAGGTTCTCCTTGATCACACCACACACACCATCACTGCCTCCTGTTAGTGAGTGAGTGGACGGATCAGAGCAGGTGTGGGTTTTGGTGGGTTTTAGAATTTCAGATGTGTCTTTGTGGGGGCTCACCACAGAGATGTGTGTGAGATGCTTACTTGGTGGAGGCGGTACACTGCAGGCCGCCATTAGCAGTCAGAGTCCAGTATTTCCCAGCGGCGGTCCGGAATGCACACTTCCTGTTTTCACGACAAATCTCCACCTGGAACACTTCCTGGTCGCCCTCCTCATCCTGGTTGGCTGACAGGTCCATACCTGGGCGGGGTAAGAGGATGGGAGGAGAGGGTTAGCTAAAACACACTCTTGTGGGTGAGTCAGGAGTCCAACATACATGTGAAGGCTGCACACGCATTTTACCACATACAGAGGTAAAATGGTTTTCTACACACACACACACACACACACTCATAAAGAGGTATAACAGTTTCTAACGCACACACAAACTCCCTCTGGTCAGGATCAGACAAACTAAATGAACAACATCAGACGGCTTGGATTAGCAAAGGATTTCACACAGCTGCACACAGACACACACGCAGACACACACACACAGACACACACACACACAGCTCTCTGATAGTCCAGACAGATCAACTGGAGTTCAAAGGATTAGTGGTCATTGTGGATGGTCACAAAACACAGAAAAGTAGAATTACAGCCTCATGGTTGGACTCTTGTATGTATGCTGTATGCAAACCAAAAAACATTACAGTTTACATCCATGTCTGTTCAGACTCATTGTATATGTTGTGAAGAACTATTTAAAGACATTCAGTTTATATTTTAGGTAAATTGAGGCAACGGTGACAGGTTTTTGTATATATTATAGTATATAGTATATTGTATGCACTATACTGACATTTTACATCCTAACATTCAATCTTTGAATAAAATAATACAGATGAGTCAATTATGAAAATGATATAAATTGCAGCTCAAGCTAGAGACTAAATCTGCAGTCCAAAAGGCCTGAATTAATGTCTATGCTTCTGTTTCTGTGTGTGCGTGTGTGTGTGTGTCTGTGTGTGTGTGTGTACACTCAACTGCATGTGAACACCAGACCTCATTAAAATCACATCAATCCCACTTAAGAGCAACAAAGAGGTAAACAAGCATTAGTGAACTATAGCATGAAGACATACACAACCCTCCAGTGTACCACTCCCCTCTTTCACACACACACACACACACACACACATGCACACACTTCATGCAGCACAATGCGTACTATTGTATATGATGAGCTCATGGCTTGGATGGACCTACAGCTGGAGGGCTGGATGGAGAGAGAGATGGACTGTCTGCGGGGCTGCTGGGTAAATGTGTGCAGAGTGAGACGGGGAACGAGGCCGAGAGAGAAAGAAGGATGTGTTTGACAAAACAAACCAGCGCACTCATGTGTTCTCCATCCGTCTCCCTTTTCATGTGTGACACCCTCCCCCACTTCATCTCATGTTTTCCATGTTTCTTGCTCTCTTTCAGCCCCACGACTGGCAGCAGTGGTTACACTGAATGCATTGAAAAGGAAAATGTGCTCTAAAATGCTATTGATTAAAAAACAATATTATAATTAGTGAAGAAAAACTGGAAGTACATCCTTATATTTAAAGCAGTGGGATTGTATGAAAATGATGGGGGGGTATTTTTTTCTATTTCTGCTTAAGGCACAAATGCCTAATTCTGGGAGGGGGGGAACAGGGGAATGCCCTTGTAGTTTTATGACCCCAGGTGCAGTTTTATTGAATTTTTAAAGCTCTTTTTTGAAGAAGAATGAAATAGTTATAGATGCTGACTTTAGAGATGATCAGTGTCTGATATTTCTGCTTTGTTAACCCATTTCTAGCCTGTAATTCAGGTAGGGTCCAGGTGGCAGTAATGACTGTTTGCTAAGCAGCTTTTCGTAGAGACTAGATTACTGTACTCACCATTATGGTATGAAAAGGGCCTCAGTGTTTGAGTCTTTAGTTAACAGAAGAGCGCTGTGTAATTTTTTGTATTGAACTCTCATTAAACTGCCAAGATGGACACTTTAAAATTACAAGGATCAGAACTGATGCAGCAAAACCAGAGATAACCACCACGTTTTATCCCCGTGTTCCTCTTCCTGTTGTATCCTGGCGCCGACATTATTCACATCAGTTTAGTTAGAGATTTGGGTGTTATGCAAGCTGCTGGCATTGATTATAGAATAAGAGCTGCATAGGTCCGGTAATCTCGCTTCTTTCTAACTCCACAATCGAAAGTTTTGTTTTTGTTATCAAGCATCTTCATCCCCAGCTGACACTGACTAAAGTGACATCACTTAGATTTGTTTGTATCATCCTGTGGAGCCACAAACAACTTAAAAAGCTTCCATCATATATAAAGCAGAACTCCAAAACACCTTTAAACAGACTTTAATGTGTAAAGTCAATAAAGTTCTTTTTTTAATGATTAAAAAAATATTTGCAACCCAATGTTGTTATTAGTTTTAAACATGTTGGGTTGCTGAAATGTTTTTTTTGTGGACATGTGAAGGGGTCAAAGAAAGTACTAATCACACACTTTTTAAAAAGTCAAGTACAAAGTTAAGCCTGGCTCCTAAATTCAGAAATTTTCATACAGTCCCTAACAGTTTCACAATATCCTCAGTCAAAATTCCTTTTCGCACAACACATGGTGTCTCAATACGAGCTGAGCAATGTGTCCGTCTCCAACTGAGGCCAAAGATTTACTTTGTATTAAAAGTAACTGAGATCCCGGTCAGAGAGCAGGTATTATGTAAGGTGTTAGTCACAAAAGAGTTACTGCTCACATTAAAACAGATGAAAAGCAGAAAAATAGGTATCACTCCTCTCCTGCCGAGTGCTCACTAATGTCAGCTTGGGAACTCTGGCCCCCACGGACAGATTGAGTTTCAGCAGAAATATGTGGGGATGCACACGTACGCACACACACACACACACACACACACACACACACACACACA
>JAQMCX010000022.1:1435378-1475156 GCA_029814765.1 Acanthurus leucopareius
CACACGGACACAAACACACACATGCATACAGTACATACAAAAATATACACTTTGTGTATTAAAACATACTGACACACACTCAGAGAGTCCAGCTTTGATCAGTTCGAAATATGTTGTGTGATTCTGAAGCTCTCAGTGTGAAAATATAATTGACTGATGTAACAGTAAATAGTGTTTTTTTTCTTCATTGATCACAGTCTCCTGATGTGAATAATTGATGATTGAGAACTGATAATGGAAGACAGCATGTGTATGACAGACACACACCATCTGCTGACACACACACACACACACACACACACACACAGAGGATCATTAACATCTGGCACAGACAGCCATCTTCAACACACACACAATGGCCAGTCGACCTTGTGGGCTAAACAGGGGGTACAATCAACCTAACAGAGCGTAATACAACTTCATTTTGTAGATAAGTTTGCACGAACTGCTTGGGACACCACCTGTATGATGCAACACATAACTTACCCTCAGTTCACTGGAAAGGTATATTAAGGGAAGCGTAAATATTTTCTTTATACGCTGTCCTAGCAGCCTTTATTTCCTGTAACCACTCAAAATACAAAATTCTACAACTTTCCGCATTTTAAAGCGGACGTGCTCTCAGTTCTGCTCTGCCTGATAAATGACAGGACTGCATGTGCTGTAAAGAACTGAGGGTGAATTCACCTCAACTCTGCTTGTTCTAACCCCAGGAGTTTGATATGTTTACACAAAATACATAGGTACACACCTGAAGTAAAGTTAGCATGTTATTGTAACTTAAGAGTGTGCCACTATAAGAAAACAGTTTCAACTCAGTCTGCATTGGTCATTCATACTGCTGCCTATATTTCCAATCAATACACTCTACAAAGTATGATCTGTTTATTTTTAATTACTGTCATTTTAAATCAATCATGTCTTCCCTTATCTTTATGTGTGGCAACCTAAAAAAAGTTTAAGTTTAAATTTTAAAAAATGCTCTGATCTTTGTTGACATACACATAGGTGATCTTTTCAGTCTTTTGGATTTGTTTGTTTCATAAAATAACAGTGCATCTCAAAAATCAATTTGTCATAATCTAGTGTGTGTATGAATATTGTTTCCTTTTACTTAGGTTGTAGTGTGCAGATCTGGACTGGCAAACTGACTTTAACCATTTAAACAGGTATATAAGAGAGTTATGCAGTCTTGGTGGACAGACTACATGTACACACTCTCCTAACTAAGTGAGAATGAAAGTGGACTCATCAGATCTCCTTTCATGTTGTCAAAGAAAACGGAAAATTTGGTCTATTAATGAGTCACAGGTCCCTTATTGTTAAAACGGCTACTCAAGAAGAAGCTACAGCATTAGGTGCAGTAAAAGTGAAGATCCAGTAAGGCAGTGCACAGGGAATTTTTCCCTGTAAGTTTTACTTTTAATAATTAATGCAAACAGCAACATCCCCCATTAAACTTCCCCCTGTTTTGCTTCTGAAATGATGCAGATGAGTTTTCAGGATTTTCCACCACATGACTGAGCAGGACTTTTATTGGTCCATAATGTATGTCAGCTAAAACAAACAGTTCACCACTGGAGCTTATATATGTCCATATATTGTAAAAATCAGGTCAGTCTAAGGAAGGAGATTTAAAGCCAGGACCAGCAAACACACACACACACTCAACATGTTCCATTTCCTTTCAAAAGCAATGTGGTTTCCTCGCGCACATGCACACACACAAAAACACACACACATACATGTACCACAGATACAAGCAAATTCCTTTAACAGAAGAAAATGCCTGTGTGAGTAACCCAGTTATCTGTGTGTTACCAAAGAAACGGGTAAAACAAGGGAGAAATGGGACCTCTGCTCACTGCTGCACACACTCTCCGTTGTCCCTCACTCACTCACTCACACACACACACACACACACTCACACACACACACACACACACACACACTCACTCACACACACACAGTGTCTCACTTTGTCTCCTATCCTTTATGTAACAGCTTGCTGGTAGGTTCCAGGTTATCAGCTTACAATCAGAGGAGCCAAGAAAGGTGTAGCTCCCCCTTTCTCCAACCCCCACCTCTCCCTCTCTCTCCTTCTTTCTCCCTGTCTATTTCCTCTCCTTTTTCGACTGTTCTGTAAGATTCTTCAACAATGAGGAGTGTGTGAAAGAGCACAAGGACAACTGAATCAGAAAGACTGTGCAGGGGTAAAAAGGGAGAAAACAAGACAAGGCAAAGATAGAGTAAGAGGCAGAGGGAGAGAAATGAAAGAACTACAATTTGAGAGAGAGAATGAGCTATCTAGAGGCGGTGAATGGTGGCTTTACAACAGGCCTGTGATCAGAGTGTCCTTAAAAGGCAATTCAGTCCAGGTAATTGCCTGCAGCCATCAGCCAATGTCTGTGCAGCGACTTATCTACCTGCAAAAGCTTAATCTAACTGTTCTTCGAAGCACACACACACAGGCACACAAACACGTCTCAACACACCCATTCAAGCCCACACTGAGCATTTTCATATCTGTGTGTAAAGATGTGGCAATAGGGGGAGTTACAACTGTGAGTTTCATAAAGAGCTTTTACAGTTGCCTACACTGGCTGTGTTCCCTGCAGATCAGCACACATACACACACACGCACACCGCCTTATGTTGTGTACCTTGGTTGTTCGGAAATTTAACTACACACTTGTGCATATATGTATGTGTGAGGGTCAGCGTATGTGTGCATGGTTATGCAACAGCGCAAGGAAAATGCAATGCCTCTTGACCTACATTTTGGGGTTTGACTCCATACACACTGCTTTGGGAATCCCACATCATTAACTGTAACACACACACAGACAGATGGGCTCATACACATGCATGCATGCACACACACACTCAAAGTCTTAAACATGTTTATAGCTGTATCCTTTCTATCTCTTCTATCTCTTCTTTCATCATATCCTTTTTTAGTCAAATACACGTTGTGTCAGTTCTTTAAAACAAGTGTTTCCACTTTAGCTTCTTGACAGGAAATGAATATCAACCCATGATTATGACAGTCTGAAAAGAATCCATAATTTAATCTATAGGATTTGCGTCCACAGGTAGGAATTCTCCATTTGTGCTGGCAGTGAGGAGGGAAATTTGGTGCAACTAGGCCACAGTCTTGTGCAAATCTTGTGGTCAGTATATAATGGAGAGGGAGAAGAGAATGTGTGGGGAAGAGGAAGGCCTGTTAACCTACAGGCACACACAGACAGTGGAGTTAATTGCCATGCCAGAGAAACATACCAACGTCTAGGAGATGACAAGAAGAGGGAGTAAAGTGAATGAATGGAGGGAGTGCATTTGGTTGAAAATGAAGACAGAGAGGGGAAAGAGGAGGAATCTGGTCTAGTCTGTATTCTTGAGGAGGACCATCGGCCATTACATCACCTCCTGTTTCCTCTGTGGTGTGTGTGTGTGTGTGTGTGTCTGTTGGGCTGGTGGAGGTCAGGGGGGAGGCGAGGGTTCTGGGTTGTTGGTGGGAGGAGGAGTGGGAAAGGGCAATGCCTGAGTCAGTGAAGAATCATGAATGAATGCAGCTTAAATCCCTGTCTGTGCTCTTCTACCTCTCAGGCTCTTCTCTCTCTCACCTCGTTTTTCTGTATTTATTCTCCCATACGCTCATCTCTCCTCCTCTCTCTGTGTCTCTTTTGAAAAAGCCTGAGGGGTGGAGATGAGGTGGTGGGAATGCACTGAGTCACTGGAGGTCATGCACATAGAAACAAACTGCCAAGGGATGAAAGACGCTTAATTTAGAATCTGTTTATTAATTTCCTGTGGTACAGTGCTGGACAGCACATTTCTCAGATGGTACAGAGGCAAAGTTCAGCAGAAGAACAGAACTTTGATTCAGAGTTAAATGCATCAACTCTAAATAGAGTGCAATTACTTCATGTACAGACAGACATGGTCCCCAGAGGATGAACCTTTTAATGATCATCTGACTTTTCCTTTTCCTCAGCAAAGGAGTTGACATTTGGGCTTATAGTAAAATGTCCCAACATTTACTGGACGGACTTCCATAAAAAATTGGTTCAAATAATTATGGTACAAAGAGGATAAATCTTTATGACTTTCAGAGGCTCTGTTTTCTCTTACGGCACCAAAGCACGGCCTACTGAATAGACTGGGTAACATTTGGTGCAGATATTTATGTTCACCTCAGGATGAACTGAACTAACTTGATAATTTAGATAACTTTTTTATATTAGGACCAACATCAGGGTTTTTATTTTTTCATCAAACACTTTGGCTTATTACCATTAGCATGCTAACACACCAAATTAAGATGTTAAACATGGTAAACATTAAACCTGCTAAACACCAGCATGCTAGCATTACCACTGTGAATGCACTAGCATGCAAAAGATAGCACAGCTGTGCATACAGCTAGCATGGCAAAGCAGTCTGAAAATCCTCATCAAGCATTAAAAATTTAATGTACAATATGTAATTTCTGCCCCCAGAGGTCTCTCAACAAAAACACTCAAAAACAAAGGAGTTTAATGATGCTGTGATGCAGGGTGGGTTTGCCGATTTACTTCCACACTCTCTGGTGACTGGTGTTTTCCTTTAAATTAGCAATCTGTGACTAAATAAAATGCAGTGTTACCTTAGATAAGATTAGAGATATCTCTGAGTTTGAACAGTAAAATAAATATTTATTATGATGTAACTTCTCAACAATGTATATGACAGAAACTTGGTAATTTTTAGACATTTAATGTGAAAATATTACACATTGTAAGTTTAGATTAAAAACAGCAAACAGCATCGTATTAGTCAAAAACACAGGCTGTGACAGCAATGTCTGTGATGGGTGTATAAAGACGGGGATCAGCGGGGTAAAAGTAGGTAAAGAACACCGAGCAGGGTTCAACATTTATGCTGAACGGAAATGAAAATTCCCAACTGAGGATAATTTAAATGACTAATACAGGAACTGTCCTTGGCTTTTGGTCCAGTTTGCAAAAAAAAAAAAAAAAAAAGAATAACAGAAATGGTTTGCTGATGACAACTAAACAGCCTCACCAAGCTGTTGCCCAAAGTTTCCTGTCCTGATGACTAATACACACACTGACATTGCAATAGATTAAAACTAAGACGGCACAAACAGCCTCAGTCTACCCACATCAAAGCCACTGTCTGTGCTTGTGTAGTGGCAGCGACTGAGTCTATACCTGTCAGCTCTTAACCTTATATGGTGCCCCACAGTGAATAAAAAAGGAAGTCCTTATTTATGTGTTACAAAAAAAAGTGACAACCTTGTGGTTTCAGTTCATAGTGAGGCCCTAGGGGGCATCATAGAGCAGCCCTTAGCTCCAGCCCACACAGTGGCTTCAGCTCCAGGAAGTGTTGTTAGTGCTGATTTTCGTTTCTATATCTTTCCTTCCACAATCACTGAAAACTACAGCATTTTTTTCATGAATAATTATACACAGAGCTATGATATATTAGAACAGGAAGTAGGAGCTTTTATTTTGTTGTTTCTAGTGATTAAAACATACATATCTCTAATTATGATGTATGTTTTAATGCCAGTGTATCAGTTTGAAGTCACTCGCCTACAAACCACATATAAAGTAAAAAATTCAGCACACACAGGCACACACACACACACACACACACACACACACACACACACGGACTAAGAAGGAAATCAGAATGTCCTCCTCTGCAGTTTCCAGTTACTGAAACATAACTGAAAGAGAAGTGAAATTTCTTGAGCTGTGAATTCCCCTGTAATCGCACACACAAAAACACACAAAAACATACACACATCTACACACAGTCATGGAGGGGTGCCTGCACACCACAAAAAGACACAGAGATACACTGTTTATATTTGACACATTGATACATACTGTGCATGGAGGTGCTGAAGGTGCTTGAGAATAGAAACACACACCTAATGAGACAAACACACACATCTACACACACAAAACACACACATTTAATTTCACAGTCCTTAGGGGGTGAAGCTGATTTCCTTGAGACAGCATCCCATGTGACCAATCTTGCATTCTTCAGATTGTTGTCATGTGACAAACTTAAAGATCTCCTTTTATGGACGTCAGTGTTAACAGGAGGGTGTGGCCTCACTAATGCACTCCCAGGTCAACAAATACACAGATACACACACAATGAAGAAAGCACACAACTGTACACTTAAACACCTAGCACACTCCTGCTAAATCAAACACAAACATACCTACTGAGAAAAACAAAAAGGGGGTGAATGGGTTTTGAAACCAGCCTGGCAGCACTGCCATCCGCCTCTCAGTCAGAGGGAGAGGCACACACCAACAGACTGCCAGTTTCAGACCAACTGCTGTGTGACATGGTGCTTAGATACAAATTCAACACAAACTTTTTTGAGTGACGGCAGGTGTTACAAAGTAAAAAAGGGAAGAAAGTGTGTGTTTTTTCCCTGCAGTTGGGAAACATGCTGACGACACAAAGAACTATTACAGTTAAAGAGACACTGACAATGAAACAGAAACTCTGCACACAGTAAACTCTGCAGGGTGGATGATCACTCACAGGGGGGTTTAAATTTGGCTCAATTCAAGGTCCAGAACCAACTAAGAGCATGACTGTCATTGATGTTTTAGATGAAATGAGCAGATCATTCTGGAGTTCTCTCACTCAAAATCTTGTGCAATATCTACCAATGATGACAAGACTTAAAGGCCTTGTATTTTAAAAAGACCAAGACACATTTTTCCCATATCTACGCCTATGCTAAGTTTGTTAGCACATTTTATCAGTGTATAATCATACTCTGGTTTCACTGTGCTCTCACTTTGCCAAAATAAGTATTTGTTTGCTGGTAACAAGGCTACATGGTGGTTTACAAAATTATAGACAAGATTTCACAATCATCCAAAGAAAATTTTAAAACTGTTTATTACAGTAAAGGAAAAGTTCAACATAGTAGGAAAGTCACAGGTTCTCTGTCCTGCTGAGGATTTTATGAGAAGACTGATACCATCCTCATGTCTGTGTGGTAAACATGAAGCTATAGCTAGCAGCCTGTTAGCTTAGCTTAGCATAAAGTGTGGAAACAAGTGGAGACAGCTTGTCTGGCCCTGTGTGACGGTGGCAAAACCCATCCACCCATTTCTCAAGTCAAGTCTTATCGACAGGTGTCCCTGATTACAGTCTTTGCTAAGCTAAGCTAACCATCTGCTGGTTCTAACTTTGTATTTCATGTACACATATTTGAACAGCATCAATATTCCTATTTCCCAGCAATAAAGCAAATAAGTGTTGTTCCAATCTCAATCTGTTGTCAAAAAATGTTCATTAACATGTACTTAAATTTAATTTCCCTCCATGAGGGCCTATATGCTGTTTTATAGCTTTTGTTATAATTGAACCATCCACCCATGTTACCCAACCTATTCAAGTCTGGTTTATAGTGACAGAAGACCAAACAAGGTAGCTCTTTGTCATCAGCCATTGATCCCAAGGTTTTTCAAGCCAGAGGGATGTATAATCTCACCACAGTGCCTGGAACACCTCTCTAGGGAAGTGTCCAGGAGGCATCCTTATCACCTGATTAGGACACTACCCTGAACCACTTCAGGTGACTCCTTTTAACAAGAAGGGTTGGCAGTGGTACCTTTCCCACATCTCCATATCGTGAGGCTGTAACCTTAATATATTTCCTTAAAGTAGTCAAATGTATACATTTCAAAACTAAAAATTACGAAATTAACTCTACATTTTCCCAGCACGTGTACAAACTCTTTGGGGGCTGACTGAACTCGGCTTTGACACATTACATCATACTGAACTCATATAACAATCTGCTTCACAACAGCACCATGTGCTGCTGCTGCATAGCTCACAGTGGACTTTGACCAACCCTTAGCTGTAAAGTAAAGCCTGTGTGCTGCACTAAGCTGAAAGATTGCTGCCATGACTGATTAAGAGGCTACCAGTCACACACTCTGAGCATGCTTAAAAGAACAGCAGGTAGTACAAATGAGTAACTGGCTTAAGACATGGTTTTGAATGTACTGATCAGGAAAGGATGCTTAATATGGACGTGAGAGGAGTGGAGGAAAACAGAGAGGAGAAGAGAAAAAAAGACAGGACAATGAATGACCATTGCACTTTCATAAAGCAAAAGAGGGGATAAGAGAATCATGTCAAAAATGAAGAGATGATATGTTGTAATCTGAAGAGAAAAGATGGAGAAGGATTGAAGGGAAGGTGTGGCAATTTCTTATGAATTCTCTGTAGGCTGCACATTTTCTGCTGCCGGTCTCCGAGAGCCGGCTCTCCACTTCCTCTTTACCCCACTTCCTGCCTCTACTGCTGGCCTATGCCCTTATATGGCAGCTGCCATGAGCCAATCAGAGCAGAGCAGGCAGCTCATTCAAACAGTGAGTGTGAGAGACAAGAAGGGTGGGAACTGCAAACAGAAATGAACTGCATCACACCATACAAAACAATATAGCCCATGAGCACATACACACACACACAAACCTGCTTGCTGGCTTAAAACAAAAAAGAGGTGCTACAATACAACAAAGCAACGCAACGCATGCAAACTTTACTCAGCATGTCAGGGGCAACGGGTGCACGCTGCAGCACCGCATTGAAGTTGTTTTTTCGGTGGCACACTGAGAGGGTGGGCTTTCGGTTACTATGGAGGGGAGCAAAGAGGTGAGGGGAGGAGAGGAAATAGATTTCTAAAACTGAGAGGAGGATGTAGACAGAAAAACAAACATGACTGGTGCTTCTCAAAATAAGATAAAGACAAAGATAGGACGAGAATGACAGATAAATATGCAGAGATATGAAAAGGTATGAGGAGAGAAGTGAGATAAGAGAGAAAGCAGGGAGGCACGACAGGCTGTAATGTTATGTAAGGAACGTCCAAACAGAGCTGACTGCCAAGGACTGCAGACCAAAGTGCATGGGCGTGTGTAGGTGGCTGACCTCTCTCACTGCGCCAAGCTGCCAAAGGAGCCAGGATGGAATAAGGAAAATCAGGAAGTAAAAGCAAGGCTGGGGCCGGTCTAGAAAGCCAAAATTCCCCAAATTAGCCAATCAGAAAGCTGGCAGCTTGGGAAATGAGCCAATCTGAGAGGAGAAGCCCTCCCATCAGACGGAGACAGATGGCAGAGGATAGATAAGCTTCCCTGGGTTAACCACCATGCAGGGGGTGAATAAGGAGTGTTCATGTGTAAGTGTGTGTCTGTGTGTGTGTGTGTGAAGGAGAATTAAACACAAAGATAGAAAAGTCTGTCTCTATTTTTTATCTTGAGCAGTAGAGATAAAGATTTACTTTATGCTACTCTTATTTTGCACAAACTCTGCACAAAATCACGTGTACTCTTTTAAGTTCTCCTTGTGTGGATCTTTTTTTCCCTAAAGATTGTGTGATCATATATGGAAGTCTTTCTTTGCATGCAGCAAACACCAGGATGTCTGCACAGGCTACATACATGCATACATACACATTTGGGAACACCTCTGACAGTTTCTCCATTAATGGTTATTGTGATGGAGGTAGTCATCAGTTTCTGGTTTGCACGACACCTGAATAAAACCTTAGAGCCTTAAAAGGCACATCGGTTGCTACTTTGGGCCAATGAGAGGACAGAACACCAGGAGGAAGTGAGGTGGGTGCACAGGAAGGGGAAGAAAAGAAGAAGAGAGGACAGACAGAAAGCCTAGTGTGTGTGTTGATGAGGAACAGAAAAAAACAACATGCAGCCTCATGTGCTGCATGTGATTATTACATTAGTGTAGCCACTATAGAGAAGCTTCCTTTTACTGACAAGTAAGTTTAAAAACTGGGTTACCCGCTCTTGATCAGATTTACCCACAATAATCACATTATTTTCAAAGAGCAGAAAGACTCATCAATGCAACTTCAGACTTTGATAATTGCTAGCAGAAGACTTTTGACTTTTGTGCTAAGCCAGCACTAACAAATCACATTTGTTTTAAAGCTTCGTGCCAGAAGGAGTGGAGTGCCACCAAAACGAGTTGTGACACAGAATTAAAAGAGGAAGTGCCAAGAGTGTAAAAACAACTAAAATGTGTTCATATCCCTTAAACAATATGTGCTTTTGAATATGCTGTACTTGTATTCTTGTAGAGCTGCAGTGGATGCACACGGCTGGGGGATGAAACACACAAAAAAAGGATCCTTATTGACTTTTAAGAGTTAAGAAAGTACAATGGGATTTATTTTGTGTGAAGCAGAATGAATGACAGAGGTCACTAGTCAGGATGCCATGGTGGGGTGTGGCCAATAAACTCTATGTGCCTGTGTGTGTGTATGTGTGTGTGTGTGTGTAAGAAGTGGGGGTTGGAGTTAAGGATCCATTTGGGCCGTAAATGGGAAGCTAATCCAATCGGAGTACGAACAGGCCAGCTGGCAGGCACAACACACACGCACACTCACTCACACACAACATACACACACACATACACACAGCTGGTAACTGGCCCGTGCCTTGCAGTCAGACTGTCACCACGGCGACCCACGGATCAATGACGCTGCAGACGACCAATCTATTGGCTCTGGGGTGTGTCTGTGTGTGTGTGTGTGTGTGTGTGTGTGTTTAGAAAAGATGGAGGGAGTGAGGCAGGAAGGGGGTGAGGGGAGAGCAGAGAATAGGGCTTCCCTCTCTGAAACTATGACCAGTCACAGATGGCAAACAATTGGTGAGCCAGTCACTTTTCAACAGGCTGCAAAGAAAAGAGAGAAAGAGAGGGTATGAGGAAAGAGGAGAGGAGGGAAATACTATCCAAGCAAGATGGGAGATTGGATTAAAGAAAGAAAGAGAGAAGGAAAAAGGGAGGGAAAGGAAAACTGTGCCCCTGATGGACAAAACTTTGAGCCACTGCATCAAAACACTAAATACATTCTCAAAACATAAGAATGTTACAAAAGAAGGCTAATACCACTTTCATATCTGTCCATAAATACATGTAGGGACAGAGCAGAGCAGCTGGTTAGCTAGTTAGCATGCAGACTGTTAAAAGAGGCAAAGGCTAACAAGGGCAACAGAGTTTTCCATGGCCCTGAATCTTAAATTAAGTCCAATTCAGCAAAACATGTCGGTAAGCATTCACTTTCTAAAACGTCTTTAACAAGGCACTGACCTCTGAGTTTACAAAATCATGACCTTAATTAGTTCAACATCATTTCCAACTCTATTTGCATCACAAGATTGGCAATGATCTGAAACCTTCAAAGTTTCAGTTGAACTTTATGATGAGTTTGTTTGTTAGGTATGAGGCTACAGCCAGCAGCTACTTAGCTTAGCTTTGCATAAAAACTAGTAATAAAAACTATTTGCCAAGTTCAGTCTGAAGGTAATGAAATACACCAGTTGACATGTACAATTTTATTTATTTATTCTGATAAAAATCAAATGTAGAGATATGAAAAAGCCATTTTTCTGGGATTATGTTATTGTCTTTAATTGTTCTCATGTTATGGTTATTATATGCCAGGCTATTTTTTTGGCTCTGAGCAGTATCCAGGCAGGAAGTTAATGTGCCTGGCCAGGATATAGTTCCGCAAAAACATCCTCCCAAAAAATGCACAATTGTTATTTTTACACTTGGTTTTCTGTATTATGTATTATATATTATGTAGTATTATAAACAAACAGGATACAACATTTTACAACTGAGCTTTGGAAGTTAGCTAGCCAGGCTAGCTGTATCCTCCTGTTGACAATCTTAGTCCTAAGCTAATTGGCTGCAGCCTCAAGTTTTACAAAGTTATAAAAGTTATCATTTTCATTTCTTACTCTCTGCAAGAAATCAAATTACTGTATTTTTTGAAATGTCAAAAAAAATCCTTCAAAGCTGGTAGCTGGAAAAATTTCAAACATTGCTACACTCATTTGACCCTGACTTTAATACTTGTGAACAAATCATGCAGTGGAGCAAGACTGACACTGAAGTGGATGACACAACAAATGCATTTCCAACATGACATTATGTATTTCCTGTCATCTTCCCCTTCTGTCTCTGTCTGCGTCTTTACTCCACTCAGATGCCATTCGATGGTTTTATATTTTGCTCTCCTCTTACCCTTATTGTTTTCTACCCCTCCACATTTCCAGGCCTTAGCTTTCAACCTCACTCAAGGCTAATTGCGACTAATGTTTTTTGTATTGAGCTGCAGCCTTGCTGTCTTGTTGCTGTAAGACTCAAGGCAGCAGATGTTTAAATCTGTTAGTGTGTATATGTGTGTGTGTGTGTGTGTGTGTGTGTGAGTGTGTGTTTATAATAGATATAGTATTCATGTCCACCCCCTATGGCTGGCTTTACCCATTAGCTGAAGTCCTTTCATGGTGCCTTTCCCCGCCCCCACAAACACAAACTAAATGCCCTTGTTAATAGCATCAGCTACCCAGTGCTAGGGGTAGAAAATATCAAATTCTCTTTATGATAACAGTGGCAGACAGAAAGAGGAAGATGGGGAGGCACCATAAATGTAGAAAGAGAGGCCAAAAGAGGTAGGAGTGAATTAGTCAATGATGGCCTTCTTAGGTAGGGAGCAAGTAGAAACTTGCAGCATCTTTACTCATTAGAGGAACAGGAAGTCATGGTGGGATGGGTTAAGTAATGCGGGGAGTGGCAACGCTGCAGAACAGACTGGTTGTTCAATGGTGTAGCTGCTGGCTGGTTGGTTACCTTATTTGAAGAAAAAAAACCTTAGCTAGTGACGTAACACAAGGGTGTCACAACAGCTTCAATTCACTGGTAAACATTAAGACCTCACAGTGACATATATGCAGGCACACACATAACTATTTATAAGGCTGCATGTGTTTTATGCTTTTAAAATTGGATGGGTTTTTTTTTTTTGATTCAGTTGAAAAGTCTGGGTGATAAGGAGTTAGCGAAGACAAATCTGTTGTTGAGCCTTAAATTGTCAAACACATGTGTATGCATTCCCTCACGTAAAGCCTGTCACCGAGCTCTGTATTACTCTCCCACATGCTTGCACTGTCATCAAAATAGCATTTGGTTATGATTAGCTGTGTAATTTTAAGTTCTTCAACCTCTGAATCACACACAAGCACATAAACACACGTGCTGCAGTAGTCAGTGGGTTACTGATTGACTTATCACATGTTAAAGATGTCTGAGTTCAGTGGGAAAAGGTTAAAGGCCATCGTGTTCACCTGTCATTGACTTAGATGAAATAAATCACAAAATACATTATGACTTAATAATATCGGTCTTTGACACTTGTCACTTGTGATTAGATTTACTCCCTGATAAAAGTGCCGTTATTGAAAAAGTAACACATTTTAGGACACTGCGTTCTTGGTAAGAGTTAGTTTACGTCACTTTGGTGAATATGAAGCTAAAGCTACAGCTAGCTTGAATCTCAGCCTCTAGTATGCAAGAGAGAAAACAGACGAACAGGCATTGAAAGGTGGCTAAACAATTCACCTGACTGAAAAGCTTTGTACCAACTAATTCTGGCCCCATGTTGGCTTCCACTAGTGGCCACTCGGTCAAGCTGCTGAACATCCTTTTCATGTAGGAACATACAGACAAAATGTTTTTGCAAAAGGCAGCAGGACTTTTACAGGTAAATTACAGTCATTTTCTGGAGATCCCTAACTCTCCCTGACTCTAAATGACAGGTCTAGGCCCAGACCTTCCACTTGTTGCTCTTGTTAAAGTGTCACTTAGTTTGACAAGTGGTCTATTTATTTTACCACAACTCAAAGTAATAGTCATTATACACAACACCTCAAGTGCCTGTGCATAAACTACTGTCTAGATGAAAAATCCTCAGAAAAAAGACATTAGGTGTGTCTATTGCCTTAAGCAACTTAGCAGCAAGGTCCTGATTTAGAGAGCCTGCATCTCACTGGCACACATGGTATAAACACACACACACACAATGTTATGACACATGAGAGGAGTCTTCCTGGGACAGTATTCCAAGCACTTGGATAGAAGAAATTCCAACTGAAAAGTGTTGACAACACACCACTTAACCAGAGACCTCTCACTTACTACTAGCAGACCATATACACACATAAGCAAATGCATGTCCAAAGTCCTGCTTACCTAATCGACTGACAACTGATTTTACACTGATACAAAAATAAACTTGAACTCTAGCTTCAGTCTTTCCTCAGGAGTCAATAAAAAGGAATATGTCATACCATTACATGTTTTTCACCTGTATCAAAGTGGGCTGGGCCGGAACTATGACACACTCATCAGCTCAGGTATGCGACACACACCGTGAGGCACACAGAGAGGCACTCCCTAAAAGCCAGATCAAATATTTCCCTCGCCAATCCCTGTTTACACCTACATTGCAACAACATGGAAAGCAGTCTCTGTCACATGGACCCACCTGTTTCACATACCCTCAATGCAGAAATAAAACTTAACATAAATGAGCGGGGAGTTTTGGGCTGACGCGAGAAAAGCATGGTCTGACAAGGTTTGAGATTTGAACTTTAATGACGAGATTTAGAGCCTGTAAATCAGTAAGTGGGCCCAGTAGACCTTTGATCTCCTTAAACATCCATAAAACCCAGCAACAGTCTATATGGGCTTGCACAGGGTCTTTCACAGAAGTTTTACTCTTTGAGCGGACAGGTCTAGCTCTGATTTTTCACTTTTTGATTAAACATTTATCATGATAAAACAGTGGTGGCGGGGACTGACTTAAACTGTCTCTGCAAAAATGGCCTGTAAGTACTGAAATGTGCTAATTTACCCTCTAGTTTCTGCAGTGTTAAAGGGAACTAACAGAAGTCATTACTGTCTTCAAATGCAGTCTGCAAATTAACAAATCTGCTGTTTCACACAACATAGTAACTGAGTCGCAGCTCTTTTAAAGTGATCAGATGAACAATATGAAGATAACAATAACGACATTTTTAAAAGGCAACTTAACAGCATGAATATCAAAAGGAAGAGAGAGAAAAAAACAGGCACATGGGAGTTGATGCAACTGAGAGAGGAAGGGAAGTGATAAAGGAGGAAGAGAAGAAGTTGTGTCAGGGACCACAGTTACAGCTTTAAATGGCACTAAAGGCCACCCAGCCATTGTGCAGGCCTACGCTCATGGCTTAAGAGCACAAAATGAATGAAAAGTGGGGGCCAGATGTTTTATATTAAGGATAAGATGGATAAGAACAGCATGGAGGACAGGGGGTTGAAAAGGGGGAAAACAAAAAAAGAAATTTACAGCAGTGAAAAGAAAGAAAGTGCTTAAAAGTGGGGTGGCACAATTTATTATAAAACTATAGTCTGATGGTGTGTGGAAACTTAATATGGTAGTGAATGAGGTCTTGAAACCTTATGAGCCAAAAATTTAAGTCTGAGATAGTGTCACATGGGCCTCATTAGTCATAATACGAGTGAGGCAGAGAGTGAATGCCCCCTAAAAACCCACCCTTACAGTAATACAGTTGACCAGAAAGTAAAAGTGGTGTGGTGTGTGTATGAGTTTTATTTAATAAAGGTTGATAAGAGCAGGTAAAATGCAAACACAAAAAGGCTTGATGGATGAAGCTGGACTGCTGATGGTCTGTCAGATAAAGGGCAGTGTCTTGGCACTTCCTGCTTTATGTGAGTGAAATTGACATACAATAAATAGCCTTAATGTTTCCTACATGATTGAATGTCAGCTGAAACAGCAGCTAAAAAACACCCTGAATACTTTTATTCAATGTGCATTTTAGTAATTTTCTTAAGATATAACTTGGCTCTTTTTTAATACTCACAGTTAGTGCACTGCAAGCAGAAAAACCCATCCTCCCCTCAAACGACACACCTTTGTCAAACCA
This sequence comes from Acanthurus leucopareius, assembly GCA_029814765.1. Taxonomy (NCBI): domain Eukaryota; kingdom Metazoa; phylum Chordata; class Actinopteri; order Acanthuriformes; family Acanthuridae; genus Acanthurus; species Acanthurus leucopareius. The sequence continues at coordinate 1,451,236 of JAQMCX010000022.1, forward strand.
TTGTTACTTCTGGCAGAGAAAGAGCAAGCAGCCAGTGACAGGATATTCAGGAGGATACAAAAAGCATGTAGCCACAGAGCACAAATACTTGATCAATAAATATCAATGGACATTATTAGTGAGCAGTATGGGGAAGAGCTGGCCTACATAAGTGGTCATTCCCCAGCCTGTAGTAAGGCAGCTCCCCTACCACTTGTGTGTGTGTGTGTGTGAGAGAGAGAGAGAGAGAGGGTCTGTGTTATGTATGTCATGTGTTTGACCTGGTGATGCAGTGGCTGTGACTCTCAAAGAACTTACAAAGTGGTTAGGAACATCGGCCTCATCCCTCTGTAATGCCTGAAATATTAACTGCCAAGTTAATCTACAGAGAAGAACTGGTAACGAGTACAGTCTTTGAAAAAACAGTCCTGAGCCTTTGCAGCCTTCACAGGGAGGAGTTCTGGGTGCAAAGCTCTTTCAATTATCATACAAGTATTGAACCTAATGGCTCAGAGCAGGTGCGGGGAAGACTGTTTCACGTGTGTGAAAGTCTGTACATCATTTATCCGGTATATAAAACAGTATATCCAGAGATTAAGCTTACTAGGCCTCACAACATCAATCCCTTTCCTTTTATTTTCTCCAATCCTTTGCTATTATCGCCTCCCTCTCTCTCCCTCAAATCGCGAGCGCCCAGTGCACCACAGTGTGCACGCGACGCAGCCCAGTGCATGACGCCGGACCAATCAGAGGGCGCAATTCCGAAAGTTTACCTTTTATGGCTAGAGCCGGGCAACTGACGGGGTTTAAAAAGCATGCGCCCACAGCTAACGGATTCACTCTGAGCGCCGTTACACGCAGCTTGTGCGGGATATCATTTGCCTGAAACCGGTTCCCTTAAAGCGAAAAGCCCCCCCACCCAAAGGTAAGAAGACAGCTACAACTTACAGACTTCTAATTTTAGAATAATACTTAACATGTAAACAATGAGTTGATTTGTTTTTTTTCAATGCAAATTTCTATGAGATCTGTCAATAGAATGCAAAAGATGGCAGGGACCACGAGGTTCTTTGTCCTGGCATCCACCACTGTTCTGCTGATTTGACTTAACGATTTAAAAAAACCGAAAAGATGCTTTAATCTGGTAGAGAATCTTTTCTAATTAGTGCCTGTTTAACTTATGCGGTAATAGTGGATAAGAGACGTTATACTTGTCACTCAGATGTTCTTTTGGAAGGTGCCGGTAGAATTGATTATCCTTTCATAAGTTAAATGTCCTTCTTAACACAGGTTTATCATTTTGCAATTGTGAAACATTTGCTGTATTTTTTTAGTGTTGGCTCATGTCTGTCCCTAACAGGTTCTAGTTTGAAAGAGGCTTTTGAGTTGAGGTCGTCTATATCCCGGCTGCTCCCTTTGTGCGCCCGATGCGGCGGGGTGTGACCTACTTTAGCATATTAGCCTAGCCTCATCATGCTAGCACCGCCCTTCAGTCTTGCAACAGTTGCAATTTTAATTAAGATTATGCCCAAAAAGATCATTTCGTGCTCATTTGTCGGGCGTGTTAAGTTTCATCTTTTTAACAATACTTATTAATAATATATTTTTCTAAACAGGATAATCAAGGTTGAGGCCTGTGAAAAGCATTAATTGGTTAACTGAATAAACCGGTTTTGCTGTGCGATCAAGTCTTAATTCGTTCGCACGTTAGGAAAAGGGAACATAACGACTGACAAGTCATCCGTCCTTAGAAAAGGCGTGGCTTTCAGGAAATGGAGCATCCGTCAAGGACTTGTGATCCATTCATGAGTCAACGCTAGTTTTATTAACGTTATGCAACTTTTTGGTTTTTTCCAACAAGTGTCTTATATTAAGAGGCTGATGCCAGAGTTTCAAAAGAAATAAGGAATTGTTAATTGAATATCTAAGTTAGTCGTGGTTAAGATAGCAGTAGGCAATGAATGGAGCGGTTGAGATTATGACGCAGTGATATTGAAGTGAGTCTTACTGGTTTTAATGCCAGTATGATTGTGCAAGAAATGGGAGGGAGCAGAGGAGGAAGTTAACGATAGTGAACCGGAGGGAGTGGTCGCGCGGTTCCGGGTCCGATAATGTCAAATGTTTTTTCTTGCTGCTCTGGCCGCGCGCCATGGCGCCGGTAGCCGCAAAGCTGCTCAAAACCGAACCATGTCCTTATATGGTAATAACAGAATGCAGCGCACTTCCTTTTGTCTGGCTTAGTCGGAATGTGGGGCACGAGCTCCACCTAGCTGGTCATTTCGTGAACTACCGCTAGTTGAAAGGAAATGAGAGCTCTAAGTAAATAGTGGTGGTTGTATGAAGGTGTTTGGGACTTAAGTGTCTAACTTTTCTTTGTTTTTGTTTTTAAACAGTTTAGCCATGGATGATGAAATCGCCGCACTGGTTGTTGACAACGGCTCCGGTATGTGCAAAGCCGGATTTGCCGGAGACGACGCCCCTCGTGCTGTCTTCCCCTCCATCGTTGGTCGCCCCAGGCATCAGGTGGGTAAAGCAACATAAAGCTCAACTCATGATATGAATAAGCATTTAATTTTAAAAAATTGATTTAATTGACTAATACTTTAACTATAATGAGGCAATGAGAGCATTTAAGTACTTATTTTTTCTGACTTTTAATTTTTTGTATTTTTTTTAAAATGAGTTATGATTTACATTGAAGTAAGAGACTACATTGTAATGGAAGAATTTATTTGGATGTTTATAACCTAAATTAGTCAAGTTTTTTTTTCCTGTAACTTTGTAAATTTGTATCTTTCAGTGCAGAATTCAGTTTATCAATTTAACATGTTTTCTTCTGTGTTCAGGGTGTGATGGTGGGTATGGGTCAGAAGGACAGCTACGTTGGTGATGAAGCCCAGAGCAAGAGAGGTATCCTGACCCTGAAGTACCCCATTGAGCACGGTATTGTGACAAACTGGGATGACATGGAGAAGATCTGGCATCACACCTTCTACAATGAGCTGAGAGTTGCCCCCGAGGAGCACCCTGTCCTGCTCACAGAGGCCCCCCTGAACCCCAAAGCCAACAGGGAGAAGATGACCCAGGTAAACTTACTTCCTAGTTCATATATAAAACATTTCCAGTTAAGCAAATAGCATATTAAAGTACTGACAGTACTGAACTAGTCATCTCATCTCCTTAGTCTTCATCTCTATTCTACTCTCACTTGCTCATTCCTCCCCTCTCCTCCAGGACTTCTCTCCTATAAGATGATCTATCATCAACAGGTCTCTCTTGACTGTGTGCCTATTTATCTGCACTTGTGTCTTTTTTAGCTGAGTCAGTAGATCAGCACTTACTAGACATCTGACATGCACAAGTGTGAAGAGATGTTGACTTTCTGCACCTTTATTCTACTAACTTCAATCTTTGCCCCACTCTAATGCATGTAGTGAGTGCAGTGGCCACAAAGATAAAGAACTTGTACCTTGGTTACAAAACACTAAAATGTTTTCTCCTCCTCTTGCAGATCATGTTTGAGACCTTCAATACCCCCGCCATGTACGTTGCCATCCAGGCTGTGCTGTCCCTGTATGCCTCTGGTCGTACCACTGGTATTGTCATGGACTCCGGTGATGGTGTGACCCACACAGTGCCCATCTATGAGGGCTACGCCCTGCCCCACGCCATCCTGCGTCTGGACTTGGCCGGCCGCGACCTCACAGACTACCTCATGAAGATCCTGACAGAGCGTGGCTACTCTTTCACCACCACAGCTGAGAGGGAAATCGTGCGTGACATCAAGGAGAAGCTGTGCTATGTCGCCCTGGACTTCGAGCAGGAGATGGGCACTGCTGCCTCCTCCTCCTCCCTGGAGAAGAGCTATGAGCTGCCTGACGGACAGGTCATCACCATCGGCAATGAGAGGTTCCGTTGCCCAGAGGCCCTCTTCCAGCCTTCCTTCCTTGGTAGGTTTCCTAACTTAAGCCTTACATGCAATGATGCACATACATACACTGAACCCTTAGTACTCAGCACTTGATCATGCTAATGAATATTTTGCATCTGCTCACAGGTATGGAGTCCTGCGGAATCCATGAGACCACCTACAACAGCATCATGAAGTGTGACGTTGACATCCGTAAGGACCTGTACGCCAACACTGTGCTGTCTGGAGGTACCACCATGTACCCTGGCATCGCCGACAGGATGCAGAAGGAGATCACAGCCCTGGCCCCATCCACCATGAAGATCAAGGTGAGCTGACTTGCTTTAGAGCCATCAGTTTGTCTCTTTGTTGTTTGTATATGAACCAAAGGCCTTGGTATCCTAATAAGTTTTTGTCTGTCTTGTCCCCCTGCAGATCATTGCCCCACCTGAGCGTAAATACTCTGTCTGGATCGGAGGCTCCATCCTGGCCTCTCTGTCCACCTTCCAGCAGATGTGGATCAGCAAGCAGGAGTACGATGAGTCCGGCCCCTCCATCGTCCACCGTAAATGCTTCTAAACAGACTGTTCCTCCTCCCCCTCCCCCAACCAAACGCCCAACAACTTCAGCTCTGTGCAAAACGACCACACACCACACATTTCTCATACACACTCAGGCGCAGAGTCTAGATGACCAACTCATTGGCATGGCTTCAGTTATTTTTGGCGCTTGACTCAGGATTTTAAAAAAAAAACTGGAACGTTGAAGGAGACAGTAATGTTTTTGGCTAGGTTTAAAAAAAAAAAAAAAAAGCACCCCAGGGTTCTGCAGTTGCATCTGGGGACTTAAAAATGTACATTTTGTTTTTCTTTGAGTCATTCCAAATGTTTGTTAACTGCATTGTTCAGACACATGATTCCAAATGTTAACTGCATTGTTCAGACACGTATTTGCCTCTGTGAAGGCTGCCCAGTGGTTGGCGCATACTTAAACATGGTTGTAGTATCGCTTGTATGTAAATTATGTCTGGGTTTTTTGTACTTTCAGCCTTAAAAATATCTTGGTCCTGTTAATTTTTTTGTTTTTGTTATGCAAAACCCAGTCGTGACCTCTTCTTCCCCCTGTTGGAGGTTTATCCCCGGGGTGGTGGGGCAAGGGGTCTCGCAGTGATGGGGTAACATGGGGTGCCAGACCGGTGGGGCCAACCTGTACACTGACTAAACAATCCCAATAAAGTGCACATGTGTTCCGACATGCTGTCTGTCTCTTGTCCTCTTTTTAAGTTTGAATTTATTTGTATTTTCAGGTCACTGTTCACTCACTGAAGGCTAAGAATCTCAAAAATTGCAAACAAAACAGTTTTAAGTTACAGGACATGGTTCACATTGTAAATAGGTTTTCAACAAAAACATGACAAGATGCTTTAAAGGCTAAAACCAGATTTACAGCACCAAAAGATTCAGGTTTGACTAGTGAATTGCTAAGATAAAAACCAGACCTCATGCATCATTTACACACTAGAACATTAGTTTTTGCTCATGTCAGGTTGTCAGTCTTAGTAAATACTGTCACTAAAAGACAAAAAAGCTGTGTGCTTATTATAAACTGGATATAAACTCAAATAGACCAGTGATGGTTTTAAAAAAAAAAACAAAAAAAAACATTAAAACATGACTTTCACAGCCCATTAGATGTAAATGCATTATATATGACAAGTCTGAACCATGTAGTCTGAGAAATTTGTCACAAGACTATGAATAAGACCATTAATTTGTTTCAGTTTAGTCCTCTACACAACACATTTAACTGCTGACACCATTCCAGTTTGAAGCTAATATGTGTTGATTTTGTAAAACATGACAGTGAACAAGAAAACTGATCTTGTCTCACCTCCGGCACCTGTTGTCTCACCTGTTCAGGAATTCTCAGGTCTTCTTCAAGCCACATTAGTATAGGAATGTTGTATTTTTGCTGTCAGACACAGGATGACAAAACTTCCTCTGTAAGATCAAAAGGAAACATGCTGCCTGCAGTAGTCTGAGTGAAGTTTAAAAAGCCAAGTTTAAAAGACAAGTCATCACCTGAAGTTGTGAAACCTGCAACAGGCCCGAACATGCTGTATTAACAGCATTTTGCCTGTCTGAATTAGTCAACTCTGATGCAAGTGCAATTTTATTGCCAAAAAACGTCTGCATAAATCCTGGATTATATAAGAGAAAAATTTACAAATCTGTCAGAAATTAATTAATCTATCATGGTTGAATTAAACATCAGATCTAGTGCTCACACATGGCATTTTATGATAATGAAGCTTACAAAGATAATTTTCTTTCAGCAACCTGTTACAATTTGATACAAAAACGCTGCATTCAGGAGTATTTAAACACTGAGATTACAATTTAACAATGTTTTATCATAGATTACACAAGGTGTGTGTGGGTGTGTGTTTATGTGGAATTTAAAAGCAGATGAACAGCCTTGTCATCATTCCATACTCTCCTTATCACCAGATAAGAATGATAAGGAGACCATAAAAGTACATAACAAGTATAAACTGAGTATTTTATGAGGATGATTTTTTTAAATAATGCAAGTAACTTGCATGCTAGGAATAAACATATTTACTGTACAGACAACAGAAATAGAGACCTTATTGAGATTTCTCCTGAATCAGCACTAAAGTGTTTCCATTTACCTGTACCTGAGTTATTCCGCACAGGGTTTATACTGACCTTGTTTACTGCAGTGTTACCTGGATCAGCTGAGCACAGACCAGACAGGCTCTGACTGACCATGTGATCGGCCATCACCATCTTTGTGGGGAAAAATGTTGACTAGCGAGCTTGATTTGAGTGCCATGTAGTGTCAGAAGTCGACCAGGAAATAATCAAACGAAATTAAAACATAAAGAAAAAAGTTTAAATTGACGATACAAATGCAAAGTTTAAAGACTGAAACCATGAAAAGATGTGGAAGAAGGTCAGAGAAAATGACAGAAAATTCTGAGAGCTGATTCTGCTAAATATTAGCACAGTTTATTCAAAACTAGTTTTACCTAATTCAGTCCAAATCAATTCCTGTAAACTGCAATGATAACATGACGAAGAAAAAAATTTATTAAGAGGGGGAAAAAAGTCTGGACAAATGAGCCATATAATCACCTCCCAACAGGTAACAAAGTAGGCCTACTCGCTCAGTCAGCATTGGTGTGACCGTTTTAAAGAGCATAAATTAAATCAGTGCAAGGCCAATTTTAGTGAAAAATTGCAGGATTTAGTTCCGAGTCTGACCCTGTGACCGGGGTGAAAAATATGAACAAATAGGTCAGAGCAGCCTCAAAAGACTGACCCCAATGAGGTCAGTGGTTCCTGTGTGATGAGGAAAGAGCTCAGATCAGCCGCTTACTGTCCAACAAAAAGCCTGTTATTTCCACCCACAGACACCTTGCCATGAAATCACTTATGATCATTCTCTCCTCGTGGGATCATGAGATCTGAGATTGTCTGGTAGCTGGATACACTCTAATGGTGAATAATGGAAGTTGATGTGTAACACTATGTAGAGATACATAGCTTTCCGGGTTTGCAATTGAAAATGTACAAGTCACTGACGTAAATGGAGCTTCAAAATCAACGCATAACCACCTTAAAAATACCAAATAGTATTCTTTAATTTTGTTTTGACTTAGTTGCCACTACTCCCATGAAATATGATTTACAGCAGTTGTGCAGTTAAGACAGCAGGTGGCAGTGTAGGTCAATCAAATAAAAAAAGTAAGGCGTAACCGTGCTGACTGTTCCTTAGTATTTTCTCTGCATCTCAACACTTCAGCTGGTATTAAAGATTGTATTATTATTATTATTATTATTATTATTATTATTATTATTATTATTATATTAAACACTGGGCCTGAACCAATAATATAAATTAATGTCATAATAACATGTTCATGTTAATATCATGTTTGATGATTTTGATTTAATGGGCAGTTGCAAGGGACAGTATTACGGAAATGACTGAGTTTAAGACAGGCTTGACAGAGCTATAAAGTGGTAAAAAAATTAATAAATGATATTGAGTGTAGTGTGGAGCTTGTACATGCTATACACCAGCTTTTCTAAAATATAAGGGAGAAGATCCTCTGCTGATACATGCACATTTCCTGTCCACATCTAAAAACCGATCTCCACATTTGCATATTACACACACACACACACACACACACACAGGAAGGATAAGATGGATGGTGGACGGTCCTGCCCCGCCTTCATGTTCTATGCATCATATCCTGTTTCAGCGTATGAAACTACAGATCCAGCACTAGCCAAAGTCATGCTGCGTCCATTAGTCAGGCTGTCCCAAATTCGTGCAGTATTCTGGGCTGCATGGAGGTAACCTGATGAAATATGGTGAGCCTGGGGGGCTGTTTGAAGGAGGATGGAGACCTGGGCACATGCTTGTGGAAGTTTGCATTGATATGTATTCATATATGCATCCATTAAGTTGGGCTGCCTGCTGCATGTACACACTGAGGATCAGGTGTGTTTGATATCAGAAATTTATTCCATCTCGTTGCAGTGCAGCCCCCCCGCCTGTGATTCTGCTGAGGCTGCTGCTCTCTGATATCTTTTTATTGCCACGCCAGCAAAACACTCACTGGCAAGGAAGCAGTGCTTGGCCTGTGTGTGTGTGTGTAGTGTACTGTGCGTGTGTGTCTGTGAGCGTAGCCATTTTTTCTGAGCTTGACAAGGTTGCCGTGCATGTGCGTGTTGCATGTGCAGGTGCGAGCACTGCAGGTGTTTGTGAATGAGGCACTCCAGAGATGGCACAGAGGGGGACCAATTTGTCAGAAAATGAGGCTCACTGTGCTCTTCCATTTACAACAGCTGTGCAGCCTTACTGCAGCTCCATTGCCCAGGTCATTGATCCACCTTGCATGCAAGTCTCATCTTTCACCAACAGATGGGGCCGCTGCGCCACATGAGCCCGTTCGGCTTGTAAACTAGGTGAAAGGCAAGCAGAAGGCTACTACTGCTGACGGAAGGAGGCTAACAGAGAATAATTGATCATATTCAAGTGCAGTAGCTCCAGTTCTTTGGAATAATTCACAGCGATTTACATTTAATCATGAATGACATGTTTACCAAAGGAAATGCCCTCTTTCTGAACATTTGTCAATATGAATACTATTTTGTCTGACTGACTGACAGGATAGCCTAAGAAAATTTTGTTTCTGTCCCCGAGATGCTGGCTGAAAGAACCGGTCTGTTGACTCTATTTTTAAACTGGGTAGTGTGTTTTTTTCTCTGCCTTTGTAAATCTCTAAATCTGATAAAACATATTCTCCAGCCAAGATGGACCCTGTACATTTTTCCCACTGTCTACAATCGTGAATGACAATAAGAGAAGCTTTGTAAAAAAATACAGCAGTAGACTTGATTGCAGGTACTAAAAGAAGGAGAGAGGTGTGAAAGCTCCAACAGACATTTTCTATCTTTTCCTTGAGGTTTCAGTGGCTCTGACACACCACCACATCACATAAACTCAGCAGGATATGTGTCTGTTGCAGCAGTGGTTCCTTACCATTGTTGCAAGGCTGGGCTGCTTTTCACGTGAAAAGCCCCAGGATTTCTAAGAGCTCTAACCGCTTGACTCAAGCACAGGAACAGGCACATAAACTACACACCATGTGCACTGCAGGCTTGCTCAAGCACCCAGCATGCACAGTTGACACCCACCCTGCCAACCCCCCCATCCCCCACCTTAGTTTGAAGCGGTGGCTTCCACGCATGTCCTTGTCTTGCTACACTTTCCCAGATATAATCATGTTTACTCTGATTTGATTGAAGCGAATCTGAAACTGCAGCCTTTTTGCAGTGTTTCGGTGATTAATTTGACAGAAAACATTAATTTACATGAATGTAAAAGATACTGTGAATTTTAACTACAAGTGTTGAACTTGGTTGTGTTAAAAATGTGGGTCAACATATTCATGTGATGTTTTCTTGGTGCCCAGTCCTGCTCAGTGAATTTAGCTACTATATCCTGTATGTACTGCATTGTAAGTTTATATTCGTCCACATATATTTGATATGCATGTACGTCATTGTTATTACACAACGGCTATGTTCAATCATCCAAGTACAGCTTCCATTATTAAAATTATTCAACAAAAAAAATTAATATTATAATCTGATTACAAAATCCTGAAAGACTGGGAGTGTTTGTGGGTACAGAAAATCATTTGTAAAGCAGCACATGTTGTCTAGATTTTTCTTGTGCATCCATATCATCTGAGAACTACTACTGATTGCATTCAGTTGCATGACTGGCAGGGTGGTGCGCATGTGGCTGACTGTTTGTCCTCCAGCAGAAAGCTCCTCGCCCTTCTCCTCCCCCACCCTCGAGGGGTCCACCATAAAACCCTGCAAGGCACTGCCTAATGATTGGCAGGTACCCCATGAGAGCTACATGTGCGTGTGTGTGTGTGTGTGTGTGGTTTAAGTGGGCGGGGAGGGGTCAGCATGAGAAGGTGATGTCAGTCATCTCTGACTCAGTGGCATGTTTATTGCACTCGTGTACGCATTCTTCCCTGTATGCATGTTTTTTAAAATTCCATCAGGACACAGGACCAGACGCTGCATTTAGCCTTCGCAGTCATGTAGTGGATTTGTGTTGCTGCAGTGCAGTAGCACCGATAACAATACAGTAGTTGTGCAGAGCATGAGACAAGGTATGATGAATGATTTAGCCCTGTGGGCATGCAGGCACTCTGTGTGAGTGTGTGTGAGAGCAGATTGGGATTGGGAGGGGTCGCATAAAATATCTGGACTGTTATTTATTCCTGCTCCTGACTCATAGATTGAAGAATTATTATAAAAATACTATTTACTTGAGAACATAGCCATATGAGCAGGCTTTATTGGCAACCCCCCCAGCCTCAATAATGTGCTGACTGAAGTGCTTTGGTTGAAGGGTAGGTGCTTATGCATGTGGACATCTTTCTGTATTTATTTATTTATGTATTTCATTTCCAGAGAGGATTGAACCCCCAGCTGAATTAATCAATACTGTCTCTGTGCTCTGTCCCCTGTGGGTTAATGCAGCCACACGCCTGAGGAAAATCAGATAGGCTGGCTGCCAAATCAAATCATTTACCTGATCCTTTAAACTGATAGGCCAGAATTAACCCAAACTCCAACTTTGATATTTGGACAGCCAAGCAGCTAAAGGTGGATGTGAGATATGCTGCTCAGGCAAAGATAAGGGGCAAACAACGAGAGGAAAAAAAGAAAAACACAACTAGCCTAAACAAGAGTCAGGGATAACAGATGTTCTCACTCTGTAATCTTTGGTCTGCAGAATAAAAACAATGTTCGTGGAATGAAAAATTGGCTGTGGTATTATATTGACTCAGCAGCGCTTTGGGCTATTAATCACGGTTTTCAGTACTTTTCCACTGCAGCCCCACATTAAGGACATCCTTGGAGCTTTAAGTTGGACTATTCTCAGAGAACCCAGTTGGTGTATAGGCTATATCAAAATATAATCTACCAAATGTTCCCATCTGCTCTTGGAGTACACAGTATCACTGGGACAAGCTTAACCTAGAAACAAACAGACATTAAATGTCTGTGGCATTACATCAAATGAAGGTTAGATCCTGAACGGCACACGAATTAGCTGGTTGCTGTAGAGAGTGTGGTCATTTTTAAAGACTGGGTTATTAGATTATTTAGGCTTAAAAGAAATTGATTGTTTAACATATACATGTAAATACGTTAATTTCAGCTCCATGTCAGGTTATAATAATTTTGGACTGTCGTCATAGCTGACTCTAATCTGTAGTTAATTAAATTTCTTTAAATTTAACTAGCTGCTGGTGTTGAATAAAAACTGTGCGTAAAACGTGTAAAATGCTGCATTCATGGGTTGGACTGTACTGTACTGTGACCGCTGCTGTCCAACAAACGATGAATGCATTTTTTATCGTAAAATTGTATTAATATCAGCACGACGCTCCACACCCCATGCAGCTGTCAAACCCACCTCGAAGTGGAGCTAACCCCCTCCAAAGCCGCGGCATTGGACAAGAAAAACAACAAGGAGAAGATGAAACCTGCGTCTTGCTCACAGGGTGAAAAGACGGCAACAATGGGGCCCTAATCTAAAGGCATTGTCTGAATTCCCAGTCGGAGCGCTTTGGAGAACAAAGACCGGCTTGGTCCCCTCGGACGGCCCGGGACGGGACATCACTCTGATCTTCGCCTGGTAATTCCCTCCCCGGGTCTCGTCAGAGGTGACAGGCGCTGCGAGCAGACAGGTCTGCGAGGCGAGGGCTGCAGCTGAGCGGCCTCTTCTTCAACTCAGCTCGGCGGTAAAGGCTGTCGTCCGACTGGTTGAATAACCACCTGACCACCGAGGTTGTCGCGACCCGTACGAAACACTGGACACCCACACAGCGGGCCTTTTCTCCGCTGGTGCTGTTAGTCTGTGTCTGTCCATAGCTTACGCTCGGGTCTCCGCTACACTCTCCCTTCTCCTTCGCCGCTTTGGTGTCTGTTGTAACGCTGACTTTCCCCTAACGGAGGGGGTCGCCTTGAAACCGACACACACTGAAAGGGAGGGGTTGTATAAATGGAGTGGGTGACAGGGGCAACTTAAAACCGCCTGAGATTTCTTTAATCAACATTTTAGCAACTCTGTAACGCGGAGCGCTTTCCTTCAAAGAAAAATTCACGGACAATAAAAGCCCGCGAGAATCAGACAGTACTCTGCACGAGGTCATGTGAGAGGGTTTGCAGAGCCCCAGACATCCACGCAAAAGGTCGACCACCCCTCTCTCTCTGAATTATAGCACCAAAACGAGTACGCCACTTTTTCTCCTCTTCTAATGCAAATCTGTGTTCCCATTAGACGCAGATTATTCACAAGGAGAAACCCAGTGTTGCTTCACCTATACAGGCTGCCTGTGCATTTGCATACAGAAAGCCGGGCATTATTCCGCACATAGAAATCGTGTGAAGAATCAAAACTCGTGTCATGAAGGTGAAAACGATGATAAGTCTCAGTGCGTTTCTGATACATAAAGGTCCAAGTGCTTTTTACAATGTAATATGTGTGCAGGCCCTACGTGGTGCTGAATGATTCATTTATGCCAGTTAAACATTAGTATATACGCAACAGTTAAGTCAATAAATAAAAATGTTAGATTGAGTATTAATTGTGGGATATGTTGTCTGTGTTAACATCTTTTGGCTGCCTATTAAGTACTTGCAAACTTTGTGGTGCCAAAAAATGTTTATATTTAAGACTTTGACAGTCCTTCTAGCTCCGTCTGTTAAGGCCTAAACTTTGAGTAAATGTAAATTTTTGGCTAATTCTTTGACTCTCTTTTTCCTGTAAAAATATAACCTCAATTATTAGCATGTTAAGATTTGTGTTGTGTTTCCCAATAATGTGATAAAAAATATTTCCCTCAAATAAATTTACTAAATCGTGAGATTGTCATTTCAATTTTTGATTTCGATATTTCAGGTAATGTGCATGTCTTACCCTTTGGAGGAGGACTTGTAGGTGAGATAGAAAGGTAATCTACTTACAGACATCTAATTATCCGCTTTCTCTTTGAGAGCAAAGTAAACTGAAGCCCACGCCACGTTTAAAATTAGTGCAATATTTTTAAAGGTAACAACGCCCCCCTTCCCCTTGCCAGTGTTTGAGCGCCTACTATAATCGGCGTGGAAATGGGTGGAATGGAGCGGGGGGGTTGCCTTGAAACTGGCCCCCACCACCGTCCCCACTAAAAAAACAGAAACCCACTGCTTGTTTTGATCACTCAGTCTTGAAGGGAGAGGGGACCTTGAAACGGCTCAACCTCCTTGCTCCATAATTGGTTTTATAGTGCTGGCGAGCGGCCAGAATATTTTTTTTCTAACTGGGACTTTGATTGACACTTTGAGTGGCCATTGGGATAGTGGCTGTGTAAGACGTAAGGGGTTGGGCTTGGGTTGGATGGTAGCAAGGCAGATGGGCGGGGCTTGCAAAACAATGCTGTGTTTCATTGCCGAGGAGTTTACGGACGCGTCAGGGACTGTCTCTCCCCCCTGTTCTCCCCCACTTTACCTTCGGACGAGCCTGTAATGGACTACTCCAGTTCTCAAAGCAACCTGGACGGATTTTAAGAAACGTTTGCATTTCTATCTTCTTTCTTTGGATTTTCCGCATTCAAGTAAGCGGTCGGCATGTTTTTTTTTATTGTTTGTTTTTTCTTTTTCCAGCTAAAGTGTCAGACTCCTCGATGTTTTTAAAACATAGGCTAATTTGGGTTGTAAATGTGAGTGAAAAGGGCGCGGAGGTTAATGCGTGCGACATTTTGCATTTTTGGGTGCCGTTTTGGCGTACAACGGCCACTTAGGATACGTTTCCGCCGAGAAAGTTTGAGTGCCGTTAATGGAACCGTGAAAAGTTTGAAACGTGGCTGAAATGCCGTGCAGCCCCGCTGCCTCACCGCATGGATCACAATGGGAAGGGATACCATCTGACTTACCTTCCCAGCTCATTTCGGGGGGTTTAGGGGCAATATTTGTGTCTGGTTAATTTTTTTTCTATAAGAAAAAGGGTTTATTGTGATTTCTGAACGAGCCATTCTTCAGATCCCGCCCGCCTGGATATCACGAGTCATTGCTGTAATGTGTTTGCTTTGCAGCCTTTGAAGGTTAACTCGACTTTCGTCTTGTTTTAAGCCCAAATACATTTAACTAACAGTGTAACACCAGTGATTATTTCAGGGAATTATGTTAAAAATATTCCTGGACTCCACACGATACCACTGTTGTAGACTATCTGCTTGATGTCTACGGATAAACTCGCAATTGCTCGTTGTCCTCATTTAAAGAACTTTTAAATTAATTTTTACATTTTTTTTCATAATTACACACACACGTATATGCGAAGATCGTGTTGTATCATCAGTTTTCCAGAACGATTAAAATGACCTTTTAACAAATTTAATTCGCAGTGTTCGGGGTCGATACCGATTAAACTGAATATCCGTGGATTTAATACGTTAAACGCAGTAATTTGTTTTAATACTAGTTAAAACTTGGGTCAAAATGTCACATTATCGACAAGACGGATTTCCAGCGAGGTTTTAGTTTTTGAACAGTGGAATGAAGTGTTTACGGGGTTGGGTTTTGATTTCTTTCCTTGGGCAGCACCCATGTCCAATTGCGAAGTAGTCCGGACTAAATGCGCATCTTTGGGCAACTAAACACCGCCAACCCCGCCGGTGACTGGTGCAGGCTTTTGCAACCTTATTTATTTTTAACTCGTTTGAAATTTATATTTGATGCGCCTCCAGTATTTATAGTGTATTGGCTTACAGCGACTTGGCCCCAAGCTCACAGTGCTGATTTACGGTTTAGGAAAACAGCTGGGCAATCGGAAAGGTGAAATAGGTTATTAAAATTTGACGGTATGCGTTTCCATCGCGGGATCGCGGGCTGTTTTCACGGCCGGGGCAGAGCAGCTGTCCGCCCCTCTGCTGGCTGTTTTCACTGGGAAGCGGAGCCCCGGAGCGGCTGCTCGCTCGGTGTGCAGTGGGGGTGGAGTAGCCTTCTGCTACTCTGAAATATTAGATCATAATTTCATATAAATACTTAAAGCTGTATTGAGAACTGCAGTTAGGATGCACCAAGAGCAACACTTATGATCTTTTTTGTCGACCAGCTTATATTAAACCTTTAGTTTTTGAAGTGGTTTTCCAAACTGCGTCATTGCACATATCGACAGCCTGTTCGCTGGGAAAAGAGAAATCAGAAAACTAGCTTGCCAGTTCCCAACAATTTGCTCAGACTGCCCTGATATTGTATATCAAGCGATTCTTTTTTCCTTGTTGTATTTTATAGGTCAGCGGGATGGCTGAAAAGGAGCCTGAATCGCCTGGAAAACTAAAGACATTATTATAGCCAGAACTGGCTTTTTCGGAATAGGGGGTCTATCCGAGTGGACAATTTCTTTTCACAACTTTCCCCTCTGTGGATAATGGATGGCAGAGATTTCGGGCCTCCCCGATCCGTCCACGTACCACCTCCGTTGTTGGCGGGGCTCGCAATGGAGTCACACCGACTCGGAGCAGCGGCAGCAGCCGGTAGGATCCCTCCCTCGCCCGGTCACTTGGGCGCGAGTCATCCGCCGCCTCTCCACTCGGGAAAATTTTTGCCATCGGCCATTAACCTACATCCCCACCACAGTAAGTGTGTTATTTCTATGTGTTAAAATGATTCGATGTGACCGCCCCAAAGGCACAACCTCCGAATGATCAAAATATTAAGTTGAAATCGGGCTGCGCAAAGATGCGCACAGTTTGTGACTGCCCGTGGCAGCGTGTGCGGTCATCACTTGGATGTCGCTACGCTGTTCTGTGGGAAATAAACCCCGATGTCGGTTTCATAAGGAGGTGTGGCTGTTATAGAGCTGTGACAACTTTCAGATGTGAAAGTATTTGATTGTGTTAAGGATTTCCAGCCTGCTGCAACACGCAGGTCAGGGTGCATTGGTCTTTGATGGCATGAGGACCATTACAACGTCATTGCTGTGAGAGCAGATGCAGTTTGTGCTTGTGTGTGTGTGTGTCTGTGAGAGAGTGGGGGTGGTAAAGTTGTGACTAAAAGGGATGACAGACCACTTCTTACCATGTTGGGGGAATTTGCTTTGAATGTTTGTGTGAGTGAAGAATGGCAGCGGTTCAGTTTCCAGTATTTGGAGTAAAAGCCACTCTCCTGGAACATTTGGCAAATGGCTGATGGTGCTTTTTGCATTTGTACCAGTTCTGTTGGACATCCCCACTGCTGCTTCAAGTACATTGGGGAATCTGTGAGGGAAGGAGAAGGAGAGAGACTGTGTGCACACTTAAATGAGCACATGTTGGGTGGAAAATTGACTGTGTTTGGCCATTAAATAGATGACATGCTATGAACCAGGCAGAGGCTCTTTAAAGCAAACCCCAATGTGTTTGTTTACATCATGTTAGGGGTGGGTGTGTGCCTGCGTGCGTGTGCGTGCGTGCGTGTGTATTAGTTACTGTATTACCCAAATGTAGCCAGTAGATCATCTACAGTGTTATTCCCCACTGGGCTGGTAATTTTCCCTTTACTTTCACTGCCTGTACAGCAATGTCTGCCCTTGTTATTAGTAATGAAAGCCTTAAAATAACATCATGCAAAAAAGATAACATGGCATGTTTGCTTACAGTTTTGTGGTCAGTCACAGGGAAAGTTATAGAGTGCCGTCATCAAGGTTCAAACCATATGTTGTGTGTGTGTGTGAGTAGGAAAGAAAGGGCTGCTGTGTCTTTTGGAAAATGGAAAGTCTGACAAGTGCTCTCATCGAGTTACTACATCCCCCCGAAGACATGTCGCCAAAGATAGAGATACAATTGCAGTTCCTCTAGTCTCTTTTCAGAGGTAAACCCCGCCGATAATAATATTCCAGTGTAGCTGTGTTTCCCCCTGTCCCTATCACTGAGTGTGGGTTCAATGCAGCTCTTGTCATTTGGAGCGCAAGGTACGAGAGGTCTAGTAAAGTGAGGCAGTGCTCCCAGGGCAGGGCGCTGATGAAGCGTTAATTTGACACACCGACAGAGCCCACACACGCAACTCACACACGCACATGAAAAGCTGTCAGAGAGATGAAATCAACTCACAGCAGGGAGTGTGAGGATGATTGATGGGTGCATCGCGGCAAAGAGATGTGCCAGGGCGCAGTTTATTGCAGCTAGTTGAAGTGATTTTGCGACTTCAGGATAACAGGGACGTGTTTTCATGTGGGTTCACTATAACCTGCACAAATACATTTTCAGGGTTCAATGTATCTTTTGTAGCAGCAGCAGTGTGTTTCTTTTGGGATGATGTCCCCTCCCGTGTTGCTCTGAAATCAACTGAAACCCGCTTGCCGTGTGCAGTGCGTGTGTTCACGTGTGTGTGTGTGAGTAGACCTGGCTTCTGTCGAACAAAAAGTGGGGGCGTGGGCTCTGAATTGGAATCGACCCCACCACTGTTCCAGCCCAGATTGGCGGTTTAAATGCTCTTCAAAACAGGATACATTTTATTCTTCCCCCCACACACTGACCTTCTCCTTCTTACTGACTCTCATCTTCCCCCCCCCACCCACACACACACACACACACACACACACACACACACACACCTACTAAAGTGCAACGCTGTACAATGCAGGTCATTTAGCTTTACGACACACCTCGATATCAAATCCCCACTCATCACTTCAACCGAACCCAGCTGAGATGTCATTCCTGTGCTTCTACTAACACAACACAGCTCCTGTTACATGATAATTACCCAATAATTGCAAATGTTCCTTATGCTCCAGTTTAATTGCGACAAACAACATGAATCCAGCGCTCAAGACCCAGTGTGCAATCAGAGGAGCCAAGGTCGCCCCACCAATACTTCTGTTTACACATTTGGAGACATTTCTTTCGCACTGTTGTTTTTGGTTGACCTCGTGAAAGCAGAGTTGACTGTTTGTAGCTGCCAGCACTCCCTTATTTTCCAGGATTCTCCTTTTATTTTAGTTCCATTTTAATCGGATTTCCACCTGACTTAGTGGAACAGAGTGTCTTCCTTATATTCACAACTCAAGGTTGGCATGTGAGTGTGAGAGGCAGCTCAGCATTTGTTTAAACTGCATTGTGAAGCCTCTGATAGTTTGATATTTGCACTGCTTGTGTACTCGGCTGTATAAAGGAGGCCTGTGTAAAAACAGTGTTTTCATCAACAGATCCTGCTTTCTAACCAGCAATACCTGCTCTTGCTCATTCACAAAGGATATATCCATACACAATAAGGCCTTATAGTCCTGATTATGGATGTAAAATGGCTGTAAATGGTCCTCTATCTACTGGAGGTCTGCCTGCGCCTCCATCACCAGATTGAGGCCATCTGTCCTCTCCCCCACCCTCCTCGCATCCGAGAGCAGCGGAGGTAGGACCTGCTGGAGTGTGACTGTACTGAGGGGACGATGTCTAGGAGACTGTGCTGTTTCTGTAGCAGATTATTTTATTTTGAATGGCGATATCAGGAATTAAGATTTTGTACATGGTTATGAAGGTGAGGAAGTCTAAGATTGTTTCCCATTTAAACAAAATTTGTGGTGCCAAGTGCTCTTTTGCACTGCATTTCCCAGAAACCATGTAACAATCAAACAGTGTGTGACATCTTTTTATTTGGATTATAACCAGTTCATGACTCATTTCTTTTAAACAAACAAAGTTACATTGCTGCAGTTGTGGGAAACATAAACCATGTCAATTCCTGTACATCAGTGGGTGTCGAGAGTTTAAGAAATTGTAAAAGCTTGCAAAAACCAGGTGTACATCGAATTTCTGTTGTGTTACACCAATTTGCTGTCGTAGAGGATTACTTAAGCTGTATGGTATGACTTAACAGAGTACAGTTTGGAGCAGATACTTGTCTAATGAGGCAAAAATGTTCTTCAGGGTGGCGTCCCTCATCTGTGAGATTTAAGGGAAACCAGCAACTTTTCTGGTCTTTTCTCTACTCTTTCTGTCTTCTCTGTCTCTCTCATACACGCACTTTTCAGTACTCACTTGAGAGTAGCAAAAGATAGGGGTGATACGCAGAGGCAAATGTAGATGTTGTAGCGAGTGAAGCGAAGGTAAGTCAATAGGTGGAGATGAAAACGGCTCAAGACAAATAGAAAAGGAGAACTAAATGGGCACAGTCCCTAAGGTGGAAAGCAGTGTTTTGTTTTCAAGGGATAAGCGCTGAGGTTGTTTGTGTGCGAGTGTGTGTGTGTGTGTGTGTGTGTGTGTGTGTGTGTGTGTTCAGAGAACAGTGTAGATGAGAGGATTGAGGTCTGGTGTATGGGAATGGGAGCATGTGATTGTGCTTAGTGCAGTTAGAGCCAGGGTTTCCCCCTGGGACTCTACAGAGAGAAAGGAAGAGATTTATCCTGAACCACAACACATTCAAACACGGTTAGATAAATGTGGTAGCCTTTCGAATGTTCACTCGTTCAGTCTCACTCTCACACGTACAGACATAGACACACACATATATACATGACTGTAGGTATAACTCACGCTGCTTGTAGGGCAGGTCAGGGTTGTGTTGGCCGATACCAATTTGTCTTCCACGCCACTCGGTTACTGTGTCTGTTTACATTTAAATTAATGTGGTGAGTGTGTGTTTATATGTATTCAAGGCACAGACCTGTGCCTTATGTGTGTGTGCGTGCATGCTTAAGAGTAAAGATGTGGCTCGGACACATCCCCTTTTAGATTAATTGAATCCTTCAAGAGAGAAAACAGGCTCCTTAAGAGAAAGCACAAGGCACTGCTGCCCTGCTACAATAAACCTGTCAGAGGCAGACAAACGACACAGAAACACGCACACACATTCACATGACGCACACACACAAATACACACACACACACACACACACAAACACACACACAAATGTCAAATACAAGAGTGATAGGCCTGTGAGTGTGTGTGAGAAAACGAGCATGTCATGGCATGTTGAAATACCCAAAGCATTAGCTAAGTCGCTTACACTGCCAGAACCCTCCCTTTAACTCAAACAACACACAAAGGTCACACACTGCGTTATGTCTGTCTGTTTGGCTGCATGTTGAGACTCTACGTGTCCCGTTGAACATTACATAAGTGTTATAATATTCCTCCTGCCACACCTGGTTAAAATTTAAAAAAGGATAGTGACATGAAAGAGACACACAGAGCAGGTTTAACATGTGAGGAGACAAATTTGATTGTGAGCTATGCGCTTCAGCCAGTTGAGCTAACAACACTACCTGCACATTTGACTTTTTGACACCAGGTATCTATTTTTAAAGTGTCCTGAAATGAATCATTGGCACTTTTGAGTGAATGAATGGCACACTCATTGTGTCCTTTCTGTGGTTTTTAGCATCATCGGGAACAGTCTCGATTTATGTGTAACTGAAAAATGCCCTCATCAAGGATTCATTCTTCTCGAAGATCATTTCCTGTCAGTCATTTCCTCAGTTGTCATTTTTTTAAATGCTGCCTTTTAGTTTTAATAATGTGATACCAAAAGTCCAACCCTCTCTTTGCTGCAGGCGTGGATGTAGTTGTCATTTGTTCTTGAATGTATGCGTCGGTTTGTGTTTCATTGCATCTGTGTTACCATGCAACTGTGCATGCCATTCACTCTGTGTGTGGCACTGCATGCTTATGTGTGTGTGCGTGTGTGTGCGTGTGTGTGCGTGTATGTGCGTGTATGCCTATGCCTGTTGTGACTGTGTTTCCATTTGCTGGTATGGAGGAGTGTGTCAAGATAACACCTGCCGTCTTCACAGGAGATTTCTGAGAGCACCAGCATGACACAGTGAAACTTACACACACATACAAAGTGTGTTTCCTTTCAACCATCAGAAAACTTTTGCGTGAAATATCCCAGAGTTGCAAGAAAATTAAAAACTCTAATGTTTTTTTTTTTCTTTCTGTTAGTTGAGGTGAATAGACCGTTGTGTGGCATACTGTTCTTGTATTAGCTGGGTTTTAATTGAGACGGCTGAGCTCAGTTTAGCTGCTCCAGATTCAGGGTCCTGGTCTTGTGCCTGCCGGTTCAATGTCACGCTGTCGTGGTTTACTGGGACTCTTGAATAGAGTTGAGGCATCATTAATGTCATGAATAAAACCTATGCTTTTTCTGCTTCCTGCTGTAACAATAAAGGCCTTGTAAAAGTTTCAACTCATGAGGTTTTGAGAAGTTGATGAGTGTAGGAGCAGTTTCACCATATTCCTGTTAGTCCACTTTGTCTGCAGTTGATTTTCTTAGTTTAGACATGTCTTGAGTTAATTATATCCAGCTTTTCTTGTACAGTAAACCGTAGGCAGGTGATTTCGACCCCGAAACAAAAGCAACATGATGTTTTTTATCCACTTACATAATGTTACATCATAACACATTTTGTGGTTTGACACAAGTGTGTTTAATCCAACATTTAAAGGCTTCCTCTCATTTCACTTGCAAACGCTTGTTCTTAAACTATTAATGCATGTTCATTAAAACCTCCTGTCTTGAATTATATAAATTATACGTGTTCCAGCAAATGTAAATGCAAGTTTTGAACATACCATCTTGAGTATTGGACTACAACATACGCAATTAAACAAATACAAACTTCTGCTTCCTAAAATCGTGAGTTGAACGACCATTGGGCAAGGAACATTTGGTGTGTCACAAATTTGAGGGCTAATTGCGTTTAAACAAACCTGAAACCTCCAGCACAGAGCAGACTGTCAGGAGAGAGCGAGAGTTACCATTAGCACATCCTCAAACACGGTGTTAGCCACTGTTGGTTAACAGCTAACACGCTAACATACAGCATAAACAAATGCAAGATGCTAACTTCACTTCCTGTTACTGTTATGTCCGCTGGATTTCAGTGCACAACAGACTCCTCACCTGACTCCGGGTCTGACTGAGACTCAAACATTTATGACTAAACTCCATGTTTCCTCTTTGTGAGCTGTAGACTTTGTTGCATTTTATGCAGGAAAACAATGTAAAACAGCCTTAATCACAGATGAACAAAAGTATATGAAAAGCTTTAAGTAAACAGTGCTGGATAATTTAGTTTTGGCTTCAGTTGGCAGATGTCGTAACTTTATTGCAAGAAACTGAAAAAAGAAACACACTGATATCTGCACCATGACAGCCAAAATCTCATTTGTGGGAGTGAAGGCAATTCATATTTTATATCCACTTTAATCGTTATGGCCCTGAGATTTACAACTTAAGATAACAACAGTTACTGTAAAAGGTCAAACTTTTTTAATTCATGTAGTCCTGTTGTTAGATATATTTACAGATCTTTTATTAGATATCCTGATTTCTTGGGTGTTTAAGGTCCATTTATTTCAGGTGTGCTTCTTTTAGTCTCAAGATATGTCAGTTTTTTCCTTTAAGAGGATTTCTTGAACAAATTGGTCCTGTGACTGGGGCACCACTTTCCCATAGTTCTTTCCAATAGCTTTTACTTCCCATTGATAGTATTAACCAAACATTTGTCCCTTCTTAGTACACTTTGTTTAGAGAAATTACCAAGATAAAGTACAATTCAAGCCTTAGGTACATTTTATCTGACTGCTTGTAGTAACATGTCAGTGACCTACATCAGCATTGATTATTTTTCCCGGGAAAATTCCTTCAGTGTCAGTGAACTGGTGGATGTGTCATCTCTCCTCAGATGGCAAGATATGATTTTTTTTCTTGTTAGGTAAGGAAGCAGTTTTTACATTTTTTATCAGATTATAACTTTGAAGCTAAATTTTTGCAAATGTATTTCCTTTTCACATTTATCACAAAGAATGAAAAAAAGAATAAACACATGAGATAAGATCGTCTGTCATCAGATATTAAGTGAACACACTGCAACTTGGTTTGCAGAACTCAAGTTGTCGTGTCGTAACATGGACTTGTCGCAAAACTGTGCGGCCTGAAGCACACAAACAAAATTGTTTCCCGTAAACACTTCAGAAAACAGGAAAACCAGCCATGTACATTTTGAAATCATTAACTGACGCACACTTTGACCCACATGCTCACGATCTGAAACAAAACTCACACAGAAACACTCAAAAGACCAGGTTGCCAAACATGGATGATAATCTGGCACATTCACCACCTTCCTGCTCTCCAGTCAGGATTAATGGTTACCAGTGTCAGCGTGCCAGTTAGCCAGTTAGCTGTGGCAGAGACAAACAGCACAGCGGAGTTTTTGAATGTTTTGTTTTTCTTGCAGAGAATAAAAAGCAGAGATCAATAGACACAACCCCCCTCCCCTCCCCAAGCCAACCCTGCTCTGAGTTCCCCTGATGGATAACAGATGGGTTCACAGAGTGTGTGTGTGTGTGTGCATCGTGCATGCGTGTGTGTGTGTGTGTGTGTGTGTGTGTGTGTGTGTGTGTGTGTGTGTGTGTGTGTGTGTGTGTGTGTG
>JAQMCX010000022.1:1476601-1707390 GCA_029814765.1 Acanthurus leucopareius
TCTCTCACTCTCTCACTCACTCTCTCACTCACTCACTCACTCTCTCTATCACACACACACACACACACACACACACACACACACACACACACACACACACACACACACACACCCCACCCCCTCCACCCTACCCTCCCACTCCCCAAAACACACACACACACCAGGTAACAATTAGAAAGTGATTATAGCTGAGTATAATTTGTAAGAACAACATTGTTGGCAAGTATCCTGACACACACTGTGAAGAAGTCATGGAAGGGTGTTGGTTGTAAAAGCTTTCCCAGCATTTTTAGTGGTAAGTTATATTACAGCTCACATGATCAAATTACACAGACAAGTCATGAGTCACAAGAGTTTAAATGAGCTTTATCTCAAATGCTACACTAGTAGTAAAGCAAATCACTTTTTACAGTCACACTGACAAAAGTGAAGCAACAAACATGACTGTACTTTTAAAACAGGAGACATTATGTGCAATGTAATAGTTAATGTCATGAGACATTTATTTTTCTCATCTGACATCAATTTTTAAAAAAAAAAGGGATTTTAATAGAACACACAGCTATAACAAAAACATGACATCACTGTCCTGTGAAAACCACAAGACAAAATGTCGGCTTTTCATGAGCTGAGCTGAACACCCTCCTTCTCCAGATATCAATGGGATAGAAGCCATTTTTAAATTTTATTTGTCAGCAATAGCAATTTGGGACATATACATTTGGTAATTACGTCTCTTTATAGTAGTTTTTATTGTTACTGGTGGATTTCAGCTCTCCCGCACTGAATCCAAATTGCCTTCACATGCAGATGAGGCAGCTTGTAATCCAGAGCTATTGTGTGTAATTCTGTCCCACTGATAATCAGCCTCACTGTTCACGTTTGCTCTCTGAAAGCCATTTTAGAGCTTTATGAAGTTTTTACAAATGCAAACCCAACATCTGCTGCGGAGTGTTCACATTAAAAGCATTCAACTGGCAAAAACATGGGATGGCCTTTATTGTGAAGCAGCCACAGGAAACAGACGGCTTTGAAAACGACAGCGGTAACTTTAGTCAGATCAGTTAGATCAGATACCATTTTATTTCCGTCATGATAATGATATCAGATATCTGTGTATCGCTGATACCAAGACCTGATCTCATACCAATAAACTAAAAAAATAAACATATTGTTATTTTTTAAACAGATGTTTGCACATCACTGTAAGGATTTAATGAATTTGACTGAATTTTAATAAGTTACCTGTTGTTTACGTTTTCTTTTTTATACTTGTACAGTGGAAAATCTGCTAGGTTGCATTTGTGTGTGTAGATGCTGCTGAGAGGCAGCACAGTCCCATTTCTAATAAATAAATTACGTGGCATTAGATCTGTGCACAGACTCATGTACTCACTGAGCGGATCCAGCATTTTGATGGTATTAGAGGCCTGTATTGGAACAAACACACAAGTCAGTTTTTGTTTTTGTTTTTTTGTCAGCTCATCTGTCGTTAATTTTTCCACACAGTATCGGAACAGAGAGGAGCAGAATCACATTTTGATAAAGAGTGGAAAACTGCTTTCACCACTGTTTGACTGTAGCGAGGTTTCTCATGACATGAAGTAAAACTTCAAACTATAATTCAAATATAAAGCATAAGTTTGGTCCGCACAAACATACTCATCATTTGCTGTTCTGTTGCACTTCTGTCCAAGTAGTTGCTTAATGACATTTGTTATAGTGCTAAACCACAATTGCTTTTATAACCGTTAACCACCCATATCAGATAATCAGGACTATAATTTCAAAAGATTATAACTTGAAGTTCCAGCAGAGTTAATGTACTGAGACTAACTGAAGGGTAATCACAGGCTATGCATGTGCTTGATTGTGCGTGTTTACATGCCTGTATGTTCTGAGGGACTGATGTCACAGTGTGGATTCATATGTGCTTGATAGTATGCGTCTGTGCTTTTGCACATGCGTGTTTATTTTACACATCTATTTGTTCACACGTGTGTTTGAATCTCCTGCAGTGTCACTGACTCAATTCACTGCTAACCCACACAGAACTGTTTGCACATGTCAGCGGTCATACAACGATGCAGTGCAACTACTTCAGCAATGCATACAGAGACTGCCAAGTACACACACGCACACACATACACACGCAGAGACTTGAAGAAATCTGTGTGATGGTGCTGGTTATGGAAGCATCCACCTACACAGTATGTTTCAGAGCGGAGAATAAAAAGCAGAAGGCACGCCGCTTTACTCCTCACTCTGTGTGAGTGTGTGAGAGTGTATGCCTGTGTGTGTGTGTGTGGGGGTGTGTGTGTGTTTTAATTGGAAAGCTGCATTTGCTATTGATTGAAATGCATTCTGTGTGTGCGTGTGTGTGTGTGTTCAGGCGCTGACGGACTGCGGTTTTAATGCACTGATTTAGATGCAGGGAAAACTCGGCGAGCACAGCATGTCTCTCAGATTCCCGCAGGACTAATACTGAAACACACACACACACACACAGTCCCTTCCCCCTCACCCATACACAGACAGCACCCTTTCCCCTACACACATGGTTAGTTTTATCACGGTAATGGTCGTGCGGTGCGTTCAGTAATGGGCTGGGTGGGGGCAGACCTCGGCTAAACATGAAACCTCTCTCAGCTCTTAGGAGGTTGTGATTGGAAGAGGCAGTAATGGTTCAAAGGTTTAAAGTTTACTAATGGTTAGATTGCGCACATGCAGGGAGTGGAGTCTTATAAAAAAGAGACCTAATAAAAATAATCGATAACTGCATCATGTTGACACATGAAATCTTTTTACTCTCCCGCTGTTGTTGTGATGGAGGTGGTTTTAATGGTCAGATGTGACGTCGGTGTGCTTCAAACAGAGTCCATGTACACACAAAACTCTGTGTGCACAATGGATTATGTGTTTAAATGACACAGATGGCGTGGTGGCTGGTTTCCTTACATTGAAGCCAGGTTTTCTTCATTATCATGGTCACAGTGATTCTTTAGGTACATTAACGTCTCATTTGTTTCATGAAGAAAGTTCTTGTGAACCAACCGTCACTTGTGGATCAACCATCACTTGATGGAGGGATGTTTGTTTGAATGACTGCATCTGAAATGACTAGATAAGTTGACAGAGGGGATGTTTATAGTATGTAGTGGATACCACTGTGGTATATATATGTGTTTTAATGGGCTTTCTGCCCTTCGAGATTAAACAGCATGATGATGTAACGACCAGCTGCTGTGTAATGGTTAAAAATCCAGTTTTGATTTCCCTTCTTAAGTTCATTTGAGGAACACCATGTGACTGACACATGGGGGCAGTTCTGCTGTGACGATTGTGGTTTACAGTTGGTTACATTAACTGTCCTGTTCTTCTGCGTGCACTCTGTCTGTGGTCTGTCTTGTGGCAACAGAGTGCGCGGCAGCTCAGTAATAATGTGATTACAACAGACTGCTTCAGCATGGAACCATCAGCATGTATCGATTGTGGACCACACACACCCCAAAACACACACACACACACACACACACCACATGTACAGCATTAGTCCATTGTCTTTGTCGTTCATGGCGGCATTTATGTGATGGCTTTCCTTTTTTTTTTCTTAGATGATGCCTTCCCGACGGGCTCCAGTCCCTTCCTGTCAGGTTATCCCGGTCCTTCCCCCTTGACCTCTGACCCTGCGTACAGGTCGGCCAATCCAAGCGGTCTGCAGATGGCTCAGCTCTGGGCATCACACGCTCATGACGGTAAATCACCATTCGCCTCAACAAACACTCGCATTTCTCTTTCTCTTTTCAGTTTCCCCTCCTCCTTTTCCGTCCCGGTACATAATTCATATGCTTAAAGACACAGAAGACATCGTCTGTTTGTGATATTTGTCACAGTGAGCACCTGTCCAAAGCCCAGGAGGCTTCTTCCTCTCCCTCTTATTCCCTACACCAGTGGGATCCTGTTCCATATCCGTCTCTCTGCTGGTACTTGTGCTCCTGGCTCTGTCCTATATGCATCTTGTTTCCTGTGTCCTCCACCTGTCTCTTACTTTTGCCTGTCATGCGTTGCTGTAATCTATCTTCCTCTCTCTTGTTCTTTTTTTGAGCTTCCTGTCCGACACACACCTCTCTCTCCAGCTCTCCTGGCCTACTTTTCCACAACATCTCTCTCCTGACCTAGCTCATAAACACAGTTATAGCCACACACACAGGCATGTATATACATATATATCTGTGTGGGTTTTCGTCCTCTCCTTGGAACGCCGTCCTCTCCCTCCCTTGGCTCGTTTTTTAAGGCCTGTTCAGTGATGATTGAATCTCTGTTCCCTCCTCGTTCCCTTTGGCCCCTTTTGTGTCTCCTTATCAAATCTCGCTAGAGTAGAAGGTCACATAGGAGGAATCTTATCCCACAGTGCATTTTGGCAAGGTAAAGGTAGAAGGACGAACAGATTCAATTTAGGATTCATTTAAAAACTGATTGCATCACCTGTGTGACACAGATCTTGTTCAGTGCTTTTCCAAACATGGACAATCAGATTGTGTGTGATTACCTTTTTTTTTTTTTTTAAAGATTTTCTTTTGATCTTACTCTCCTCAGGGACTGTTCAAGGGGACAGCACTGGCTCGTGATTACACCTGTGATTATAGGTGATAGTCTGAGCAGTAACTGCAACCACTCAGGGCCATAAAGCTATAAAATGGACGGGAATTAAACAAACAAGATATAATTTGATAAGTAGTGACCTTTAGAGATGCTTGAGTTGCATTTTGTTACCTTCAAATAAAGCCAAGCTAGCCGGTCCCTTTGTTTCCGGCCTTTAATTTAACATTAACTAAGCTAAGCAACTACTGGCTGTTTTATGTTGTTGTGTACATATGTCTCTGTTCCTCTGGTGCTTGATCACATGCACGCTTTGTTCCCTCTGAGTCACCTGTGTGTGTGTGAAACAAAATCCAGTGCAGAAATGGCAAATTCCACCACTTACGATTAAAGCAACTACTTTCAAAGACGGTTTCAGAGAGGAAATACATTGCATGTCTATTGCATAAAGGGTGCCAACCATGAATAGAAATAAAAATAAGTTATGGCCTTTTGAAACTCAAAAGGATTCTACCTTTTAAAATACCTACCTTTTGAAATCTGTCCCATGTGCTCTTGAGTGTCAGCCCAGCCAAGACACACCCTGTTTGACTGCATGTTCAGTCAAAGACGGTGGCATAAAAGGATGGATAGACTTTTGATGCTTGACTTAAAATTTAGCCTGAAATGAAGCTGCAGTACCTGAAGCTAAAGAAGCTCAACCCTCCTGCGGGCTAAAAAAGCCACAATCCACTTGCTCTGATATGAATAGAAATCTTCATGGCCTATGTGAGGTTCTTAATACCTGGTGGCTGGCTTTAATAGCAGCTGAAGTTACTAAAAGCAGGAGACGTTTTCCGGGCGGCTGCTAAGAGGCAGACTTTGGATACGCCTGGGATGCTGCACTGTAGCTGCACAGGAACCCCGTATCAAAGCTTTCGGAGATCAAGGTTAGCTGTTAGCTGCGGTTAGAGAAAGCTTTGCAAGAAACCCATACCGCATGCCTTTACTCTCGTCACATCATCCCTCTTATATTTCTGTCTCCTTGTGCCTTCCTCAAACCGCTGACACCCCCACCAACCGCCTCCTCTGGCTTCTCCATTTCTGCCTCGCAGAGTGGAGACAAGACAGGTTTATACTTGGGCTCTGCTCCGCGGCACTTCGTGCTGGAATGGCAGCGGCGTCTTTGATATTTCTTGGAACGGCCAGAGTGTGGGAACAGGGAATGTCTCACCCTCTTTGGGTGGCAGTCTTTATTTTATTTTTTTATTTTTTTGTAACATGTGGCCTAACGCACTGGCACCAGCCAGCATCAGGGTTGCAGCCAGCACAGCCCAAAGACAGATCCAGAGCGTTACACTGGCTGGAGGCTTCGTCTATATTAAGATCTGGTCTCTGAGAGAAGCAGCTGGCTGTCCGGCAGACTCTCGCATGACATCAAAACAAGACGTTTCAAGACGTCAACTTGAGCTCTTGTAACGTGATGGGCTTTTTTTTTGTTGTTTGTTGACATTCTACAGACTATGCAATTAATCAGTTACTGTAGCTTATAAAATCAAAGCTGATGAAAGTAACCCTCAGCTGGAGTCCTACACCATCTAACATAATGCAGAACAGTGAAACCATGACTGTCGGCCTCCAGAATTTGACACAACTCAATCAACATCAGCCAGTTTGAACAGAAACAAAACATTAGAACTTTCATTAATGGGGGACATATCATTTGCAGCACTGTTATATGAGACTGCATTGGTTTATGGGTAGTTGTACCTCATAAACTGGCAAGTTAATGTAACCAACAAAGCAACATTTTCTCCAACTGTGGCTACAATTTAAAAATGCTTTTGTTTGATATGTGAGTTGCCTGACTTAGAATGATGCAGCAATTTGCAGTCCTTCCTCTTCCATTATGTGTTTCATATCAAAGTTACACAATAACATTGGTTGGACGGAGGTTCTGCTGCCAAAAAATGACTTTCATCACTGATTAACCCGCCAGTTGAGTTCTCCAAATCATCATTTGGTGAAATAATTGTTAAATAAAAAGAATAATATTGAAAAAAAAAGCTGATCACACTCTCTGAGTGTCCAAGTTGACCACACTTGGTGTTTTTTTTCTCTGACCAACAGCCTAAAACCTGGAGAAATTTAATTATAAATGATACAAAGCTGAGAAAAGCAACAAATCCTCACATTTGAAAAGCTGATCTTTAAAATTTTCTTCCTGAAGGGAGCAATGATATTTACATAACTGAGCTCAGCTGAAGAATAAATAAATTGCATTCAGTCAGTTTTGTGTAAACTTCATAGTGTGACATGCTCTTTGCTCTGTGTTTGTGTGCCTTCAGGCTACCCTCCTCTGCCAAGCAGCCTGTATTCCAGCCCCTACCTGTCCCTGGGACACCTGGATCCTCCCTCTCTCTCCCAGCACCCTCTCTACGACTCACATAAAGGTCAGTCGCTGTCGCCTGCAACGATCATGGAGACAAGTTGCTCAATTTAGTGTACACGTTTTCTCCTACCTTGTGATACATGAGTGGAAGTCAGTTTTTGTGCCGAGCTTTTTCATAGTGAAGTGTGAACACTTGTAGTTTGTTGTGGAACGGAGCCAGACCTCCAGACAGAAATGGGCAATATTCGCCTGACAGGGAGACCAACTTTAGTTTAACGTATAGTGCAGCTGCTCTTCCTGAATCTACTGTAAGCTTGTGTAACTGTTACATTTTCTTGGCAAGCTCGTGTTTAAATATTTATTATGCTCACCTCTGCCTGTGTGGTGCATTACGTGGGTTTTGCTCCGAACCTTCATCTGTTTCGACAGTTTGTGTTAATGTAGTGGATGAGTGTGTGTGGGTTTTGTGTTTTTTAGATTCACATGTCTTGTGTTTTGTCTCTTTTAGAGGGCTTTTACCTGCCAGCCTCCTTGAGCCAGTTGCCTCTCCACCCACCCTCTGCTCCTCCGACCGCCCCGTCCAGCTCCACACCCCCACAGAGGACCTCCCGGGACGGGGGTAGAGACCGGCCATACCGTGGGGAGAGGGAGAGAGAGAGGGACAGAGAGAGAGAGCGGTCGAGAGAGGAGCAGAGGCCGCACAGCGTGGTCGACCTGACACAGGACGGGAGGGGTGAGGAGGACCGCAGGGCGAGGAGCACTGACCGGGAACGAGAGAAAGAAAGGGACCGAGACACAGACAGAGACATCTGGTCCTTCCATCCTCAGCACCACCAGCAGAAGTCACACTTCCAACCTTCAACAGCAGATTCCAGATCCAGACCGTCACCTCCACAGCTCTCCTTTCCTCCAGGTGGCGCTGGGGGCAGGTTTCACGGACCAGAAACAGACAGAGGGGGCCGGGATGAGGAGGGGGGCTCTCGACCCCACCACAATCACAACTCTAACGCTAACTCAAATAATTCAAACTCTCACTCAGACAGACAAAGGAGGAACGACTCTATGGCTGCAACGGCTGGGACCCTTCACATCTCCTACGCCCACCCTCCCGCGCTTCAGCCCTCTGCCACGGGCCCACCCCACCCCTCCACGCCCAGAGAGCCTGTCAGAGAGCAGCGGGTCAGCGCGCCGACATATGTGCCTTCTGTGGAGGTTTACGACGAGCGGGCCGGGCCCATACAGATCGCCTCGCAGGCCCGCGACAATAAACACAGTGACAAACACAGAGACAGAGAGAGGCAACGAGAGAGTGAACGAGAGAGAGAACGAGAGAGGGAACGAGAGAGGGAACGAGAGAGGGAACGAGAGAGGGAACGAGAGAGGGAACGGGAGAGGGAACGAGAGAGGGAACGAGAGCGGGACAGAAGCAGGGAGAGCTACAGGTTTCCTGAGAGGAGCTTGATTGAGCATCCTCGACTCTCTCAGTCTG
Organism: Acanthurus leucopareius; assembly: GCA_029814765.1. Classification (NCBI taxonomy): domain Eukaryota; kingdom Metazoa; phylum Chordata; class Actinopteri; order Acanthuriformes; family Acanthuridae; genus Acanthurus; species Acanthurus leucopareius. Next base: position 1,485,061 of record JAQMCX010000022.1, read on the forward strand.
GCGATTCAGGCAATCAAAGGGAGGAAGGTTCTGTCATTTGTTCCAACGGTTCTGTTGGCAAACGAGGACAGGACATGTCTTTTTCCTCCAGTCAATCAAGGTTCAGCCCAGAAACCAGGGAAATCCCTAAACACTCGCTACGATTGGGCATAGAGCGAGCAGCGGCGGAGCCTAAATGGAATACCACCAGCCCATTAGCAAACTATGCCACGAGTCACATGGCTGCCCTTGCAGCTCAACATGGACACACACTCTCCTCTCCCCACAGCCAGCAGACGCACACAAAATTGTCCCACTCCCCTCATGCGAGCCACAGGCACAGCAACAGTTCACACTCCACCCACAGCCACTCCCCCCAGACACACACACCCCAACACGGGCATGGCCCTGCAGGTGAGGAGGGGAGTCAGAGACGCTACCTGGACCCATCGGCGCTCTACAGACCTGGGGGGTCATTGACAGGAGGGTCCAGTGTTGGAGAGCGAGGTGGGGGAGCGGGTTCTGATCCCCCAGAGGTTTCAGCCATGCAGAGTCTGATTAAATACAGTGGAAACTTTGCCGCTGAAGGTCCTGGGGCCTCCAGGCTTGCCGCAGATGGACGAGGGCCCTTCGGTGGTCTGGGTAACATCGGATACGAAATTGAAAGGGAGAGGGAAAAAGAGAGAGAGCGGGAAAGGGAAAGGGAGAGAGAGAGAGAAAAAGAGAGGGTGCGGGAAAAAGAGAGGGAGAGAGAACGGGAAAGGGTGTCAGTTGGATCGGGTGCTTCAGGGGCCTTGAGGGTGCCTCCCCAGCTGAAGAGGGAACAAGAGAGGCCAGACAGCGCCCGCTCGTTTGGTCGGGAAGGGGAGGGGGAGGTGCGCCACCCTCCCGTTGGTATTGCCGTGGCTGTGGCCCGGCAGAGAGACAGCGGGAGCACCAGTAAACAGACGAGTGGACCCTCAGACACACAGAGAACTCTGCTGCAAACAGCCATCAAAGGTAACAGTATTTTTCAAATAAGGGACTCCAGAAAACTCACTGATCTGTTGTTAAACATGGTTTTTAATGGCTCATCATCACTCCAGACGTACAGTACATTCCCAGGCTGCATTCTGCTAACCTGTAATAAAAATGTTTCTTGCATGTGAATGACAGAGGTGCCAGTGGGAAACTATCTCAAGCAGTTGTGATCATGTTTAAAATCAGCACATTTTCTGGTACATGCATTCTCATTGGGTATGTGCATATGTTTGACACACTTGCCAGAAGTTTTGTGGCGACATTGGCTCAACCACACGACTCAATTTTTATGTTTTATAGTTTCTGGCAAGTGAAATCAAGTGCAATTCATTTATTTGAAACATTTTTCTAATGTATTTTCTGCTGCTTTTTTTGCTTTCAGCCCTGTCGGCTGAGGCTTCTCTCAAAATCACACTGCCGGGAACGCAGATCCCCTTAGTTAAATGAACCGAGAGCAAATGATTCTTCATTTTAGTTCCCATGAATAATGGAGGATTCATTTTCTCTCGGATCAAAGTCATGTTTCCTCAGCCCTTTTCTGACTTTGAGATATTCATGCATGTAACGTGATTGGAATAGTTACCCCACCCACCCCCGACCCAAAAAATTACTAATTATGTCATGAGTTGTATTTTTTGTCGAAGGGCTCCTTTTCAGTGAGCATGTTGGCTCTCTGCACTGCATAGCTATTCCTACTATACAGCGCTCCAGTCCTGTATGTCAAGGTCATTCAGCCTCGGTGCTCCCTCTCCATCCCTCTGTTTTTCACCTTGTTTCTGTTTCACCCTCTTTCTTCTCTCTGTCCTCCCACAGTTCACCCTTCTCTCTCTTTTTTTGCTCTTTTCATATGGTTGAATGTGTCTCTCCTTCGCCACCCTTCCTTCCTCTCTGTGAGGGTCTCTTTGTAGCGGCACTCCCTCCTCATCCAACCTCAGGCCCCCTGCTCTTTCTCCACTCTTTTCTTCAGCTCCACCTCCCCACCTCCACCCTCTCTGCATTAAACATGTCATTACAGAGTGCAGCTAAAAGCTACAAACAAGCCTTGAATTACAATAAGACCATGGGTGCGTTGCTAAGCAATGGATCAGTCTTGAGAGTGACGGACTGTGTGTGTGTGTGTGTGTGTGTGTGTGTGCGCTTGTGCGAGCGTGCGCGTGTGTGTGTGTGTATGAGGAATTGTGTATTATTAAAATACTGTAGATGTTTGTGTATTTGCGTGTGTGCATGCACATGCATCCCTGTTGGGGGCGTTCATTCATTTCCTTGCTTGATTGGTCTAATAGCATCAGTCCCTCATGCTAAGAAGAGCTCTAAATAAACAGCAGAGGATTTACATAGAAGCACAAATATATGGATGAATGGGTGGGTAGATAGAGGGGAAGTAGGAATGAGAGGAAGAAAGAGGTTAATGATATGAGACGGACGGAGATACACAGGTTGATAGACGGGAAGAGGGGAGGTATGTTAAGACTTAAAGAAGTGATAAGAGAGTGTGAGATGGAGGGAGGACCGGTGATGGAAGAAGAGGTGGGGTGGTGGGGGGGAGAGGGGGCACGCAGCGCTAATCGCTGGCTTTCTGATGCAGAGAGGATAGCATGTGGGACAGGCTCCCTGTAACCTTGGTAACAGTCTTGAAACCTTTCCTGCGGAGCATGTCAGGGTTTGTTAAAGTCTCTTGTCCCTTTACAGGCTACACACACACACACCCACACATACACACATACACATGCCTACACTCCTAGAGCAGAACTGAAGGGTTCAGCACACTTGTATAAAACCTTTCTGCTGCTCGGGGACCTTCAGTCAGCATGGATGGGCTGGATGAGGGTTAACAGGAGGAGAGTGTGAGGAGATCCTCATGTTTATTCTGGACTGCTTGGCTGAGTGCTGCTGCTGCTTCTTTTTTTCTCTCCATCTTTTGTCTTGGGTTGGATGAGTTTAAGCCTGTGTGGTTGTGTGTGTGTTTTGTGTATAGCGAGGCAGTAGTGGTATGTTCACACGTCTGCTGTGGCACTAGACTAATAACCGATAAGAGCTGACACTCGGAGTGAGAGCTGTCACTCCATTTGTGTGCGCTCTCTGTGTTGGGGCTGTGGCCCAACATCGTATTTTTAGCTTCTCTTCTCCTTTTGACATGCTGTGTCATGTCACCCTTACATAGCCAGTGTCACCTCTTCTCCCCCTTCCTCTCTCGCTGTCACCCGTTTCCTCTCCGCTCACCAGATAGCGCTCTCTCATCCAGCATGTCTTCTCTTATAGCTCAAACCCTTTTCTCCAATGTATAACACTTGTTGGCCTTTAACATAAAAAGAGGCTCATGAATGCAACACCTAAACATCTTTATCTAATCTTTTGCTGCCCTTCTGCACCTGAACCTGTCATAGATGAGGAGCGAGTGGAGGAGCGTGCTCGTCACCATGATGACAGATTGCTGGCCGGCCGACTGGAGCGCGAGCAGGAGAAAGTGCTCAGGTAGAGTGTGTTTGCTTAATTTTCAGTTGCATATGTTTTCATCAATAAAATCTCCTCCTGATCACTAGGTATCAAATAAAAAAATGTCTTGTTTCCTTGCAGAGAGTCCAAAGAGCTGGCAGAGTTCACTCAGATGCACCCTGCCCCCTTGTCTAGTGGCCTGACGCCTAGTATGATGACACCCAGCCTTATGACCCCCAACCTTATGGTGACAGGCGGGGCTGCCCTGGCAGGGGCAGGCCGATGGCCTCCCGACCCCTCAACTCTGACCTCTCACCCCTGGATGCCCCGGCCAGGAGCCCCCCCAGTCTGGCTCTCCAGCTCACCATACAGTATGTGGACTTACACGTGACTAAAGACCCTTGTTTACTGATACGAGCACATTTGGATGTCCCCCAAAGTTCTTAACATTCTTCATGACACTTTTTTTTTTTGTTACAAAAGGCTAAAAGTCAAGTATGTAGTAATTTTAGGAATTTAATGACCTCATGGGAAAAATGATTATATGGAGCTGAAATGATGAACTAATGAGTCAATCAACCAAAAACTAATTAAATACATTTAAAAAAAAAAATAGATGCACAAACAAAATTATCATTGATTTTAATCAAACCCAACAAGCTCAATAAAAGACATAAAGAAGCACTGACTTCTCAAAAGACTTATTTCCAGATTTGTTGCTTCTCTGTTTTGAATGTAATAAAAATCTTAACATCTTTGAATTTTTTGGCCCATTAGTTTGGTAAATCAAGCTCATTGATACCATCACCATGGGCAATGTTTTTTTTTCTTTTTATCTAGATATGGTCATTTTTGGAATGAGAGGTTAATTAACTATTGAATAAGGGAAAATAATGACCCTAATGTGCTAATCGCTTGTAGTGTGAGATGTGTGATGAGTGATCCACCATGTCTGCATGTGAGCTGTCACCTCATACGTCCACTCGGTCAGATTTCCAGATGTGGACAAGTACAGCAGCACAGCCCACAAAACATGAGTGGTACCATTATGTTAAGCAGCAGCTGTTGCCCTTTTTAGTGAGCTTCTGTGTCATATTCTCTGTCATCACAACTATCCAACCCAGTGCTAAAAACTAAAGAGTCTAAATCTGTTCACCGCGTGGCATGCTGGCAGAACTCTGCATGCGCCCATGTAGCTCTCTCTGATTGGTGTAACTGGACAGGGAGTTGCTGTCTGTCTGTCTGTCCAGAGGCAGCAGCCTCCAGAGGTCAAGTTCCTCAGACATTCCTGATCTTTGCAGGACATTCCTGCTCCTCCAACGCCTGTTTTCCAAAAATAATAGCTTCAAGACCCACGCGCGCTCACGTGCTTACACATAGCGGCTTACACAACATTGAAAATATGGGAACACGCACATGGCGTGCACAGAGCTCCCCATGAGCCAGCTCTGTCTAGACACAGAGGGCCGGAAAAAAAACAAAAAAAAAAAAAAAAACCTCTCAAACATAACTAAGTTGAGTGTGTATAGCTGCTGTGACTCTTTTTTATGGCGTCAGTATGGGTACAAATGGTGGTTGAAGAATGATGCTGAGTAAATGTTAGTTTTGGATCAAAAAAATTAAAAAATTCTCCTCACTTTTTTTGGTCTCAAACATTTTTCCATGCTTTTCCGTTTAACTTTGCCCATTTCCTCCCCTCCTTCTCAGGCCTGGGTCCTTCCTCACTCCACCAGACCCTCCCCCCAGGCTACCCACCCTCTTTGCCAGGATCCATACCCCCTCCCTACCAGTTTGCCAGGGACCCGCAGTCTGGACAGCTAATAGTCATCCCCACTGAACACCTGCCACACTACGGTAAGAAGCTGCTCTCTCCGTACATGTGTTTGTTCCATAAAGTACAGATGCATGATGCTGGTTTGCTGATTTTCTTTTTCTTTTTTTTACAACTACTATTTGTTGCTTTGGGCACAGTAATGATTAGCACGTTTCTTTAGAGACATATGCTAGTATTAATGATTACTGTAAACACATGAGAGCATATCCAACAGCATTGCCAGCCGTTGTATGCTGTTGTGGATTGTATGCCAGTAGTTTCTTGCTTTTTGCTGCTTTATAGCATAGACAGGGACTGTGATGCAGTTTAAACATAATTGTACCCTGGACTGGGTCCTTACTCATTACTTGCAATCTCAAAGAGTAAAAAAAAAGGTAGTTTTTACAAGAAACTGGTGCTTGTTGTGTTACTCTTTTAGAGCTGTTCTTTGGCAAGTTCTATTTTTTATTTGAACTTTTTTTCTCCTTTTAACTTCACTACATTAGTTAAAAAACCTCTGTTCTAATTAGTCTACTCTAAATGCAGGGATTGAGTGCAGAGGCGGTGACAAACAAGGGCTCCTCTGCTGTAGGTGTAGGCAAGTTGTTGGTTGCAGTTGGGTCATTTTTCAGTTGTAACGTTAATCTTTGTCAGTGCCATTAATGCATCATCTGGCAGTGATCTATTGGGCTTTTAAATGTAAATTATTAATAAGAATTTTGATAATAAAAATTCTTAATAATCAATTTTAAATAAATATAAAAATAGAAGGTTACTAGTACTTTGAGTACTTAATTAACCAGGTACTTTCTACTTTTGCTTAAATAGGTTTCTCAGAGGGTAAATTATACTTACCTGAGGATGGTTTTTCAACCCCCCACTGCTTTACTAAGACCACACAACAGCAGTTGCCCAGGGGTAAATGTAAATTATATATAGTGAGGAAGCTGTAACACTAATCTGGTGGTTGAGAGTGAGACAGTAAGCAGTCTGACAGGTAGCTCAAAGTAACGGATAAATGATTGAAATATTCAGCTAAAAGCAATAGGTAAGCTTTTGAAATATTTAGCATCAACTAAAGGTAATAAGTACAGATGAAGTATTTAATTTAACCTAAAAATAACGGTTCCAAAGTCAAAATAATCAGCTTGAAATAATGATCAGAAAGAATCAATATGCACATAAATAGTTTAGCAGAGGCTTGATGTTGTAATAGTGTCCTGTAGTTGTAGGAATTGTGACTTTTATTTTAAAAAATTAACACGAAAATAATCTACTTAAACAACTAGTTTAAACAGATTTTTAAATTTACTGTCTTCTTCGTGCCCTCTTGCATTGTTTTGCAGGAGGTGACGTACTGGAGCGTGGAGCCCCGGTGTGGTCGGGGGTTTACGGTACAGGCAGCTCGCTGCAGCACGCAGCCCAGCTTCAGCTCCTCTCCCAACAGCAGATGCTTCGGCAGCAGGAGCTCCTCATGATCCAGCAGCACACAGCGCAGGTCCTGGAGCTGCAGAGGAACGCACAGTTAGTCGTAAGTGGACTTGGTGTAGTTAAGTGCACACGTACCAATGAATAGTTGCACTAGAATATAAAGCAAAGCGCTCCTGCAGCTGTGTAAAACTATGATGTCCATAACATTAGTGTCCTTTCAAACACATCATATGAAGAATAAACACATAGATCATGACTGTGTAGCAGAATAGAGAGCTGGAAGTGAAACAAATATCACACATGCACAGAGTACTTGTTAGTAGGATTCATTTCCCTGGTGGTTTTGGTCTTTTTATGGGACTTTTTGATATTAAAAGCACTAAAAGTAGAACCAAATTATTCATACAACCCTGAGATGGTAAAAACACCTGACAGATTTTTCATGACTTAAGTTGCACAACAAATTCAATAAACAGCTGCTCACACATCCTGCAGCTGCAGAAGAACACAGTCAAGGAAGTCTATAAACAATGCAGCCAAACAGTAACGTTTGTACCCTGAAGAAAAGGAAGTGACATCGTACATGCACAGCGCATACAAAGCCATCACATCTGCTGTGTTTCAGGAGCGTTTAAAGGCCAGCGAGCACCGGCCAGAGATAGAAGACAAAGCAGACAAGCGGAACGCCGACCCCAAACCCCGCCCCTCCTCAATATCCTCCCCTTCTCCCTCACCTGTTTTGCACCCCCGCAAGCCTCCCCCTCCCTCTCGCTCGCCCACCCCGTCTACCTCCTCCCTCACCCCGCTGCCTCCGCTCCCCTCACCGGTGACCACCCTCAAGTCAGAGGATGTTGGCCAGAGAGTGCTGTCTCACCCACCGACGCCCCTTCCCCACCCGCCTTCCCCTCGCTCGGCCTCTCCGCCACCTTCCTCGCCACGGCGGCCTAAACAGGAGGCAGCTGAGGAGGGGGAGGTGGGACGGATGCAGCAGAGAGGTGGACAGAAGCCGCCCTCGGTGCCTTTTCAAGGCATCTACTCAGGTGAGTGTGGAGGAGTCTGATCTGACCATCAGCTGCTCACCTTCATGTCAGCTGAGCCTCTGAAATTAGACAGACATGTTTACTTCACCTGTTTGTAGTTCAGTTATTGACCCGTGCATTGTGACTTTATTGACTTGAATTCTGTGTTTTTGCTTCCTTTTATGCAGATCTCCCTCCAGGTTACCCCTACCAGTCCATCACTGCCCCATTTGGCTCATCTTTCCCCCCTTATCACATCCCAGCACCCACAGGGGCAAATACAGAAGTCCTCCCACCCCATCGCTCCCGCTCTCCTGCCTCTGCTGCCCCTTTGCCCTCAGCCCACCTGCATTCAAGGCTGCTAGACGCAGACATCAAGCCACAGAAACTAGAGCCGTCAAAGACAGGATCTTTTCTCAAGCAGGAACCCGGCGTGGAGCAGCCTCCGCTTGACAGGACGCCAGAATCTCTAGGTCCTCTTCGGCGGAGCTGCAGCCCGGTGCAAGCTAGTCAGGACAGAGGTCAACAAGAGGAAGCCCCAAAGCCAATGCCCCAACCGCTATCTCTCCACATCCCCAGCCCTCCACCCAAACAAGCTGAAAGACTTGAAGTAGGCAGGGAGGAAGAGACGAAAGGAGGGCAAATCAAAATGGAGTTGTCCTCTTACTCCTGTCAAGCAGCGTACCCCCTGCCTCCTCCACCCACAGAGTCCAAGCCCAAATCAGAGGTCATTAAGGATCCAGAACGATATTCATCTTGCATCACTGCAAGTTCGGACAGCCAGGAACCAACGCAGATGTGTGCGTCACTAGAGCAAACAGCCAGCGTTGTGTGTGAACAAGAGCAGCCAGACGCTCCAATCAGCTCGCTCACTTCAGCTCAAAACGAAAGCCTCACTGAAACTCCCGTGTGTCCTCCACCCACCTCCAACTCACCACTCCCTCTTGTCATTGGCCCAGAGGATCCCATGGCAGGGCTGCTTGCTCTGCTGACAGCCAGCGAGATCGCTCGAGCCCGACCCACCACCCCACCTGCCCCGACACTCATACCACAGACAGAAAACCCCCCCATGGGTGCAGACTGCAGCACCGCTGGTGCTTTGGAGATGGTGGCCCTGGAGGGGATGGCCCTGCTCAGCCAATTGGCTCAACAGGAGATGGAGCACATCAGCCAGGAGCAAGGTGAGTAAAAATGAGGAGGTGGCAGGTGTGAAAAGTATCAGACAGGAAGAAAATGAAGGCCAGAAGTTAAAATAGATAAATCAAATACTAATCAATTTTTTAATGTTTCAATATCTTCTGCTTCCTGTCCAGATCTGACTTTAGAGGGTCTAGACTGTCTGCTTGAGGCAAGCAGACAGATCCTGTTGGAGGCCATCGAGAAACAGTCTCACATCGATCTGCCCCGAACGCTGGACCCTGACAAGAAGTACAGCTGGAGGCAGAGGAAGGAAGAGCCGGTAAGATCAAGACCAATGTGATGGTCACCCACAGATGAAGTCATGTCGCTCTTTGAAATGTTGTGACACTTCGCTCTCTTTTATGCAGCTGTACAGTAAAATGTCTGTGGACGTGTTGGACGCAGTGGAAGTGGAATACCGTGTTCGCCTGGCTGAGCTGCAGAGGACGTACAAGGAGAAGCAGAGAGACCTGAGCAAGCTGCAAAGACGCCGAGACAAGCGGTGAGCGTTGCACCATGCGGCTCCAATGAAACAATCACAGTGGAGATGAAACAATCGCACAGCTGCTGTTATTACACACGGATACACACCTGCAAAACAATGTACTCACATCCCAAACACAAGCACTCACACACGTATGACTTGTTTTCGCATGTGTTAGCGAGCGGCAGCAGCAGGAGGACGAGAGGCGCAGCCTGACCAGACGGGGCAGAGGGCGACCCAGGAAGAGGAAACGCTTGACCACACCTCCCAAACTAGACAGCAGGCCTGGAAAGTGAGTCAAATCTACCACTCAATTAAACCAGTTTAACCAGTCTGTTTGATTTTCTGTTGGATTTTATATGCCAATTCAATAATTTTAATGCAAATATTGGGATATCTCAGGGTGGGTAGGTCGCTTCAATACTCCGAGGACTCTGAAGCTGGAGATGGACAGAAAAAAAGGTTCCGTGTTAGCAGAGAGGAAGAGGAGATGGAGGCAGCAAACAGTGTGAAGATAAAGAAGAAGAAAAAGAAGAAGAAGAGCTGGAATGACCAGGAGCCGTCGACCAGTCATGCTCTGGAGGTAGGCCACTCGGAAAGGCTCGTTTTCATTTTGACTGCAATGTTGTTTCATCGCTTTGATTAATTAATCAGGTGTTCTTTGTGGCGTTGTCAGGTGTTAAAGGCAAAGCGTGGCCACATGTGTGAGCAGGAGCAGCTAGCGTCTGACCTCGACAGGGCACTTTCGCTCTCGCAGCTCAGCTCACTTGGCGCGTCGCGCAAATTTGTCTCCAACTCCAAATTAGACAAGTCGAAGGGCAAGTCTGCGGAAAGTCGGATGAAGGAGCGTGGCATCCACTTGTCCACCAGAGGAGGGAAACACAAGATGGCTGCCAAGGCGTCTGCTTCGGAGGCAGTCCGGAAAGTGAAAGGTCTAAAGAAGAGTGCTCTGTTCTCTCCCTTGAGATCAGAGCTCAGCAGCTGCTCCAACAGTGAGTACCTGGAGACGAGACATTACTGCTTAATATAACTGATGCTGTCAGGGAGGTATTAATGGAAGTCAAGCAACGTTTTTAAACAGAGTCGCTGGGGTTGCATGCATTTTTAAATTGAAAGTGATAAGTCCAGCCATATTTTATTCTGTTTCTTTGGACGGGAAAGTTTAATTTAGGTGTTGGTCATGTAGAGTTTAACTTTTGCACTGTGGCATGTTTCCTCATAACTATAAACTCCAATATTGTTATTTATTGCAAGACTCAGTCACACAGTCTCGCTGCCATAATTGGCCATCGGTGCAGAACCAAACCAAAATATGATAAAAAATAATCCCCCACAAATGCACAATTTTCCCCCCTTTTGAGTAACTGTAGCTACAAACTAAACCATTAGAAAACTAATTTAGAGAAACTTTTTTTTAATTAAAAAAAATTACATTGCTCTCGTATTTATTTTTTAATATTTTTTTTCAATCTCTTTGTAACTTTTTTTTACAAAATTTGAGATTTTCAATAGAAACAAACAGGTAGAAGGGCTAGGGAGGACACCCTTGGTTTTTGGTCTTTTCATTGTTTTGGGGCGGGGGGGTTTGGATATAAGGAAAACAGAATTATTCCAGACTTAGCCTTTAAAAAGTAATTATTGGTTTGTTCAGTGATTAATGTACATAACCTCACACTAATCACTTTCATCTTGTTGTATGAATATTTCCTCATCTGTCCTGAGGATGATTAAACTCTTGCATGAGCCTCATCCCCCAGAGAGCAGCATGCTGCATGGAATTGGTAGAGATATAAAACTGCTTCATGGTAGTAAAAGAATAGTTATCATGGGTCAGTTGTTTACAGGGTCTTACCAATCAGCTAATGTTATGTTGAACTTATCTAAGTCAGTAGTTTAATGTATTCAGATGTGTCCCTTGCAGATTCCTCTCAGCTTGTGATGTTAAAGTCGAGCACAGATCTTAGTGTCTGCCCTTTTTTCCATTTCATTAATCATTGAACACACTTTCTCTGCATCAGACTCAGATTCAGAGGAGCTCAGTTCTGCTCGAGGGGGCTGGCCCTCTCTCTCAGGGACGCGTTCCCACAGCAACTTGACCAGGAAGAGGCGGGCCGCGTTGTCGCCAACATCCCTGCTGTCCAGTCCGAAGTCTCAGAAGAAGAAACACAAGCACTTATCGCTGCTGCTGGAGGAAGCGGGCCTCAGCTCCTCTGACGACTCCTTCGACCAAGGTTACTGAGCAAACTTACAGCTCCTCCCCGCTCGCTGTTGAGTTAGGCAAAGAATGTGTCCCACATCTTGAGCCTCATCACAGCTTGTGTCTTTGTTTGCGTTTTGCTAAGGCAGATCTCCAGACTGTGCTTTAGCTTGACCATCTCTACCTCTCTTGCTGCTGGCTTCTCTGCAAAGTTGCCTTTTTTTTAAAGAGTTTACCTATTTCTATGGTGTTTTTTATTGCCTGGTTTGCAAACCGTTTTTTTTTTTGTAGCATTTGTACATTGAAAAATTGTGTGAATTGTGAGATTTCTTCATAAAGATGTATTGCAGTTTGGTACCTATAAGCTTTATTAAAGGTGTTGATTTGATTGGCACAGAAAGCAAAGCGCTGTGGTCCTTGTGTCTGCTTCATCTGTCTGTCCGTCTGTCCAGCTGCCACTGCACCTCACACATCCTTTAGACCTGCTCTGTTCGTCAAATATCCCTTCACTTCTCCTGGCAAATGTTGGAAAACACTGTTCAAGATTAAAGTTTACATTTGGGAAAAAAATGAAACATTACATGTGGTAGAGTAGTTCAGAGAACACAGAGCTGAATCCAGTAGGTCAGATCACATGAAGTTTAATTCCTGGTCAGTTTAAATGGTCATTGAAATGATAAATATAATGATAGTTAGCTCCCTTTCAATTTTTTTTCAGAATAATCAGTTAAATTTGCATCAGACTAAATGTTTATTGATGATGTGGTCTAATTTTTTGGTGATGTGGGTGAAATTGATGCACTGCTGCTTTAAAATTCTTGTTGGCACTGATCAACTTGGGGATATTTGGACAATAGAGCTCCTCCTCTGTGTCTACTAAACCTTCAAATAACCCTTCTCCCTTTATGTTGCTCTCTCAGACACCTTGCTCTGTCTTCTCACCTTTTCCTCCTCACCTTTGACCCCACCCCCAACCCCGCCTCTTGTCCTACCCATGATGCTTTGAGTGTCTCTCAGCCTGTCCCATGTGCTTGTGCCGCTGCTGCTGCGACATTACAGAAGCTTGGCAAGGACTAGCGCAGCCTAGAGCCTATGCTGCCTCGCTACGGCTAGTTCACTGCGGCTAAAGCTTTGCTTGAGCTTGACTGTGCTAAGGCCAGGCTACGCTAAGGCTAGGCTAGGCTGCGCTCTCGCCGCTGCGCTGCCCCGCCCTGCCTGAGGCCACACCCCTGTCACCTGCTCTGTAAGTAGGAAGTGCCCCTCCCTCTATTTTTTACTGACTGCTAACACAGGCTATGCTTAATTTGAACCACATACACAGAACTTTAACTTAAATATTTTTATTGTTGTCACAAATTAAAAGCTCATTAACAAGAGCCATGGTTACCCCCACTCAGCCAACTGCAGCTCTTCTGATCACTTGTAGAGTTTAAAGGAAGACTTTTGATGCTCTGTTGGGACAGAGGAAGTAACCATGGTTCCTCAAACCCCATACCAACATTATACTAAGGGGCCTCACAGGGCTGTCCTCTCAGTGCCTGCTGTTGTATTGTCTGCCTGCTACTGTTAACACACAGTGGATCCACAGTACAACCTGAGACCACATTTGGTCGCCAAAACTAGTCCTAGAAAGTGTATTTTATTCTTGGAGCAGCAACAGAAGCTAACAGTTGCTCTCTCAAGAAACCTTAAAAATCAAATCAAGTATTGTTTTGGTTGAAGAGCAACTTAACACCCCTAAATGTCTTTTTTTTTTTTTTTGCTTAACTCCAGTTTCAAATTCCCATGAAATGGCAGAGTGCCATACCTGTCTTTATAACTTTCCCCTGTAAAAGCAATAAGCAAGAAAGGGACTTGTTGCAGATGTTGATTGGTGTTTACAGTAGCCTGAACATCGTTTTCTATGGTTAGCAAGTTCTGCGCACTAGCCAAGCTAACTAGCTAATGGCCATTACAAAAAATAAAGCTTTTCATCAATAAAGTCTGTAACCATAAACCACCTCAGTGCTGCTGTCAAACTGGCCTCTGTTAGTGTTGATCCTGAAACTGCCGTATTCACAGGGAGACGGCTGGTCCTGCTAGAAATGAAGCAGTAAAGAAGTTAGTATTTACTGAAACAATAAGTAACACGAGAGCTTTCTATCCAGAAATGAGGCTGAGCAGCCGAAGGATATCATAATGGAAAAACAGAAAATATTTATTCATAAATATGATCCAGTTTCACGACCATTTGTAAAGAGAGTTAGGCCCAGATATAAGAAAAAAACTGCTTCACTAATGTTCTTCTCTCTATACATCCATTGCACAGTTATAGCCATTCAAGAAAATATTTCTTTGTACTCCAGGAAATGAAAACTTTAAAATGCAGCTCAGAATAACAGCAAAAATGTCTCTTTGTCATTGTCAGGCCAGATATTGATGCAAGGAAGACATGAATATATATTTGGTAAAAACTGCAAAAAACTGAGTTTGACTTTATGGGAATTTTAACATTTTACCTGCTGCGGTGATGCGCAGGTGTACCCCAAGTGCACTGTGACATCACTCCTGGGCGTGGTCACAGAGGCAACAGACTTTGACCAGAGAGGGCAGCAAAATACTGTTTAGTCAGACTGGTGTTAAGTTACTCTTCAATAAAAACAAAAACATTGTAAATGAACAACATTGCTGTTTTATGAAAAGCATTTTATTCTCGAATGTTAGTAACAAGTGAAAATATATGTGAAGGTATTTGTGGAGTTTGAAAAGACTTTGTACTGTGCATCCAACCTCACTGTTAACACTCTAACCCCTGAGGAGACACTCCTCCTGCTCATCTGCTGCCAAGGACCTAACTGCTAACTGCCAGCTACACAAAGCTACTCTGTGTGTGTGTGTGTGTGTGTGTGTGTGTGTGTGTGTGAGTTTGTGTGTGAGTGGGTGTGTGTGTGTGTGTGTGTGCGCTCGCGCCTGTCAGACCTGGAGAAATAAGTGCAGCTTTTCACTTTTCTTTTAGCCACACTCACTCAAGGTTTTCTTTTTTTATAATAAATGATGTCTGAGTCAGAGTTTCAGCACACATGGTCTTGGTCGCTGTGTGTGTGTGTGTGTGCGAGTGTGTGTGTTTCAGTGTGCTCACATGCATGTATGTGGTCTGTATCTTGCTTACACAGCAGTGCAGAATGAAGGCAGGCTGCAGTGGCTTGCACAGTCTTTCTCCTCTCTCTCCACTGTAGTCTTTGAATAGTTTACATGCTAAGAACTGGGATTGTGTGTGTGTGAGTGTGTGTATTTCTTTTTGCAGATAGTCTGTTAAAGTAAGGTCCAGGGTGCTGTTTTCTTTCCCTGCTAAATTTTTTTTTTTAAAGTTGCATCCAGATTTGTTTTTCTTGGCTTTGGTTAAATCATCATCTCTCTGGTGCAATGCTTGTGTCTGTGGTCAGTAGAAACAGAAGTGATTGGCCCTTTGGCACAGACCTGCAGTACAGCCACATCCATCTCTAAACTAAAAAATCTCGCCTTTGAAACAGAAACCTCCGAGGATGATGATGACATCGAGGAAGAGTCTGATTCGGACGATGAGGAAAGCGGGCTGGGTCTGCTGGCCAGGTTTGCAGCGAGCGCAATCCCTGTCAGCTCCACCCCACTGAGCCTTCTCCATGACAGCAAACACCGCAGCAGGCAAAGCACTCTGGGTAATGCAACATAACAGATACAAATGACTTATATGTGACTGAGCACCACATCCATTCTTATAAACACAATAAAAATGGATTTTGTGGAAAACAGCATGAAAAAGAAAAACTGGGTAAAACAAAATGATCAGGTCGTATTATTCTATATAAACAAAAGTAGACAAGCCTGTTTTCTGCACAAACATTCCTGCTCTTAGTAACTCACAGGCTCCCCTGACATCATTCCACAGTATAATTGTAATATTTTGTGGATGAGCAGGTTCACCGCCTGAGCATTTCTTTAGGATTGTGTTATTGATCCGTAGTTAAATATCTATTCATTCTAATTGTCACATCGGGCTGCAGGTAATGATTCAGTCTTGAATTATGTATTAGTTTCAAATTGATCAATATTCTTATTCACAGGGTTATTGATTACAGAGAATCTAACACCAGAGTTTATTATTAGCTGCATGTTTTGAGGAGAAGCCCCCTTTTTTTTTCTAGTAGTGTGTGAGAGAGAATTTTTACTTCATGTGACCATCCCCTCTCCTCCCTCAGGGTCATCAGAGTGCGAGTGGTCAGACTCAGGCTCAGACTTGCGGCTGAGGAAGTTCCCCTCTCTGCTGCATGGCAAACGCTCCGCCCCAGAGCTCCCCCTGCTGCCCCCTGCAACTCGCCGCATTGACCAGACCAGCCCCACCAAGCGAGAGGAGGTGCTGCCAATCAAACGCAAGCCCCTGCCCAAACCGCGCCCCTCACCCCGGTCGCCGCGGCGATTCAGTTTCGATCTCTCCGCCGGCTCCGGGACTGGAGGCTTCAGCGAGGACGAGGGAGGCTGGACCCGAAGGCGCAGCGAGAGGATTTTCCTCCATGACGCCACCACCTCAGCCAGTCAGCCATCCATACCAGCCTCTGCCTCCTCCAGCCAGAGCTCCTCCTCCAGCTCAGCCCCACCTCTCACCCCGAAGCCGGCCTCTAGACCCAAAGCCACTCCACCCAGCAGAGAGGGGAAAGATGTGGTGAAAGTACGTCAATAATTCATCGGGTTGTTATGCACCAACTGAGACGAGCCATAAAAAAACAGAGACTGGCTCTTTCTTTTGCCCCTCCTCTCTTTGCTAATCTTCTTTTTCTGTTAATATTTCACTCCACTCCTCTTCCCTCAAAATCTGGTTCCCTCACATCCTTCTTGTCTCCCTCGACACCTCTGTGTGTGAGAGTGTGTGCTTCAGTGTGTGTCAGGGTGCCAGCAGGGTTTCCCAGTACTTCAGTCACTGCAGCACTCCCTGCTGTCTGTGTCATGTTGCTGACAAGAAAGGACAACTGCAGGCAGTCTGGCAGCATCCCCCCTTCAGTGTGTGTGTGTGTATGTGTGTGTGTGTTTGTGTTTGGAAGATGTAAATCTGTCCAGTAGATCCTCACTGCAGTCATTCATATGCATGTTTTTATATCTGTGTGTGAAAACCCAGAAAAAGAAGCTGAAGGACTCTCCTCTGCCCGTGAGCCCGTCCACCCTGTGCGGTCCAATCACAGACAGCCCTGCGCCTCTGAGCCTGAGCCCGTCATGCAAGAGCCAACCAAAAACCCGGACCAAGGCCAGAGAGGTCAGTTGGATGATGGATCAGCTGCAAATCACTTTAGATGTGGACTTAATTATCCTGGCAAGGACGGAACCATAACACTTTAGTTATTAGATTTAAATGCACACACATACACACACACACACACACACACACACACACTTTATTCTCTAGCTTGCTGTGTTGTGCCAACACGTGAATAAGTCTTAAAACTGAACCGTTAGCTTCTGTTGCATTTAACACTGTTTTGTTCTGTTAGCGAGAGGAAAAAGTAAACCTCTCGCATGGTGTGATTTCTGCCAAAGTGTTGCATTGCTCTCCATCTGCCACCAGCCCAAAAGTGGAGTTTGTTTTGGAAACACGAGAGGCAGCTAAAGTGTGTGCGCAGGGCTCTTTGTGGCGGCGGAACAGCAGAGAAGATTGTGTATTCAACAGCATAAGTGTTGTAATATGTTGCTGGTTCTCTTTGAAAACTTATTTTGTGGTGAATCAGCTTGATAGTTTGGTGGGCTGCCGCAAATGAACCTTAAGTAGCGGGATCGTATCGTCGTCGTCCTCATTAGGGGTTTTGGAATATAAACCAACACATTTCAGACGGTTGATATTTTCTCCTTTAAATGGATTATTAGTGCCGTGAAATCAAAGCCCTCGTATGTGCTTTTTGCAGCCCTCTAGAGGAGCGGTGAGCCGGTTGATGGAGAGCATGGCAGCAGATGAAGACTTTGAACCCAACCAGGACAGCAGCTTCAGCGAAGATGAGCTCCTCCCACCGTGCAGCAACAGCGTATCAGAGAGGTCCTCCACACCTGGTCAGTGCACAGAGACGCCACCTACAGCTGCTTCCAGATGTGACCTTTTTCTATAAATGATGACATGCTTATTTATTTTATGCGTTGTCGTATTCAGCTCCCGTTCAGTGTGTGTTGGACAAGGATTCCCTGGTGGACGGACTCAGAGTTTTGATCCCAATGGATGACCAGCTTCTGTACGCAGGACACGTCAACACGGTTCACTCTCCTGACATGTGAGTACACTTGAGCAGAACTTAACCTCAGAGGGCAAAAAAGGAGGAGCACAGTGATCGATTTGTAGCCTTTAATAGTAGAAACAGATGCATCTGTTGCACATCTGCAGCTGCAAATCAGTCAGCGCACCCTATTTTTCTTCCCCTTTAAAGTTTGTCGTCCTGTAAGAAAGCTTTGTTGTTTTTCCATAAGCTCAGCAGAGAGACCTGAATTTCAGCTTTTAACTCCAAGTTTCACATATGCAGAGAGACCCCCAAATTTTCCCTCTATTTCCAATCCTCTTGCTAAGCTAAGCTAACCAACCGCTGCGCATAGCTTCATATTTACTATACAGGCATGAGAGTGCTATCAATCCTCACATCTGACTCTTGGCATAAAAGCAAATGAGTGTATTTCTCTAAATATCACACACTTCCTTCAAATATGCACAAACTCGCATACAGAAAATACATGAAAGCACAAAGCGCTACATTTAGATCTCATCGTGATTATTTAGCTAATGCTCAAATCCAGAGTGGGCTCATTAAAAGAAAACAAACAGAGTAAAGCCATGTTCAGACAGGATTAATATACCAGGGGGGATTGGGCCTGCTACGCTCCGGACAGAGCCAAAGCACAACAGTGGTGTTAAGTAAAAGACAACACGTTCAACATTCCCCAGTCAGCTACACATCAAAGCAGTCCGAATCAAGATTAAGATGGATTCCTGTCTCACTGACCCTTTTTTTATCCCACATTTCCTGCGTTACAGATACAGCGTTGTGGTGGAGGGGGAGAGAGGGAACCGACCGCACATTTACTGCCTGGAACAGCTGCTGCAGGAGGCTGTAAGTAAACTGGATAGCATCTGTATCCTAAACATTTATGGATGTTTCAGCGCCGCACATCTCATGTGTTTTTTCCTGAAGATACTCGAGATGTTAGATGCTTTGAAGAGTCAAAACATGTTCAAAGTCTGTCCTGTGAAATGCAGTGTGTATGTGTAAGGGTGGGTGATGTTGTGTTATATTGAAATATAAAAAGTTCTTTTCTCTGTATTTGCAGATCATCGATGTGAAGCCTCCTTCCGTGCGCTACCTCCCAGAGGGAACCCGCATCGCTGCCTACTGGAGCCAGCAGTACCGCTGCCTTTACCCCGGCACCGTTGTCAACGGTACAGTGACAGCACGCAAACACACACCCACCACTTACATGATTCGATTCATAATCCACTTACAAAGACAATTTAATTGTAGCGTGCAGCAGAAACAAATGCAGAAGATCTTAACAGAGCCTTCTGTGTACAAAGCAGCTGAGTTTATTACTTTGAGGAGCTGGATGGTAATGGGAACATAACTGGTCTGGGTTCAATTCAATTCAGTGAGCTTTTACTGCACTGAACAATAAGAAACAATATTGATTCAGCTTCTTAACATAGTTAAACAAAACCAAACACATGTGTTGCGACATGTGTTTTTAGTCTGAATTGAAATGTGTCAAAAATTAACTCCTCTCTGCCTTTTTTTTTCAAACAGGAAGTGCAGATATTGACGAGAATGATGATCTCATCACGGTGGAGTTTGATGACGGAGACACAGGCCGCATCCCCCTTTCCCACATTAGACTGCTGCCGCCAGACTACAAGATCCACTGTGAGCAAACACACGCACACACACATTTCTGGACAGTTCTGCAACAGCAGCATCTTTGTAAATCATGACTTCATTAGATTTTTCCTGTCACACTGTGTTTAAACAGCACTTTCACATGCTGTCATAGATTTATATTTAATTTAACCGTCTCTGTGTAGTTTGAACTTTGATATATTTACCCTGTGTGTGTGTGTTTGTGCTTTTGTGTGTGTGTATTGTGTGCAGGCCTTGAACAATGCCTGTCTTGGTTTGCATGATTGCATTGCGTGTGTGTGTTTTGATGGTTTTAGTATAAATGTTTTCCCAGTAGAGTGCTGCTAAGAGCTATTCCAGTACCTACTACTAGTGCAGTGTGTACTGGAATAGCATATACATACAGTGTGTGTGTATGTGTGTGTGTGTGTGTGTGTGTGTGTGTGTGTGTGTGTGTATGTGTGTATGTGTATATAGATGGTTCTAAGTGGATGTTTTTTTTCTTGGTTTTTGGCTTCATGTGTGTCCACATCAAATGCATTGAGAAGAGCAAAGCTTCCAAGAGGAGAGAAACACCATGAAGCACTTTGCGTGCAAAAATGAAAATATTTACTGAGCACAAAGCTCAAAACAGCTTCTTACATTACAGTCTTTTTCTCTGTGGGCACTTTTGTTGATTTCTGCACCTCAGAAGCTGGCATAAATATTTTTCTTTTGAAAGCAAGGTGCTTCCAAAGTGTTGATGCTTTATGAGGGAGTGAACTTGTGCACTCTGCACACACACACACACACACACACACACATGCTGTGGTGTCCAAAATAAAAAGGCAGATGAACTGTGTTTATGTGGAGCTTTTCTTGTCTTTTGACTGAGCAACACAAGTCAGCACTCACCCATTGCAACACTTTGACATGCAGATCAGAGTATTTTGAGATTGAACCACCAACCTCCTGATAAGAAGATGTCCAGTTCTCACTAAAGCAAAATAATTGATCACCTTATCTTAGTTGAGAGGTTGAAGTTTTGAAGTTTTTTTTCGATAAACCATAAAGTCTGTGCTTCTGTCCAGGCGCTGAGCCGTCGCCTGCCCTGCTTGTGGCCAGCTGCTCCAGGAGGCGAGTCCGCAAATGCAGCAAAGAAGGCAAAGAGGCGGGAACAAAGCCGGAGGAGAGCGCTCCGAAGATCAAAGGAAAACCCGGTCGCAAACCCAAACCCAAACCAGGTGAGCGAATCAAACTGCCCCCTCAGAAACAAAGTCCCTGTCACTTGTCTCCTGCAGGCTCATATATCCTCATTACTTACTAATTGTTATTACCAACCCACTGCTTATCCTACTAATAGATAAAATCCTCTGAGTCTAATTCCACTCGACTCTAATGTGTCAGCCAAATGGTTGATAGTCACAATTAGTTCCACAGAAATGATTGACCAAGAGTGTCAAATGTGTTGTGAATTATTAAAGCAGGAAAAGGTAATGTGTCCCATGGGAGGTAGCAGGGGGGGAAAAAAAGAGGGAGGGGTGCTTGATAAAACAATAGCGTGCTGTACATGTTGTCCTGCCGTCACTTTTGCCTTATTTGAGACGAAGCTGCGTTTTCTCCTGTTTGAGTCATAACATGGCTCGAGTACAGGACATCTCCTCACGCGCCGGAGCCAAATGTTTCAGCACAAACAAGAGATGGATTTCACATCATTTGGCTCTGTGCTCATCATGTTGATTATCAGGATAAATAACAACGAGTAACACACAGTTTGTTGCCGTCCCTGTTTTAAGATATTTGTCATAGAGACCAGTAAAGGGCTAAGTTTTTAAAAAAATAATGCTTTTGTCACGTTTGTCTTTTGATGAGTCTTTTTAAAACAACAGAACCAACAAAAATAGCTCAAAGCTCAGACAGATCTCTCATCAAACATCTCATATTTGACCACAGCTGTCATCTCTAATGTCAGTTTAATGAATTTGCTCAAACAGCTTTGTTGCTGTTCTGTGGAGCTCCGACTCTATTACTCTGGCTCTAATTTATGGCATGTTCCATCTGATTTGCTGACGCTGGCCCTGTTTCTACTGGGTAAGCAGTTCTTAAAGGCAGTGTTTTCATTTCAGAATTGTTTCCTTGCTGATTTGTCTGCCGTCCTCAGCGTGTGAGGCTGCAGACCACAAAAATCATGAAGCCACACAATGAAAACGTCAGCATGTCCAATGTAAACCCATTTACATTGCAGCGGAGCTGTTAAATTGTTTTGTTTTGTTTTTTGTATCTTTTATTTCAATTTTTTCAGAGACCTCCATGAACCCGGATGGCCGAGAGAAAGCTGACACTCCATCTTCCTCCACCCAGCCCGCAGAGAAAGCCCAGGCTCCAGCCAAGCCCTCCCAGGACAGGACCTCCTCTGTTCAGAAGGCGGCTCAGGAAAAGCCCCGGCCTGCATCCCGGCCAACAATGGGAACCCAGACTAAACCGGGCCGCAAGAGCTCCACCACGTCCCCCGGAGGAAGCCCAACTCTTCCCAACCCGGTGCCCAAGAAGGTCAGCTCAACCCAGCCTCCAGCTGTTAAAGCCGCCCGCACTCTCCCTCCATCCCTCTACCCCTCCACCTACGGAAAGGTCCTGACTGTGGATCTGTACAGCGAGCCCAACCTCAGCTCGTACAACAGCCAACGCAGGGAAAGAGAGAACACTAGCAGTGTCAGTCCCACGTCCAACAGACCGATGTCCAGGCCCAACATTGCAACATTAGCTACTGCAGCTAAGCCAAGTGCTACATCCACACCCAGACCCGCCTCTGCGTCCACACCAAAAACCAAATCCCCCTCAGACCATCACAGCAGCTCCAGACCCAGCCTCAGCTCTGGACTCATTCCCAGCTCCATCTCCAGGCTTCCAGCAGGCAAACCCAGCCCTTCACTGACTCCCAGACCTTCATCCTCATCGTCATCTTCCCTGTCATCATCATCTGCCCCAAGACCCAAACTGAAGATGCCGTCCGACCAGCTGTCTTCCAGCTCCAGACCCAGTCCCATCTCCAGACCCAAGGCTGGACCAGGGCCCAATGATGTGGGCTCGCTGGTGAGGCGCAAGCCCCTGTCAGCAGAGCCCCTCGTCAAGCTCGACCATGAAGGCGTCACCTCCCCAAAGACCAAGAAGACGAAGGCTCTGATGTTGCTTGAGGGTCGGGGTGTGAGACGAGATCACACCCCCATCACCACAGCCACAGCCAATCAGAAACCGCTAAAGACTAAACCGAGAGCTCCAGATAGAGACACCGGGCCACCAGAGAAAGACTCCACCTACAAAGCGCCGTTGCTGCCTAAGGAAAAGGTGGAGAGTCGTGGAATTGCATGTAGACAGGAGGTGGAAACGAGAGAGGAGAAAGGTAAAAAAGAGGAGAGGAAGGAGGTGGAGAAAAGAGAGGAGAGGAAGATGAAAGAGGAATCTCAGAGCAGCAGCAGCTCGGAGTCTGAGGAGGAAGGACAAAAAGAGAAGATAAAGAAGAAGAAGAAATGCACCTCAAGTTGCTCTTCCTCCTCTTCATCCTGCTCCGGTTCCTCCTCATCTTCTTCATCATCGTCTTCTTCCTCATCCTCTTCGTCCACCGATGACTCCTCCTGCAGCTCAGATGAAGAAAGGACCCCCACGCCTCCACCACGCCCCATTTCTCCACCTCCAGTGCAGGACAAACTGAAAGAAGAAATGAAAGAGGAAGAAGAGGAGGTAAAGAAGGATGTTGAGGTTAAAGTGGAGGAAGAAGAAGAGATGTCTCCTCCCTCAGAATCTCCCTCCCCTTCAACCTCTCCGACTCCTGCTGTTTCAGCGCCAGCTAAACCTGCTAAACCAGCCACAGGGAAGGGCTCCGGGCAAAGGGGTCGTCCTCCGAAGCCAAAACCCAGCGGAGGGGAGGGGAAGGTGGGAAGACCAAAGCGGAGAGAAGGGGTCCATCTGCCTACAACCAAGGAGCTGGCTAAACGTCAGAGGCTTCCCAGTGTGGAGAACAGGCCCAAAATTTCGGCTTTCCTTCCAGCCAGACAGCTTTGGAAGTGGTTTGGGAAACCAACTCAGGTGAGGATAAAAAAATCCCTAAAGTAGAAATAGTCTCACCTGTCACCTGTTTTATTTAATCAGTTATCTCCCAGTTTCACTCCATGACCAGCATGTCCTCTTTTGAACGTCTCCAGAGACGTGGTATGAAGGGCAAAGCCAAGAAGCTCTTCTATAAGGCCATAGTGAGAGGTCGAGAGATGATCCGCATCGGTGACTGCGCCGTGTTCCTGTCCGCCGGCCGGCCCAACCTGCCCTTCATCGGACGCATCCAGAGCATGTGGGAGTCATGGGGCAGCAACATGGTGGTCAGGGTCAACTGGTTCTACCATCCAGAGGAGACAAACCCCGGAAAGAAACTCACTGACAAGAAGGTAGGAGCTTTGGAACCAGTCCTGAGGGAAATTTGGTGAAGTGACCAATTAAAGGGAGTCTGCTCCCTGAAGCTGAAACGCAGCTCCTTAAACATACGACACAAATCTCTGCGCTACCAGAGAATTTTGATTTTTTTCATGTAAGATCATTTTTCTTCTTGAAATATTTCAACTAAATAACAGAAAACCTTATTCACATCAATTCACATCAACACATCAGTGTTTTGACATGTATTTAATCTCAGGAAATGTTATACATGACTAATAGAACCTTCCAACAACAACTTCTCTCTCGTCTTTCCTCGTTGCAATGCAAAGTGCTGCTGCTGTATCATCACAAACTACCATGAGATGGTTGAAGTGACTTTAGTATGTGATTCATTGACAGTTTAGTAAAAGATTCACATGTCAGACTGAGAGTGTTTTTTGTGTGATTGGTTTTTAAGTTATTCACCAAAACTTCTTTCCTCTCCAGAACTGGGATCAAATGTGTGGTCAGTCTTTACCAGCAGCTCTGCACTCTTCAATCCAGAGGAAAGACTTTATGGAGGTGAGATAACAAAAATGAACTATTTCAAGATTGTTTTTTCTTTTGTTTCTTTTGTTTTTTGGCTCAGATATTGTGTCTTTAAAACACCTGGTGATCTTTTCATAACTGTAAAGTGAAGCCAAGACAACATGGAGCTCCCAAACTGACTAAATGCAGTAAAAATTTAAGGGATAAGTCAAATATATAACTGAATACGTCAATAAATATTTTTATAAGATAAATAAGCGTTACGGTATGAAGCTCACACTGTCAGAGTCTGCACCTTCTTGTGAAAATTTCAAAATTCTTGAAAAAATGAGAAGCATTTTCAGACAGAAGGGTTTGCAATATCTATTCCAAGGATATATATGGAATGTCAATCTGACTCAACTGGAAAAAAAGGTTAATGTCACAAAGATTAAGACAGAAGTCAAACCCCACAGATCACAGTGCAGCCGCTGTAACTCTGCATTTGAGGGGGCGGGGCTAAGCGAAGGATTGGGTTTGAAAAGAAACAGGTGTTTAATGCACAACATGTACAACATAAAGAATAACCACCTCTGTCTCTGCCACAGCGCGCCCTCTACCAGTCGTCTCACAGCGATGAAAACGACGTGCAGACGGTCAGTCACAAGTGCCTGGTGGTGAGCGTGGAGGAGTACGAGCAGATGACCCACACACGCCGCTACGCCGACAGCGAAGACCTCTACTACCTGGCCGGCACCTACGAACCCACAACCGGCATGATCTTTAACACAGATGGAGTCCCAGTGATCTGCTGAACACACACAAAACACACAGAAACTCACCACGAGTTGCTGAAACCAAATCCTGATGCGACATCCCAACTCTGGACTTTTACAAAGGAGTCAAACCCAGCGCCACGTCCTTCTGTGTTCAATCACTGATCCTCATTCACGATGGAATCTGTCACAGTCATCAATGAACTCCATTTCAGATACCAGGAAACACTTCAGACTGTCGTGAACAGCTTCTACTACAGAGACAGGAGACACTATGGACAGTATTAAGAGGAACAAGTCTCTTGAAACTTTTTGCACACACAGACTCCATTAACACACACTGTTCTGCCTGATGCGTTCATGGGAGAGCTGCAGAACACACATGAGCACTTCAGGCTCCTCTTACATGTAAATATGCCGTTCATAAACACACACTTACACTCTCACACACACGCACAGACACATGTAAATACTCACGTCCATGTGATACACAGTTATATAGAGGAAAATATGAGTGTTTTATTTTCATGTAATAGAGTTATGTCAGAGTACTTTTTTCTAAAGAGGTAAACAGTCGAGAAGCTTTAATGAACTGTGAATGATGATACAGGAGAGAGGTCCGTTTCTGTCCATAAACAGACAGACAAACATGCCGGTGATGTGACGTTGTGATTATGATGTTGCCGTGGTGATGTTACAGTCATGTTACAGTAATATAAATGTATCTACAGAACAGCAGGAGCGACAGACAGACGCAGAGAAAGACAGAGATGCACAGAAAGAGAGAGGTAGAGACTGTCCAACAGAAAGCACTTAACAAAAAAAAAAAACACTTAAAGTCTACTCTCCTTTAATTTAACCCCTTCAATTCCCCTTGACAATCCTAACTCGGGCAGGCAGACTGTCTGTGTGCTACTAAAACTTCTGACTCCCTCAGAGACTCAGGCTTAAAGAGAGAGGAAGGAATCTTGTACAAGTAAAAGCACTTGGCATTTTCTTCATCTTTGAGTTCCTTATCTTAAAGGAAAAATCCACCTTGAAAACACTATGAAACGAAAAGAGCTGCTGTTGGTGTGTCTTCTCTTTTGTTGTTTGCCCATTTTGCACCGAGGTTGAACAACAACAGGGAAAAATAGATCCTAGAGGAGGTGCAGACTCCGGTTTCTCCACCTGACAGACGCCTCAATAGAGACCCAACAGAGCTACAAGATTCAGGTGTCAGGTGAATGATGGAAAGCATTCTGGGAAAAGTAAGAACACCCCATTGTGCTGGAAAAAATGGGTAACCAAGGAAAGTAAACTACAAAACTTGATCACAAAAATGACTCCATGAATGCACTGAACAAGACAAGCTGATGTATTAACAGTGCTGGAGTCTCACAGGGTGGATTTTTCCCTCTTTTTTTTTTTTTTCTTTTAAGGTGTTTTCAGGGTTGTAAACATTGCAGTCAGCCCAAGATGCATCAAGGTCATGGCAATGATAGTCAGTATGCAGCTGCCAACACTGATTAGATCATGAGGATAATTCAATTTAAGTCATCTTCCACAGTTTGGCTTTATTCATTATTTTGGCTGCAGCGTTTTCAACCTCTAAATGTCCTTTTGTTAGATGTGTTTTTTTGTTTGTTTTTTTCTTTGCTTCTGCTGTTTGACGGACATCTATGAACACATTTTGCCCCTCCAAGCAATCGTCTTTGATATTAGTGCACTTTGAATGAGCTCCGCTGCAGAGGAGTCTTGTACGTCTTCCTTGAGTATTTACAAACCTTCGCACAGCGCACCCTCTCCTCTGCATGAATCCCCTTCACCCTTAAACACACACACAAACAAACTAAAGCCACGTCCCTTTTTTCTTACACGTTCTTCTTTTTTTGCCTCTCTTGAGCTGCTGATGAATTGTTTTCTACGTGCCTAGTTTTAACCGTGTTTAGAGTGAGACTGTTGAATGTTGCGCTCAGGGTTGTGAGCGTTTGGGCGGCCTTACTCTCCCAGGCCTTATGATGATGATGATGATCATTTGCTAAAATGTCTAATCAGATTGGTCTTTTTTTGTCCCAGTCTGTTGACTTTGGGAAATGCCTCGGTCTAGTGATTTATAATTTGAAATAACCCTTTGTTCCTGAGTTCTTAACTCACTTAGCTACACTATTGTGTATGGAGTTTGTATCAATTTCTATATACAGTATATAGTATACTGTATATGTAGTTTATATCTGTGATTATCATGTTGATTTTCTTGTATGTTTCTTACCACGTTGCCCTCTCTCTGCTTCGCCGCAGAGACTTAAGACTGTCTTGTTGATATTCAATAGGTTTAATATTTTCTACTCTTTTGAGATCTTTTGTTTATGTCTGGATTTGTCTGATTTTATTATAGGATATATGTCATTTTTTTCTCGCTCTGAGATGGCTGCAAAACGTCCCAAGATGTTAACGTTGTTAATATGACATTTTCCCTATAAAGGACAAAAGACGTCTGCTGGTGTGGTCACATTTCAGTACTTTTAAAATTCAGACATGATAGCCACCCAGTAAAGGAAACGTATGATAATGTGCTGCTAGTGTATTAGTATTGAAGGTGGTTTAATCAGGTACGGAGTAACTACATGTGCTGTTTTATGAGTTTCCTCAGATTAGATTAGATTAATGCCAGAAAATCTTATCTACTTAAACCCCCACCTGCCCCTCTAACTGCTGCTCAGAAACCCCTCCCTGGAACTCACGTTTCTAATGACTAAAGTTCAAAAACTTTGAGTGACAGTCGTCCAAAATGGGTCTCCGGCTGGTAACTCAGCCGTGGGAGTGTAATGGGTACACAGTCAGTACCAGTGTTTGCAGAGTGAACAAGTTAAAGTGCCCGTTATGAATGTTTGTTTACCCCTGGAGCTGCTAAAGCACTTTTTTTCTTTGTATGTGTGTGTTTGTGTGTGTGAGGGAGGGAGACTGATAAGACATCACACTCCTGTCCCCTGGTATTATACACACATGCACACACTTACACACCTGTAACCCTTAAAGGTGTATGTTATTGCCTTCCAATCTCTATTTGCCCCCCTACATCCATCCAAAGCCCAGCCTTAGGCCTTCAAACAGGGTCCAACACACACACACACACACACACACAAATGCACACAAGCACACAAATATTGTCCACTTCGCCTTCATTTTCATTTGGTGTCATATGTTGTAAGAGCCTCACTTTGTATGTGTTCTTTTTATCACTGTTTATGTTTTTCTTTGGCTTGTCTTTCAGATTTTTTTTGTTTTTGCTGTGATTTTTTTTTTCAACAGTTTTTTTTGTCTTATTCTGTTTTGTTTTTTGCATGTTTCCGTTGTTTTTTTTACTTCCCTTGCTTCCCCTCTCTGAACAATCGTCCACGCCTCTCAAGCAATACTGCTGAAAGGCACTGGGAGCTAGCTGCTAGAGAGAGAGAGAGAAATAGAGGAATGGGAGAGAGAGCAAAGGAGAGAATGGGAAAGAGAGAGAGTGAGAGGTGGACTGGAGGCTGGTTCTTCGTCTGCTGTTCCTTCAGTATCGTTATCGTCCTGTTACAGAATTAAAAAAAAAGATTATTTTGAAAATAAATAGAAAAAGCATCTACGTTTTGTAAATGATCCTTCACTATCGAGGGGAGAAAAAACATCAGAATATACTTTGTACACATGTCTAATCTTGTAAAAATGCAAAAAAGAATACATTTTAGAGATAAATCTGAAACCAGATATATTCTGTCACCCTATACTGTATGTGTAAGAAACTGTTTCTTTCTTCTTCTTTTTTTTACAGACAGCAACCACGTTTATCAGTGTTTCTTTTAAATTGTTTTAGTAACTCAATATTTTATAGTTAATCAATAAACAGATGGAACTGTACATTTGGTGTTCTGTGAGCTTGGTATAAAATCATATTCATTTTGCAGAGCTTTTCTCTTTTTCTGATATATTTTTGATAACATTTGTATTCCTTTTAAAGTGATAAAATACCAATCTTGTCCCTTTCATATTACTCCGTTTGTTGCTCACTTCAGTCATAAATTTTCAGAAAAACAGCACTATGCAGTTTTGATTTATTTAAAATTTTATTTAATTATTATAAAATATTCACAAAGTACCTGAAGGATTTCAGGAAACATTGTAATTTGGTAAATGCACTTATTTAACTTTTATGCCATATATTTTCGTTACATCTTGAGGCAAAGTCCATCGCCTTTTTCCCAGTGGGACCTTATTTTTTAACCTGCAAGATTAACTTTTAAAATGATAAACTTAATACATTGTACAATTTAAATGAGTTTAGAAAATTCTCTCTATTCTTTAAATGTTATACATAGTTTTCCAAAAAAAAAGTCTGGCGGTGTTTCACCGGAAGGGGAGGGGCTTCACCTGTTTATACCAAGTGGTCAGTTAGTTTAGCTTAGCATAAAGACTGGAAACAAAAGGAAACTATGAACTTAACTCAGTCCAACTTGATCTGCCAATTCCTCTTAAGGTCACAAGTTAATAGATTCGATATTTTTTTCACCTAATGAATTCAAAAAATGAAAGCGTGTTGGTTTATGTAGCCTACAGGGCTCTTGCACTGATAGCAGTTGCCAGGCAACAAGTGGGGACTCCAGGAAGTTACTTCTCCCAAGAGTCAAACAGAATCCTCATTTTTACTCCTCAGTTTTGCTAATAATTGAATAAACAAGATATAACATGTTAATTTGTGAGCTTGGGTTAGGGTTACTAGGTCTAGGGTTACCTTTGGACAGCCCTGCTGTTTTCCCCTGCTTCCAGTCTGTGTGCTAAGCTAACCTAAGCTAACCTGCTACTTTCTTTAGCCTTGTATTTACTGTGCAGACACTAGAGGGGCATCAATCTTCTCATCTGACTTTCAGCAATAAGACGAATAAGCACGTGCCGCAATAAAAACCCTAACTATTCCTTCTCCTCCTCTCATCTCCAGCAGGTCTCACTGCCACTACAAGCAGAAGTTTCCACACCTAAACTAGCTTGCTCTCATGTTTTTGTTTATTCCTTTGCCCTTGTGCCTGTGTTCAGTTTGTGTGGACTGCCCCTTTAATCAACAGTGGACTCCATCAGGCCTCCATTTTGGCAGCCCAGTAATGAAGCTGCTGGTTGTGATAAAATGGAGGAAAGTTCAGCTTCCTCTGCTGAGCTGCAGAGCTGACCACGGGAGACACATTTTCCACCGCTGACTGTTCATGACTCTGCCCTCAAAGAGCTGGCAAAGGTGTGTGGGTGTGTGTGGTGTGTGTGTGTATGTGGCGTGTGTGTGTGTGTGTATGTGGCTTTTGAATTCCTGTGTGTCCACGTGTAATTAAATCTTTGCTGACATGAACTGAGTGTGTGTTCCTGTTTCACGGTGAGAGCAGCAGTCAGGGGTCCGGCCGCCTCTCTGTTTCCCCCAAAGGACCAACATCAGCATAACATCAGAACCTGCTGGGAGCTTCCTCTGTCACACATACACACGCACACACGCACACGCGCACACAGATACGGTACACCAGCATAAAAAGGTATCCACACATACTTACATACTCACACACACACACACTCTCTCTCCATCCTACCTCGGCAGCGCCCAACACACCCTCATGTGGGAGTGTCAGCATGTGGGGTTCTGATTGGCTGGCATCACATGAAAAAGCATCCTATTGGCAGAGACTTCATTGCAGCTTTAGCACAGGGAGCAGAGAGAGCTGAGATGCGAGAGTGTGTGTGTGTGAGTATGTGAGTATGTGTGTCTGTGTGTGTGTGTATTTGCGTATGTGTGCGTATACATGTGCATGTATGCGTGCGTGTGTGCATGCACCTGTGTTTATGAGGGTATTTGAACTTATTAATGTCGAATCCCTCCACCTCTCCATCTTTCTTTACTCCTCAGCTCCTCCAAGCAGCCGTGTGTGAGTGTGTGTGAGTGCTAGTGTGTATATGAGTGGGTCGTACACAACGGTTTCCCAGGAGACAGGTATCTAAGTGAGGGGGCGTTCAAACGCACACTGAGCACAAACAGTTTGAAAGGGTTATTCAGACTGGAGTCTGCTCTCAGACTTTCAGAACACTGTGTCTGTCCGTCAACTCTGTTTTGTCAAAAAGAAAAAAGAGTTTTCTGCATTCATTTCTGCACTAACTCTACTTTCCCTTCCCTTCTTCCTTCATTCACATTTGTCACTGTCATATTATTATTCTTGTGTATTTTCACTTCTGTTTCCCTCCTGTCTTGAAGGCTTAAGTCAGGAGTTCTTAAAGGACACGAGCCTGGATGTCAAACACAGAACAATCTGCAGACATTTGATGCCATTAATCTCCATGATATTGTCCATCTGCTTCACAGCAACAAAAACAAGACATGGTTTAGAGGTTTTTTTTCCTGTCACAAAAGATCTAGCTGATAAGATCAATATTTGTGAGTTAACCCTGCTGTAATCAGTATTTTATAATAATAAATCATTGATCTTAGTACTGAACCCACAGAGAATTTTAACCCATTTCTTAGGTTTTTCCTCAGCTTTAAAGTGCTCTTCAGCATCATTTTAGTTTAACAAACAAAAACAAGCAAACAAACAAACAAAAACACCTGATGTCGCTTAGGCAGACTGTTCAGCTAATAATGCCACTAGCTGCCTTGCTAAATGAGCTGACAAGTCAACAGCAGCCACTAGCTACAGCCAATGAGAGCTACAGCAAAGAGTATTGAGATTATATTTCAGCAGTTACTCCTTACGGCCTGTTAAAGCAACAAGTGATTTATTTTTGATCAAATGTGTTAACATTAATTTTGAATAGTTTCTTGAGGCCTGCAGAGACATGCAATGACGTTAAAAAAAGATCCAAAAGACTGAAGGAAGTTCAGAAACAAACAATTACATGCAGCCAAAATGTTAATAAGAGCTATTAAGTTCCTCTTTTTTAACCCGTTAATCACCTTTCAACCCCTCAGATTTATCTGGACACCCCTTGAGAACGATCTGAACCCAATTGTCGACTACTATATTAGGCTTTACAAAGTACCAATAGTTTACTCTGCAATTCATGCTTTGAAAAAAAGGAAGTTGAAAACTTGATCTGAGATCTAATAAGGTAAAAGTTCTCGTGTTACACTGAGGTAAAAAATAGTAACTCAGAGACAACAATAGTCAGTTATTATTTTCCACCCTCTGGAAGTTTGTATGATATGCACAATATGTAGGCCTCCGTACTCTGTGTGTTTGTGTGTGTGTGTGTGTGTGTGTGAGTTCCTTGTTTTCTTTGGCTTTTGATCTCTCTATCCCTCTCACCCCTCACTGTGTCTCTTGTTCTTTTGCCTCTTGTGATAAATTTGAATGTGAAATGACAACTGAGCCTTACAAATATTAGTTCAGAGTGAGATCCCGCATGGAAGTATGTGTGTGTGTGTGCGTGCTTGTGAGTGTGTGCATGTATTTGTGTGTGATGTACTGCATATCAATTAGCTATCTATTATTCATGGTGACAACATAATGAATGAAACATCACAGTCTTTGAATTTCAGGCATGTTTACTTGTCTCCCTCTCTCACCCTGTCTCACACACACACATACACACACACATAGCTGCCGTTGTTAGTATTTAGACAGGAGTGACATTGCAAATGAAATCCCACTGTAGCTGTGAAGACAAGGTGATGCCCATTGAATACCTGACAGCTGAATGCAGCTCCACCAGCTCCTCCTCACTGACACTGAGGATGAGAGCAACAGACTTTAGACTCAAAAATCTTCATCAACAGTGTCCTCTAACGGTCCACCTCACATTTAGTGTTTAGAGTTGATACAAATGTTGGTACTCTCATCTGGTTTCCCTTCTTTTTTTACAATCTGCTCATTGTGATGAGCTACGGAAGCTGCATCTTTGTGAACTTTGCTCCCTGGGTTTTGCCTCTCAGGCCACACACTGTACAGCCAGCCCTGACACTTTTGATTGGTGATTGTCCAGACCATGAGCAGAGAACAGAGAGTACACTTCTTAAGGCTTACAATAATATTCTGTGTCTCCCTCACTTTTGGCAGAAGAAAATGGTTTTATATTTTCTATAAAAATGACTTTTAGCTCATAATATATTATGTTCTCTTAAAAAGTTGAAGTTACGTACAAGATAAAGCAGCAAATAATTTTTAGAATGGATGCTAATACTTATGGGGCAAACTATGTGAAATTTAAAAAATGCATTAATAAAACAGAAATCTTTTTACAGTTTGTAATTGGACAGACATGGATATAATAATTATTATTAGCTGGGCTGACATACATTTCATTGAATATAATATATTTTACTGCTTAGAGACAGAGATGGGTTTTAAAAAATTTAAGCAAAGGTTTAGCCAGAAACATTTCCCAAAAAAACACAACTTACAGTCCTGGATTTTGTCGTTTAATTTTTTAATGCTATAAACTTATGTATGTATGCATGTATGTTCATATAATTTAGTATTAAGCACCATGTTTACTGTGCAATTTGAACAAAATGTAGCTAAAAACATTAAAAACTAAATACCACAGCCAAAAGCCACCTAAAGCCACTTGGAGACAGAAATGGCGGTAAATTAAGGAAAATTTTCTTCCCAGCATATTTTCTTAACACATCTTTCTTTTAAACTGAAATGTTATAATTGTATTGAACCAACATCTTTGTGATTTAGTTTATTATCAAACATAAATAAGGCAGCAGCTAAATCCAGCCGTGGAGAATAAAAACAGCAAAACTAGTTTTTGCTGAAATGTTACTAGCCTAGCTTAGTAGAGCAGCAGTTGGCTAGCTGCCGTCTAAACTTTTGACTCTGTAGGGTATATGAATATTAATATATCACCTTCTACTCACATTAATCACAAATGATAGATTGAAAGGTGAAAAAAACACATTTTGTATCTTTATTGTGTATTTTCTCATACTGCCTTATTGCAAAAATAATGTCAATGATTTTTTGCTGTAAAATAAGTCTACAGGGAAATTAAATAAGAAGGAATTACATAGTTTATCTTTTTAAGTTTACCCAGTCTGAAAAATTGTAACACTTTTTTTCTAAGCTGAAGCTTTTTTGTTGTTCTACTCTCTGCCTTTGTGTGTCACTATAATCAATGTTGCAAACTGTAGTAATAGACAAACACTTTGCAGTAATTTTATTACATTCTGAAACATCTTAATTCTCCTGCACTGTAAATAGCTTGCTTATCCTCCATAATAAATCTTGACCGATCAGCTTGCAACTGTTTGAATTTGTAAAGTCTTTTTAAGCTCAAGGCTGCCACCTGTAGGACAGGGAGGATGCTCAACGTTCAGGAAGTTTTCTGTCATATTTCATTTTTATATCTCTACATACAGAGACAGAGTGATTTTATCATCCTCTATCCATCCTACTTATGAGACGTATCTGTGCATTGTGTCACGTATCAGTGTGCCTCTATCTGTTCTTCTGGCCAATACCCTCTCCTCTGGTTTTCTCTCTTTCCTCTCAGCTCATCCATCACCCCTCCCTCCGCTCTCTTGTCATCCCTCCGTACTTTCATGTTTTAGCCATTTTTCTTCATCCCCCCTCCCACCTCTGTCACCTTGGTTTCTAAAGTGGCCCTCTTTTTTGTCTCTGCTTCCCTCTCTTGATGGTTTTTGAGAGATTTTTTGTATTGGAGCCTCTTATCTCACATCAAATCTCACGCCTCCTAAAGTATGACAGTATTATTACATAAAACAAAAGTACAACAGAGCAACAGAGCGCAAACAGTTACAGAAATGAGGGTGACTAGCTAGTCAAACAGTTTCATTGGTCTTATTTAAATGTGCTGTCACTGTTTGTACAAACATGTCTCCCTAGCGTTCTCCCCTCACTTCCTTCTTTAATAGGGTATGCCGATGTTACAGAGATAGTAAAGAAGAAGAGGAACAATTTTTAAAGATGTGAAAATGCTATGTGTAGTGCTTTCACATCAATACATAGTTGTTGTTTATGCAAACAAACAAACTGATAGGAGAGAGCTTTGCAATCCTGAATCACTTTATGGCTCTATTTCTGCGTTCTTGTCAAATAAATTGTTGTTCAAAGCAAACAGACAAATATTATATTCAATATGTCAGGTGGATTATCATCATTTATTTACCCATGCCAATGCATTACGATCTATCTGCAGAGCACATATTGACCTTTGAAACACAGCACCATTAAGACTTCGACACACTCCTTTTCTGCCTTACTCCATCTCCTCCTCCTCTTCCTCTCTACAGTATGTGGAGCAGAATGACTAATGATCAGTTGCTCTGTCACACACTAGAGACTTTCTTTCCCTGCAGCCATATCCAAAATTAGCACACACACACAAAATACACACAGGCACAAATGCACACAAACTGCATATATTCATAGGTTCACACACGCACACACACACACACACACGCGCGACAAGCAGCTTCACCAGAATACTTCAACCTGTATAACATTATGAACAAGTCAGAGTATGTTATCGTCCTTCTGTCCGGCCTTATACGGTCGTGTGTCCTGTTTAGATACGATGTCCTGTAAAAAGGTCACAGAAGTAGAATTTCCCTTTACAGGAAAGTCTTTCTTTTATTCTCTGGGGCTCTCTGACACAGATATGAAGCTAAATAAAGACACGTCCTCTGATCTGTGATACAAATGCTCTACAGCAGTATCCATTTGGACCTGAAGTCCATGATGATGTTCTCTGAGCAGCAGCTTCCTCTGCTGGAAAAAAGCAGTCAGTGCAGTTTTTATTTTACTTGTTAATACTTTGCGTCTGGTGAATTCATGCAGATTCTTGCTCAGTGACAATTCAGCAGAGCAGATGCTTGCAAACATGGCACTGAGGATGAAAACACCATGTTTCCATCATAACCTAATCACTAACCCCATCTCTGAAGAGGCTGAGATCAAACCTGCCACTAATGTTTCATGTTTCAAACCAAAATAACTTTCCTTAAAAAGATAACCAAATGTTCATAATAAGGGGTGGATAAGTAAAAGCTCACAGGAAAAAGATTTTTTGAGATGTG
Organism: Acanthurus leucopareius; assembly: GCA_029814765.1. Taxonomy (NCBI): domain Eukaryota; kingdom Metazoa; phylum Chordata; class Actinopteri; order Acanthuriformes; family Acanthuridae; genus Acanthurus; species Acanthurus leucopareius. The sequence goes on from JAQMCX010000022.1 coordinate 1,521,188, forward strand.
AGGTTTAGTGGTGCAGAGCTGCTGTGCTCACAGCTGTTTAAACAGGAAAAAATGTGACTGACTAAATGTGGTTGTTTCCTGTTTTGAAAGACACAAAAAGGAGCTCTAATTGAAACCATAAGATGTTGAAAAGAAGTATTTTCTCATCCCATGTAAACACATAAGAGCAGAAATAGCAGCAGCACATAGAAATAGAGGCAGCAGACAAAGATATAAACAGCTGTTTTATTAAGCTCTGACGATGGGACATTAATGCTGCATGGCACAAACAGACTGCTTTGTGAAAATCCAGTATCTTTAACCTAAATAATGTCACATATTTACAATAAAACAACATTTCAGTTCACATCATGGGAGAATTTTGCACTACTCTGAACAATTAACATATCTGGACTTTATATTAGTTGCACTTTCGAAGCAATGAATTTAATTTTTTAGGACTGAATCATTTAGAGCCTAAATGCCACAATTTTCTCCAACCCCTGTTAATCTTTAGATCTCTTACTCAAAGATACAAAGATTTACATATAATTGTCCTCCCACTCTTGCAACCAATCAGGTGTGGGCAAATGGTTTCATGAATCTTTTAGTTATGTGCAGATCTTTAGCATTACAAGGTGATTAGTTACCCAAAAATTGCCTGATTTACATACGGTGTCCTACTCTTAGTTTAGACTTTTAAAGGCTCTCAAAGACTCTTGAACTATTCTTTTTCACAAATATTATCTGCAAAATATTTTGTTACAGGAGATTTATACATATATACAGTGTAGTGTCTGTAAGCAATCCTTTGACACCATCTTTATATTTCACAGTGTGTAGTCACATGAGTGTTAAGTCTAAAATTGTCAACATGAGATGGTTTCTGGAGAAATTCTTTGTGTTATGTTAGTAGAGAGGAAAATAAACATCACCGCAGACTGTGACTGATATAAAAAAGAGAAACAGTAGGTCACATGGCAGGCTGTCAGACATCAGACCTTCAGGATGAGATAAAATGCAGATTTAAAACATTTTTTCCCCTGTTTTTAAAAACAGGTCAGTGGGTTTGCGTTCAGCTGCAGGGTCGGCTCAAATGGAGATTGAATGTCATCCCCATGGATGACGGAATAAACTCCTGAGTCGCTTCCATCTCCCATCAGAGGTGAACCCCTTGCCTTTTATGAGTGTCTTTGCTCTCTGCTCTAGTTCCCTCTAATTGCTATCCAAACATTCCTTCTGCTGCTTGTTTAATGTGTTTTCCTGACACTTCATTCTTGTCATAGTGGCTCTGTGGCTCTGCCCTTTTTCACTCTGTGGTCAGCTGTCTGCAATTTTTGGTGATCTCATTTTGTTGAAGCTTATTCTACTGTTAAACTCATTCAGTCAGTCTGGATAAAACTATAAGCTAATGACAAAAATATGTTCCGAAATGATTAATGATTTATCAACCGGGAAAACTGTCCATACGTTCTACAGTAGGTCATTACAGGATTTAAGGAGCCAGTTTTAAACAGACAAAGTGTAATCATGGTAAAATACTGCTGGTAATAATTCGAAATTTTAAGATATGACTCCATTCTCTTTCTTGCAGAGAATTAGATTAAAAGATCAATACCATACACGTTTACATGGTAAAACCATGGCCGGAGCAAGCTGGCAGTTAGCTTAGCGTGAAGACTGGAAACAGCGTCCTAACAAAAACAAAACCAGCACCTTTAAATCTCACCAATCAGTAAAGGCTAAAAAAACAAGCTTTGCTATGTTTGTTGGTAATTACTACTCCCGAAAGTTAAATGTCATATTGTTATTTTTAAACTTTGTTTTTAAAACAGAGTAACCAAATGTAACATGACATGTAATTAGCGGGATATGGATGTGATGGTAATGTTACGCTAGTTTTGGATGGAAACATGGTAGCCTTTTCTATCTGTTTCAAGTCTTTGGGCTAAGCTGCTATGCTAAGCTAACTGGCTCTTGGCTCAGACATAAAAGTATGGAAAATATTTGTGGTCATTACTGAAACTAGAATTCCAAATAAAATATTACAATAAAAAAAAATTAAAAGATTAGCATTTCACTACACTACAACAAAAAGTCAGCTCATAGTACATTCAAACAAGAAAAAGAAATTTATTGCTAAAAAAAAAAAATCTTTTCAGTTGTATATCTTTTAGCTTTCTGTTTGGACTTCTACTCTTATTTATGGGCCAAATATCCTCAATAGAAGAGTGGTGAGAATTTTCTACTTTGACACCTCTGCAAGAAAGTAAACGTGTACTCTCCAAAATGTGACTGTTCCTTTAAATTTGCCTGGAGAGTTGAATTAACATAAAATATTAGTTTAAGGTGCAATTCTTTGAAAATGTGTTCTCCCTTCTCACAATTGGCCTTGTAGTTTCTGCCTGAGAGAGAGAGAGAGAGAGAGAGAGAAGAAAATAGACTTTTCATGTTTTTTAATGGCACATCTAAACAAAAACAACAATACCAACACCTTCAAAACCAGCAGCTCACTAAAAGGATGGAGGCCTTAGGCAAAATGGCACCGTCAGCACAGCGGGACATACATACAATAATGAGGTTAGCTCCCAAATGGCACCCTAGCGTTCTTCAAACAGGGCTGATATTAAACTCTATTCAAGCTGTCACCTACATATTGTAGTGCACTTCATGGTCCTCTACACCAAGGCCTGTTTTCTGTATAATGTATAAACTTTGAACTCTGCTGTGCCAGGAGATCCTCTTTTATCTCTGAAATTTTAATCAAATCCAGGAAACGTGGAGGAACTTAGAAATGGGGGTGGCTACTTACTGCTGTGTTGAAAGAATAAAAGAAACAGTTTCTCCCTGGATCAGATCTTCTGAATAAAGCTACAAAAAATAGGATTCTGACTTTTTCTAGAGGCTTCTGCGTAAATAAATAAAGAGGTCGTCACTACCATGAGTGCATGTTCAATCTGTATATTTACAACCGTCATCTTGTTACACTGTTTAATACATTCAGTCTTTTATCAGCTACAAACACTGATCAGACTTTTTGGCACTGATTTGTTTCCCCGTAATACCACACATCTTTAAATTGATGTTTCACACAGCTGCCTTTCAGAGGGACATAGATTGGACAAAAACCATTAAAGAAAAACTAAAAGACACAACCATCACCTTCCTACCTCATCTGGTAAATTGACACAAACATTTTGACCTCTTTCCAGCCATCACAGGGAGCAAGAGATTATGTAAAACTCACTCAACAGCCAGAAATTCTCTTCTTTTAGCATTAGAGTGAGTAAACACAACATGGGGCAGCAGCTGTTAATGCAAAGAATGATAAAAACTCTATAAAGTTTGTGCAAAGTATTGGACACAGCTCTCATTTTGGTTATAAAGGAATCAGATGGCCTGTGGCAGTGGCCCCAGTACTCCGTACTCTGACAATACATCCCACAGGTCTCCTCTGAGGACAGGGTTAGGCTTGGTCCTTCTCTAAGTCCACAGAAACCCATAGACTACATGTGAAAACTCCAATGGATCCTCAAGTAAATCTGTAAGTTACTGCTCCACTACAAACACTGACATTTGACAAAAGTCAGAGACTCCTTTCCAGCACCCCAAAATAGACTTTCCCCTGGAGTCTGAGTTCACCCTCTGGTCCCTCTTTAGAAACAGAAACCACCACCCTGGTCTGCCACTCCACAGGTACTATCTCTGACTTTCATGTGAAACTGAGAAGGCATGTCTGCAAAGACATCCTATGAAATGCAAAGCCTTCAGCATCTCATTGCTACAGAGCTGCAGCCCTTCTTGCCTCCCTGTTCGTGCCAGCTGCCTCAGGAGAACCCTGGGCGAACTAGACCCAAAGGGTCTTCTTTTTTAGCTTAACAGCTCCTTTCACCTCTTGTGTCCACAATAAAGTTCTTAGCTACTGCAGGAGACGCCAATGATCTTCAGACCATAGCTCTACCTCTAAAATGGAGGCTTTGAACATGGCCCATCCTGGCCCAACAGCGCTTTGTGTAGAAGTGGTCCAAACAATAATAAGTTGGCACTGTTTCACCTCTCGAACCAATTACTTTCCCACACTGGAAGGGCGCTAGGGACCCTGCCTCTGCCTACTACCTGGCACACATCACACCCAACCCCTATGCCTGTCCCTGCAAGTAGTGGGTCTACAGAAAAGAAGCTCTATGTTGTTGTATTTCAGACTGTGCCAAACCGAGCCCCATGGATCCAGGCCCGGCCACCAGACTTGCCTGCAAGCTCCCTACTGGAGTCTAGTATAATAAGGGGGCCTAGTTTCTCTGTTTAAAACAAGGTGCTCTATCCCTTTTTGATTGATTTGTAGGTGGTGTTTGAATTGCTCTTTGTCTGGCCTCTTCCTAGAGACCAGTGTGCCTTAACAGACCCTAATAGGAGCTATTGCCCCAACAACAAAGATTCTAGGACAAGGATCATAGGGAGACACAAACTCTTTTACTATGATTAGGTGGCAATTCATTGGGTGTGTTGGCCTCCACCAAGGTTGCCCCCTCTCCCCATTCTGTTCACAGTGTTTATAAGCTAGATCTCAAGGCCCAGCTAGGGTGAGAAGTGTGTCCAGTACAGAAACATTAGATTTGCATCCTACTTGCAGAAGATGTAGCTCTGTTAGCCTCTTCAGTCTGTGACCTACAGCATTCACTTTAACAGTTTGAAACAAAGAATGGCTTGGATTAGATTAAGCATCGTCAGTTCTAAGGCCATGTTTCTCTGCTGGAATACGGTGGTTTGTCCCTTTGTCTGGGTTGGGGGTGGGTTGCTTTCTCTAGCAAAGGGTTTCAGTATCTTCAGGTTGTGTTTACAAGTGATATTCAAATAGAGTGTGAGATTGACAGACGGTTTGGTTTGCAGCGTCAGTAGGAATGCAGGCGTTATATCAGACTGCATGTTGAGAGGGGGCAGAGCTGGAAGGCAACACTCTCAATTACCAGTCAATCAACATTCCAATCCTCACCTTTGGTCGTGAGCTCTGGGTTGTGACCAGGAAAATAAGATGGCAGTTGTAAATGGAAGGGCCTGAGCCTTAGAGCTCACCCTTCAAGATCTCATCTGACCTAGAAACACCTTGGAATCCCCCAGGAGTAGCTTGAACTCAGGGAAAAAGGACATCTGGACACTGCTTAACCTGCTGCCACAGTGACCCGAACCCCAATAAACAGAAGTCAGTGGATGGATTGATGGACCATAAAGATTTGCCGTTACTAATTTTACATTAGTTACCTTTCAAATACACCATATGAGGCTGATAGGAATAATTGAAAATAAAAACTAAAGCTTTTTCAGTTCAGAATAACAAGCCGGAAAGGACTTGAAAGACTTTGGTACATCTTTGTTGAGGGAAGCCAATCAAGATGAATAAAAGAGTTATGAGTTTTGACAGTATCTTGCATGAAGTATGCATGCCATTAATGGAAAACTAAGTCCATTAAAGGCAAAATAAAATGAAATATACATAATCCGTGTTCCAAATTTGTGCTGCAGTGTTAATTATTTACTTCTTACTCATTAATAGATCTACATGTCAAAAAATCATTTCTGGCGTTTTTAAATCAAATTCTCTTTTTTTCTATCTGCAAAGAATTACAGCTGTATACATTTATTTATCCAATCAACAACAACAATGGTTATGATTTAAAAACCACACCTGATCATTACTGTCTGAATCGTAGCAGCTTGCAGAGAAATATTGTGTGTTGTTGGGTTCTCTGTCAACCAATAAAAAAAAGTTTGCTCTTCAAATTACTGACCTCTCTCTAATAATTATAACTATTCCACATATTTCATGCTAACATGCTACCTTCTGCTTTACTGTAAATTAAATTTTTCCTCCTTTAAGTTGCCTCTGTTGTAGTTTCTAAATAGGGCAGAGAGAGAAAAATCTAAATTAAATGCCATCAGGGATTATAATGAGGGAGAAGATAATCCATTCTGAACATCAACAGCTCTGAAAAATCACACAATGTAACATATGTGGTTTACGACACAAAGTCTCCTTCATCCCCTGCAGCAAAACATCACTTGACTTTACACTGTACAAATGTCAGCCACTCTTTTGCACACATGCAGACAATAATTTTACTGTGAGACTCTCAATGGGCTTCTGTTGGCCTGCTGAGCTCCTGTTCTTCACCTCCAGGGAAAAGTTCATCACAACAGAGCCGAGACATTTAAAGGTCAGTGGACCGCCATGCTGGAAAATGAGAGAGTGGAGAAATCTGCTACGCTTATGCTGTTAAACTTAACTTTCTCCACTGTTGTTTAGCCTCTTGTTCCACTTTCTCGATCCAAAGAGCCAAACTGAACCATAAATCAGTCTCTTAGACGTAAACATGAACCTTTAAAAAATTCTTTTCAGATGTCTTCTCGTCCTCTGCAGCTGGACTTAAGTCCATCAGTCTCCACTGCTTCTCCTGTTCTCCTGACCACCATCTCATGTGTGTACATGGCTGCAAGTGTGTGCATATATGCATGTATATATCTGCGTGTGTGTTTTAACATTTGTGGACATTCAATACCCAGTACCGTTGACGGATGCGTGCATGTTGAGTGCAGATAAGTGTGCTCCTGATCCTGGAGCGGTGAAGCTATAAGCTGCATACGCCACAGCCGAGCCCACCATCAAGCCTGTCATGTAGGAGACTGTCATAGTGTTCCCTAGAGAGACACAGAGAGCAGAGAGTAACTGTGGAGCTGATACAGGAGAGAATAAAGCACTAGCTTATCAAGAGTGAATGGATTTTAACAAAAGATACCCCTGGGACATAACGACAAAACCCTCTGTTAGCAGCCCCCCGGGGCTTTAGCTACATAGCAGTTCCAATGCTTACATTAGCTTACTAGCATGCTCTCAATGATAGTCTTAATGTGTTGTACCTGATTCTAGGTATGTTTACCATGTTCTTCATCTTAGTTCAGCTTGTTAGCATGCTAACATTCGCATATTAGCAGCATAAACGAAGTACAGTGACTCTAATTTTAGTACGTTTTGCACTTCATTCCACTTAGAACTTAATTGGTTGCCAATTGAGAAGCTGGAGCCAATGAGAGGTCACTGTTTGTATTTAATAATTTGAATAAATGCTTTATGAATTTTTTATGATAAACTAATCAATTTAGAGTTTGTTACGCTATTTTAAAATCTTTTTCATGCTAAAATGAGACCTCAAAGAACATAAAAGAGAACTTTACTTTAACATCACTGGGGCAGCTTTGGCATAGGAGGTAGATCGGATTGTCCACGGATCAGAGGGTCAATGGTTTGATCATGGGCTCTTCCAGTCTACTTGTCAAAGTGTTTAATTGCTCCCTATGGCAGTCATCAATGTCTACTGATGAGTAGATGGCATTTTGCATGGCAGCTTCTGCCACCAGTGTATAAATGGATGAATGCTAGTTTTTAAAGCACCATATTACTGCAGTCCATTTACCAATGATTTTAAACTACTACACCAACTCTTCTAACTTTACGTTGCATAAAATCATTTACCCATTGAGATGAATAACTCTCACCTGCCAGCTCCCTCTGTTCAGGCGGCACTTTCCCAGCAGCCTGGATCATCGGCACGGATCCAAAGTAGCCGTTGGTGACTCCCATAAGGAGGGAGAAGAGACAGGGCCAAGCAGGGTGTGACAGGGTGGGGGCATTGGCTGGGTACACGCACATGACAAACAGAGGGATGAAGACCACCCTCAGACAGGAGAAGAAGAGCAGGCGGCCTCCAGACCAGTCGTACGGCAGTGCAGCCAGGATCTGAGGAGAGAGGAAGGAAGGTGTGTAAGTGATGCTGGGGGTTTAATCCTCCTCTGCTTAATCACCAACTCTTGAAATAAAAGTTAAAAATTTTATTCCAACTTGCACTTTTTTGCACATTAGACCCTGCTCTGCAGCAATTCTCCAAGGTATTTGTCTACTAGCTGCTGGTGGTGTTTGTCAGAGCACAACTAATAAGTCAGAATGCCACAAAATATGTCTCCATCCTATTCTTCGCTCTTTGTTATCAAGAACTTTTTTTTTACCTCTGAGCTTCATTTCCTATTACCTATTTAATTTCTCTTTATTCTCTCCTATTAAACAAATTGATAAATTTGCAGTGAGGACAAAGTCAAAGCATAAAATTAGAGCAACTTTCACTCTGCCAACTTTTTTCCTTTCAAAGTCAAAATTATAACTTCAGGACACCAGATAAGGTTTTATTTCTGAATATTCAGATAAAGCCTTTGAGCTAAGTGCAATTATCTAAAAATAAACCAGGTTTTTTTTCCCATCCTTACTCTTAGGTTTAATAAATGGAACGACTCCTTTAACAATTTCACAAGGTCAACTCCAGCATGTCTTCAGAAGCCTGGCATACAATTAAATCCCAGATTCCCAGAGAGGAAGTTTGATATGAAAAGGGGCTCATTAATTTTTCAGGGAATGCAGAAAACTTAAATTTTGACAGAATATAACAAAAGCTTACTAAACTTATTACACAAGTGTTCCTCTCACTTTTACAATTTCAGTTTGATTAATTTACTGGAAAGACCTTCTCCAAAATCCAGGTAATGCAATCAAAATGTAAAAATGTTCATATGATCCAGCATTTGTAATCACAGAGCGAACTCCTCTGCATTTTGGGTAAAAAATCCTTTTGACTGTATTTCTTAACAGATGATTCTTTTGAACTGATCATCTGATCAGAGATGCTTTTTATAAGTAATTTTTTTTCTTGAGATTAAAGGCTCATTCAAACATTAAGAGTTTTTAGTAATTTATAGCTAATGTGACTATTTTCTGTATACTACCTATCATCAAAGGCATGTTAACCAATTTAGTCATAATTAAATTTTTAGTAGATTATATAAATGTTTAACAACTAAGAAAATTACATAATTATTACTCGTACACACTTTTGTAATAGTTATGGATGTTCAATTCTTTCACCACTTAGGGGCAGCAGAAACAAGCTGTAAACACAACACTGAAACTAATCACTCTTCCAAGTGGATGTGATGAATGTGTTAGCAAAGAGTTGCCTCAGTGAACATCAGCTGTCCTGCATCCATCAGTTGCTGAATGTAAATTCAATAAATTATACACACAGACTAAAGATACAGTGATATATGACACCTTTCATAGACATGTACACAGTACAAACAGTAATGACAGCTGTATGTATCAAAATGCAGTATCTCCTCTGGATTCAGATGTCAGTAAGCAGCACACTGAATGTGGTTTAGTAACAGGATAGACTGACACTGATGTTTGAAGGCACAACAATAAACTGGGGTTATTATAAAGTAGAGGTGAACTGATATAGTATGTAGTTTGTAGCTGCTTTAGCCTGAATGTGATAAATAGAATAAAACTAAATGAATCCAAAACTGTAGAATCATTCTTAATATTGACTATCTGGGAAAATGTGCGATGGCATCAGCCCCCATCACAAAAAGGACAAAAAGGTTCTTGGTATGTTAGTTTGTAATCCTAAATGGAAAAAAAATGTCTTATAATGATGTTTAGATCTGTCTGTTTAGATCTTTGTTTAGACTGTTACAATTTGTCATGGTTAATTAAAGCTCTGATGAGGTCATAGTCAGCTGCATCTTTGTTGGAAATGACATGAAGTAGCTGGAACCCCACCCCTCCTTTCCTTTGATGAGAATGATACTCTGTACACGCCCTGACTAGCAAGAAGAGGTCAAATCTCCAGTGTGTGTTTAGGCTCTGCAGAGACTTTATAGCATTATTGTAGGTAACTATTATCATATCATTTGCTTTAAAAAGTAAGAACTTCCTGGATTTTTTTTAAATGCAAATAGTAAGATTCAAGTTATTTATTTCAAAAAGAGTGCATTAGAAATAAATAATAACTTGTGTGATATTATACATGTGTGCTGTATTTTCTGTGTTGCACCTTCACAGCTTTTATTTTTTCATCATAGTTTAACAAAGAGGCACCTCACCTTGCCAACAAAGTCAGACATGTTGAAGGTGGCCATGATGAGGATGGGGAGCCATTCTCCTAAGGTGGGGTTTCGTATCTCTGACTCCAGCCCGGGGAACAGACACAAAGTGATGCTGTAGGTCACTGCTATTGACAGCATGTAGGCCCAGATCACACGGGACACCACGTAACGATGCAAGATCATGTCTGGTTAGAGACAGAAACACACACACAGGGTGATGTTTAAAAGCCAGAGTCTCTCATTTGAGCCAGTTAATTCACTAAGAACACTCCCTTCCTCCCGATAATCACCGAGGGATGCATTTAAATTTCAAATCCATCTGTTTAAGTCAGAGGGTAATTGAGCAGTGAGTACACGGGATTAAAACAGAGAGTACCGCGGACGCCCGGCCAGCTCTTCCTTATCTTGGCTTTTGGGGCATCAAATCGTACATAGGTCCCGCCCACAATGTCCTCCACGCTTTCCTCTGTAGAGGACGGTCCTGTCCCACCGTTTCCCTGAAGAGAGACACACATAGAGACCTGCGTTATTTTGATAAAGTAAATTGTAAATTTTATGTAAATTTGAATATATATCCTATGAATGATTGGATGATCAATTATCAAATTAAACAAGAAAATAGCATCACTTTGTTCCTCATTTTGAAAAAAATTTGAAAGGTATTAAAGTACATTAACAATGCAAAAGGAAAACACTAGAGGTAGCTCTCACACAGTAAATAATCATATTGTCTCACACTGGTTTGAACTTAAATACCTCTTCAGGTTTTTTTTTTTCTTTAACAAGAGCTTCCTGACTGCATGACATCAGCCTTTTATGGCAGCAGCTATTAAAGAAGATGGCTGTGAGTGGCTGCAGGTTGATGTAATGATGTCAGAGAGACTGCAGATTGGACTGCAAATAAACCCAGAAGCCGCACACGCACACACACACACACACACACACACACACACACGCACACACGCACACACAAGTCTACAAGCACACATTTCCTCCAAACATATAGACACAATTTATACTAGAGTGTCTTTTCAGACAAACACTTTTTAATATGCACATCACATAGGCACAGATGCATGTGCATCAATTATGCACACAAGCACATACACACAAACACATGCTGATATGCACACACACACACACACACACAAACACACGATCCATTAGTTGATTAGAGGGACTTGCGGGCCAAAAGGCACTACTCTTCTTGATTATCTCATAATATAGAGCACTGCCTTGGTTTCCCCCAGCAACCAGAACAAAGAGCTGCCTGAATCAGCCCCCAGACTCAAACAGCAACACATGCCACACACACACATACACCTCTGTAAAACACAGGGGAACCTCCCTCACACACTTGTCTTTTGCGTAATTGCGTACAAACACAAACAGGCACACATGAAAAGATGACAGTAAAGTGGTGTGCCGTCCTTTGAAGACTCTGAACACACACACACACACACACACACACACACACACACACACACACACATGGTGTGATGAGGAATTTTAGCTCCATGTCTTCAGGCTGCAAATTGCTGTTTCAAGCACAAGTACAAAGTGGATTCAACTCCTTCTTTTTCTGGTCATTTCTTTTTCACATTGTTATGACTGCTCTCCTGCTCTCTGCCCTCCTTCTTCTCCTTCCCTGCTCTCTCTCTCTTTTTTTCTGTTGCTTTTTCTGTGATTTTTATGATGATCCTTTGCTCTTCCTCCTTTTGGCTTGCTGCCTCTCTGCGCTGCCTCCCATCATCTGTCTCACCTCTTTGCCTCAACAATTTTTCTGCCAACAGTTTTTTCCCCTCAGAGTCGTGACTCTCATTTTCTCTCTGCTCACAGAAGGCCTTAGCCTCTCCCTTTCTCTCTGAAACTCCATGTTTCCATCCTTTTTTTTTTCCTGCATAACCTGCACCACTCTCTATCCCTACATCCTTCATCCCTAAGAACCCCTCCCTGTATCCCTTTCTCTTTCTCTCTTAATATGTCTCTGTCTGAGTGGTAGCCAAAAAGCAGCCTGAGCTTAAATAAATGATTCTGCATTTTAAAAGGCACACAGCACTCAATCCCTGTGTGCACACTCACAGGCAACAGGCAGAAACAGGAAGAGACACACACTGCTCACTGAAATCAGCAAGGAAATGGAGCTCCATGACACCACAGTTAAGAGGCTTGATATTTCCTCCCTGTCTTGGTTCAGAAACAGTTTGTTGCTGCAAAATTCATGAAGGATTTAATGAATGAAACATGTACAAGAAACTTTAATGAGAGAATCTGCCACTTCACATGGAGTGTGGATCTCTTGTTCTAACTTCAAGAGCACGACAAGAAAATATTGAAGCTACTAAATCAAAACTGAAAAATATAAGTTAAAGCAAGATGGATGCAGATGAATGGATGAACGACTGTTATTGTAGCACACAAGCATTATAGCATTACAAGACTCTACCTGTGTGCAAATCACTCCCTCATTACTCATTCACTGCTTCCTATGTAACAGACAACAACTAATCCATGACAATTTATTTTAAAGAAGGGATAACCAAACTTTTTCAGCTCAAGACCCAACAAAGAAATTTGGCGTCCATTTAGGACCTAAACTTGCAAAAATAAAATCATGAATTGCAAGAACAGCAAAGTATACAAACAGCTGATAAAGAGCACAACAGTCTATGGGTTTTAAATGTACCTCATAATGAACTTGGACTGATAAATGAGGACAAAGACGCAGTTAGGCAATTGGCCCACACTCACTAGAGTGGAGAGTGCGGTCAAGTACAAAAAGTACATCACAGCGATAATTACATTTCCTTAGAGCACTGTTAAGTTTCTCAGTGCCTAATAAAAATGTACATGCAGTATTGTATGTACCATGCTGTCAGTACACTGTTTCTTGAAAGGACAGGAAAAGCTCTTTGACCGTGGTAATGACAGAAGTCACACTCATTGTTACCTCAGCTGGGGAGCAGGAACATTTTTTCAGGGCTCACAATAGGAGAGAGAATAGTGGGAGGTGCAGGGTGTAAACAACAAAGCTGAACAGACAAGCATGGCAAAAAAAGAATGCTCCTTTCTGTTTGAATAGGACAATAAATTCACATAACACAGCAGTGTTATGTTTTCTCTTGACCCAATAAGAATGGGGACATAATCCATGTTTGGTCTCAACCCTAAATTTGGTAAATGCCGCTCAGTAACAAAAAAAAAAGAGTAACAAAAGACAGAAAGCCATCAATGACATTATAAAATTGCATGATTAATGAATTATTTTGGTTCTATAAAATGCTGATCATTGCATTTTTGGATTGTTAGCAGAACTCAGGGCAAATGCGATTTTTCATTCCACTGTGGGAATTTTAATTATACAGAGCAAAATTTTCACAATTAAAAAATATGTTAAAAATAAAACTGAAAAGATTCAAATCTGAGTTATAATGTAAATAGAAATATTTTGGACAAGAATTAGAGTCTACAGTCATGCTAGCAGCAGTTTGAGGGTGTGCACAGTTAGCATGCTAAAATTAGCTAATCAAGCCAAGGCTGATAGGAGTCATTAGTTCTGGAAGTTTTGTTCATATAAGGAGTTTGAGAGATTTAAAATTTTGACCCCTGTGAAGGAACTCAATTAAAAAGTTAAAGGATCGCTAAAGTTATTACAATTCATCCTAAGATTAACATGAATTTTGGTAACAAATTTCATTGCAATTCATGAAATGTTAGAAGGTTTGATACAAAGCCAAGAAATATCAACCTTGTGGTGGTCAGGGAATCATTAAAGTGACAACTATCAACTTTTTTGAACCATAAATGTTTCCAAAAAATTTCATGGCCATCTGTCCAATGGTGTTTGAGATTTTATTGTGGAGTGTTGGTTTCGACTGACAGACCAACATTCATTATATTTACTGTGTGCATACAACTCACACACAAACATATACATCATATAGTCATGAAGCTGTCCACAAACTTACAAATCTTACTTCCTCTGCGGTGACATCATGGTGGACTCGGTAACCGGTCCCGTTGTCTCGCGGGTCGTGACACTTGGCAGGACCTTTGCCCTGAGTGTGGCTGGTGTAGTAGCGGACGAATCTTGAGCGACGGACCAGAAGGTGAAGCAGGAAACAGAGCAGCTCCATGCTGATGGAGACCAGGAAGAAGATGAGCGTGTTCCTCCTGTCGTTGGCAATCAGCAGCTTGGTGAAGATGCGAGACAGAGAGATGATCACCCCTGCTGTACCTGTTTGAGAATAGAAGAACGGACGATGGAGAAAGTGAGCCAGAGTAGGAAAAGCAAAACTGAGAGAGGAAAGAAGATGAGAGGGATAGCAGGGATGTGGGTGTGAGCGTACTTACTCTCTCCAGTCATCACTCCCTGTGTGTACCTCTTGGGCAGCATCCCCATGTAACCATAGAAACTGGACTGCTGCACTGGGGAAGGATGAGGAGCTGGTTATCAGTGCCTAACAGTCAACACTGTAACAACGCAATTTATTAAGAGGCACAACTCCCTAAAACTCCAAACACCACTGGGAGAAGCGACTCTGACCTCCGGACTTCCACTAATTAAACTGTTTTTCCAGGCTGCGTTCACACTCACAGCAGAGACACAGAAACTGGCTCAGTGTATGGAAGTCATTAGTAAAAGCTGAGGACCAAAGCCTTTACTGTGTTTGTCCTGACACTGTTGCTCATTAGACAGCTCGGACTGATGTTTACCACCAACATGATCACCAAATCTCTCCTCTGGAATATCAAAAAACTATGATTCAAGATTGAAAATCATTTAATAATCATTTTACAATGATGAATGTATATTAAAATAGTCAGTCTTTAGCTGCTAAATGCTCAACCATGTCCATGTGCTGGTTGCAAACTTTGTCTGTCAGCTGCTGTGTGTTGTGTGAGTATAGTACAGAGTTTTTTTGGAGCTTTTAAAGCAGTAACATCACTGTGCAGGAAATCAAAACAATGAGCTGGGAGTTGCTAAAATGCTCTGTAGAGCTTTGAGGATCTGCAGAGTTGCAACCTTTTTAACATTATACATATTCATTGTATTCATTTGTTCCTATTAATATTCTGGCCAAGATTAGCCAGTTTTAAACATAATATCAGCCAGTTGATTATCTCAAATTCACTAAAGGGGAAAAATATTTGTACTTAAAATGTCCATCCATTGGACAATGTAAAATTCCTTTTTTTGACTTTATTCATTGACATTGAATTGGAATTTGACTTCATTTAGGGCATTAGATGTTTGTGCAAGCTTTTGCACCCGAGTGAAACGTATAGTCTAAAGATTTTACAGGATGTAGCCATGTCATGGCTGGTGTGTTGCTCAGGAACCAAGAAATGCAGTGTCAACTTGTTTAGATGAGCGGTTTTACAAGAAAGCTGCAAGCAGCAAAACTAGCTCAGGCTAAGCAGCACCAGTGGGCAAAAAAGGCATTATTAGTAGTAGTACCTGTACATCCAAAGGCCACCACTCCCACTGAGACGAGGTTGACGATGTAAGCCTGTCTGGTGGTGAACTTCCCCAGCCACACATCAAACACACTGACAAAGATCAGGGGCCCGAGGGCTAAGATGTAACCTACAGAGAAAGAGACAGATGGATGGACAGTGAGGAGACACCGCTGAAACAGGCCATGTTCTGATTGCATGACTGAACACTCTGACAGGCCGGACGTGCGAAAGGTTTGGCTTTAATCTGAAGTCCGATCCTGAGTTTGGTAACTCCAGAGACAAGCTCTCGAGCAGACAACACACTTCAAAAGACATTTCCTCAAAGGATGCAAGTGGAGCTATTTTAAGCTGCAGAGGGTGTGATGGCACAGCCTTGCACTTATATGTCGAATATATGTAGAAATATCCAACTTCTCCTCAAGGGACATACATTATTAAAGAACATTTTTCTTACACTGCAAAGAAATGTAAATCCTTTTAATGAATACTTTTGAGTTGCTTCTAAATTTCGTCTTTTACAAGCCTGATGAAAAAAATAGCCTGAATATTCACACTTGACTCTTAACAAGCAAAGTGGGTTCACTTAAAAATGTTTTGAAAGCTGAAAACAAAACTGATGCTGATGCAAGACTTGAAAAGTGAAAGGAAAAACAGAGAAATTCTCCTACACTGAGAAGAAAGCCCCTCGTGAATTCACAGTCTTTGGCAAAGTTTGCTTGAAACATTTTATGAATAAAACCCACAAGAGAATTATGGCAGGGTGTGTTTTTTCTCTTTCTCTTTATACTGTCTTTCCATTTTTGCACTGTTTATTCTGCCCCGATATGCCTTAAGGTTCCCAGAGGGTCATTAATAAAAGAGTTACAGAAGAAGTTCCAATAATGAGAAATTTTTTTAGAATTAGAGCTCCGTGTGAGAGCCGTTTCCTGCCTGACTTACCCACAGTGATCCTGGTGTGCATGCTGAGCCTCTCCACCAACACGTTGTTGAGGATGACAGCCAACAGAGCCACCAGGATGTACGTTAGGCTCATGTCAAACACTATGGACGTCCCTGAAACACACACACACACACACACACACAAGAGCCATGACTCCCAGGAGCTCCCCATGTGTCTTTGCGTTTGTAAAATTCATGAGGTGGTTTATATTCATGCGTTTTTATACCTGCAAACTTGTGGTGCAGGTAGTCCACATCAGTAATGAAGCTGTTGTAGGGAAGCAGGAAGCCCACTCCAGCCAATAGCATTGCAAAGTAGATGCCATGGTAACGGTCGTCAGGGATCGGCTCCTCAAAGTCTGAGCGGGAAGGAGGGAGTAAGGGTTAGAGAATTTTAAACTCTCAAACAGCGGGGATTTAAAAAATGACTTCAAAACATCTGAATTAGGTCTGAAGCCAACGCACTCCATCTTCATTAGAGTTAATCAGGATGGATGAAGCAGTTGCAGCAGCAGCAGCGACGCCTCTGTGCCGCTGATGGAGCAGTTAATGCAGCAGCAGACCTTGTTCCTGTTGTGCTGCTGGTAAATTGATCGGAGGAACTGCTGATCGGGGACTTGCTGCCAGACTAGTTCCAGCTTAAAAAAAACTTGACTTTTGTGCTCTGCAGCTCCTTCAGTCTCATGGTTATAGGGTGATATGCAGCCTCTTTTTATTACTTTTCAAAATCCTTTCCTAATCCAGTGAGCCCAGTATTAAGGGCTCCAAATGATCATATTTTACAGCCAGCTAAAGGGAAAAATCATGAATTTGAGACTTTTCATTTTAATGCTTGATGTTTTTGAAAATTTGTCATAATAACTGGCACAGATATATTTGTCCCTATTCAGTTTGCTGCTTGGTGGTAACCTGCACTTTGCTCTCTTTTTTTAAAATAAATAAATCCAGATATTAATTCCATTTTTTTTGCAATGATTTCTCATGAAACTCTCTCAAATTTTGCTGTTTTTGTGCGTTTGCTGTTTCTGTGGTAAGTATAGGAAGTGATGCAGTTCAGGCTCACAGCATCAGATTTTGCTTACAAGTATAACAAGCTGTGCAGCTAGCGTTTGCACTAAACATCACTGTGGCAGCACAGACATGAGAAACGATCACTGCCTGCAGAAACTCAAACCTCATTAACTGAAACTCCAATGAAAACCAGAGCGGAGCACCGCCCACACTGTGACTGACATTTGGGTGCAGAAACTGACAATATGGAGGTGTTGCATGGTTTCCCTTCCTGACATTTAAGTCTGGAGACTGTGTGAAAATTATTTGTACAGTACAAAAGCAAAATCCTCTCCAGGGTAATTTGTTTTATTTGAACTCTCATTAGTGTAAAATTGTCTTTTTTGTGAAATTACAATGAACCGTTTACATCAACATAAGAAATATTTCCTCTACCATGGACCCTGCAGTGTTTCTAATGCTGTGCACTCATCCTCTCATTCATTTATTTGTAAATAACTATTTTTACATCTTTATAACCATCAGTATCCATCTGGTTCATTCATCTAAAAGATCTGATGAATCAATGGCAGTCTACCCACTGATCCTCAAAACAGGACATCTGTTGTTATCATTATAAAAGTGATGGCTTACTGCTATTTACTGCATTTTGTGTTTACTTTACGTGTTTACTCTCTTCAGGGCATAGCACTGAACTACAGAAAGTGTTACGAACAAATTAAATTGAGGCTGCTTTTTCTTATCTCCACAATCTACAAACGTGGCTGGTGGATGTCAGTGGGTTACAGTTTTTGTGGATAGACAATGGAGTCAACAATTTTAAGTGGATAAAGTTGGCATTTTTACTCACAACCAGGACTGCACAAAGACAGCTTAAACATTTTAGGTTTATTTTGCTCAGACAGCAGAACAGCATAAGGACTCCCTTTTATTTCAATGAGGGCTACGGAAGAAACATCGTCATCAGGGTAAGCCAATCAGAGAGCATCATGTCTTTGCCATAGAAGGATTTTTATGTTCATGTCTAGAACAGAAAAACTATATTATGGCTCGAGAGAGTTTACTTTTTTTTTTGGTTTGTTTTGCTGTGTGTTTTCAGCAGAGGCCGCAGTTTCACTTACACATATGAGGTTGGTTATAATCTTTGACATCACCACTAGATGCCACCAAATCCTCCACAGTGATCTTTTGGGCAATGTCTTAATGGAACTTTTAATTCACCACCACTTTATACCTTGATAAGAACCCTAATACAGATCCAGACTTTTCTAGTCTGTATGTGTCAAAGCACATTATTATAAACCTGATCCAAGTGAAGGTTCACTTTTAGACGTATGTGTCCTGAAAAACTATTATGCAAAGGATAAAACTATATCAATTTAGGATAAAAAATGAAAGATCCTCTCCTGCTCTTTGAAAAGTGTCAGAGCACCCTATCATCAGCCAAAATAAAGACTCGCCCTCCCTCTTTCCTGACTCCTCTCACTTCCTAACAATTTTCATACAGTCCCTTAAAACCACAGCTTTTAGGTGGGTACAGGATTGTAATGACAGTATAATTCAGTCTCTGAGTCTACCTTTCAACATCTCTGTGTCTTGTTTTTTTTCTTTAAGGGAAATTGCAGACTCTCTGAAGATTGCATTCTCCTATTTTGGCTGCTCACTGAGATACAGAGACTGACAGCTACAAGAAGAAAGAGCGACAGAAACAGAGGACGAAGAGACAGGAAGAGGAGAGAAGGTTTCTGACGGTCCTGGAGTCTTGCTGTGCATCCTTGGTCGCTCGTGATCTGATTAACGTGCCCTTTGTGCAACCTGAGTAACCAAGCAACACAGTAATTTTCTGTCAGCAGACTCACATCCCTTTTTTTTTGCATACACATCTCTTATTCTCTCTCTGTTTCGCTGTTCTTTTTTCTCTCTGCTTCAACTATAGCCTGCAAACACACACACACTAAAAACATGTTTTTTGTTGAAACTTGTTCTTGACGTTTGTTCCAGGAATGTTTTTAAAGTGGAAGTGAAATTTGAATTCTCTTCACTTTCAGTGTGAAGAAATTTAAGCTATAATAATGCTACAGCTATAATATTCCGTTTTTCAACAATGGATAAAACTGTGTCTGGATGTATTTTTTTTTAAATAGTGGCTTGAAGCTTCTGGGTGGGACACTTGGGACAAAGCAATTTGTCTATCTATGCAGAACAGACCTTATGTTTTTGCATTCGAATATTTGTAGGGTCTTTTTTCACTTGGATGAATTGCTGTTGTTGATACATCTATCTTTTCTCTTTTGTTCTTTCCTGCTCCTTGTCTGTCTATTTATAAAACCAGTACACACATGCACATACACACACACACACACACATACACACACACACACACACACACACACACACAGATAGTCAGAAAAGAAACTCCCTCACCGGGCTCGGACAGAGCCAGCACTCCTCGCTCCGGGGCGTCTTTACTGATCTCCTCCTCCTCCAGCTGGTACGAGTCGAAGCTGTAGCTCTGCACCACGCTGCTCTCTCGTCCCTCTCTCCATCCCTCCCTCCCTCCATCCCTCCATCCAGCTCTTCCTCCATCCCTCCACACATCCCTCTCCTCAGGCGTCTGGACCGGTGTTGGCCTGCGGCGCTCCGCTCCTACTGAGCCCATCTCTGTGCTTGAAGTACACACACACACACAAAAAACACACACTAAACACTCCACCTGACACTGTAAGCTGCACACTTTAGGGTGCGTGCATGTTTAACACAATCACTGCATAATACACTGTGGGAGAGGCAGGAGACCTTCAGACAATGGAGCATCTGCTGGGGGAAACTAAAGCAGAAAAAAAAACACAAATGTAAAAGAGGAGGCTGGATGGGAAAAAAAAGATCTGTCAGTGTCTCACTGAAAGTGACAAGAGTCAAGGTTAGACACCCTAAAGAAACGTATTCACTGTGTGATTGTTTGTGAGTGTGTGAGAGGCATATTAAATGAGAGAAACAGAGTGACAAAGGATGCATGACAAGGTGAGAGAAAACGCAGCTCTGCATTCAATGAGCAGACCCTGCGATACATTTCACTGTTATATGCAGAAAAACAAGAGAGGCTCTGCAAGTCGACCTCAGGTCCATAATTCAAGTGAAACATATCAAGCCTCTTTTGCCTAAAAATGTGAGAATTAAAATTTATTTTGTGCATTTTTCTGGGCTTTGAATATCATTTTGAGAAGCTGTGAGGAACTGTTTTCACAATCTTATTTGGTTTTATAGACTAAACATCTCATTGATTAATCACCTGAATAAATAGTCAGAGGATTGATTGATAATATAAATCGATATTTGCAGCCTTACAGTATATATAACATCATATTTAGATGAGTCATCCTTTGACTAAGTAGTTTATCATGATAACAAGCCAGAGCAGCAAACAATAAAGTTTAAAATAAATCAGCAGACATAAAGCTTCTTAATTGGCTTTTTAAGAGTGGTACATTCAAAATGAAGTTAACCAATACAAACACATAAACTGTCAGTTTGAAGGGCTCCTCTTAATCATTATGCCAATAATCTTGTGCTGCATGCAACTGAAAATAATATTTTCATTATTAATTAATCAATTTTATTCTCGACTAAGTGAGTTATTATTTAGTCCATGAAACATTGTAAATGTGATGAAGACGTTTCCTAGAGCTCAAACGGATGTCTCTGTATAGCTTGCTCTGTCTGAACACAAGTAAACAAAACACAAAAATGTTCTTACAGTGAAAGAACTGAAATATGCCTGATCTGACTGTCAAACTATGTAAATCCATAATTCCAAAATTTAGGTCTGTCATACATCGTCTTCACCTACTATTAAGAATGACTGAAAGTGTATTTAAATGCCTCTCATGAGGTCTCTCTTCTCTCATAACAGCAGCCGAAGCACGGCACAATAACCTGTTTTCATTATCTCCAGTCAACAGGGAACTGTTGAGGAAAATGTTATTGTTACAAGCTAGATCAATATTAAAGGGTATTGACAATGTCCCTTAAGCAAACACACACACACATACACATACAATGCCTCTCTATTGTATGACAGTCTGCTTACACAAGCGGCTGAGAACATGCAGAGAGCTGCCACACAGTTCAGCTCTGTCATCACACACACGCACATACACACACATACATACATACACACATCCTGTGACCTCTGATGACCTGTGCGTTACATGTTCAGCTCTGGCTTACAAAATAAAGCTCTTACAGAAAAACGACAGCTTTGTTTTTTTAAAACCGCGGCTGTCTGGAAAGTGTCAGATGATGTAAAAGGGTTATCATCTCTTTAATTTGCGCTCATCCAGGCTTCCTGTAGAGAAACAGGTGATCAAACAGCGGCTCCCTCTCCTGGACAGAAAACAGTGAAAGTGCAGCTCACTGATCGAGGTAGTGGGGTTGTTTGTTTTTAATCTAACCATAATGCCAATTCACCGGCGTCTCGCACACGGATACATCTGCAATTCCGTCTACAGACTTTAGGCGGCGCTCTCAGCCCTCGACTCCTCCAAAATTAAAAGGCTCAGCGAACCATAATTGAATTGCAGCTTAATGTCGCGCTGCAGTTTTTATTGTTTGGGCCGATGTAATAATAAAACGGACATCAATAATGAGCAAAGGCACTATACTACGTACACGTAGCAGTGAATATGACACATAACTGGTAAATAGGTATATTTTGTTTAAATGCGTTTACTCCTAATCAATTAACCTCACGTGTTGGTCTATTACAGGCGCGCGTGAGAATTAAACTGTATGCTGTGCAATTAAAAGCAAAAAGACGACGGATAAGCAGTGGAGGAAGCATCAAGATCCTGTCTGCGTGCGTGTGTTGTTCTTTTTCAAAATGATCATTAAAACGACCCTAATCAAGTCCCACAAGGTTTATATCAAGCTTTTATAATCACCCATGTGTATTAAAAAGCAACGCCCGCGAGCACCGCGTTTTGCCCCTCAAACGGCAAACAAAAACACACAAACAACAGGTTATTAATGGCCCCTTTACCTCCCGTTTCTTCCCTCTCGCTCCCCTGTTTCGCGTCCGCTCCCCCGGCTTTTCACAGCGGCGGGAGCGGGAGTCCTTCCTGAAGGGTCCTCGAGGTGGTCTGTGCCGGCCGGGACCTGGTCTCTCCTCCTCAGCCCGTCTCCATCAGACAGAAGGGAAGCCCCGGTACAGTCCTGCGTGTGTGCGCTCCTATCGCACCATCCAGCAGCACAGGAAAGGAAGCGTGGATGGATGGATGAGGAGAGCGAGAAGGGAGGGGAGGGAGAGGGGGGGCATGGGGGGGGGGCTGCCCCTGGCTGCTCTTCCTCTGAAATCAGTCTTTTCAAAGGCACCATTAGAGAGGAAGATGAAACCATTGAGGTGGCTGTTCAACAACTTTTTTTAAAAAAAAATGTAGAATACAGTTTTAGACGCGCTTTGAATTATTGAGAGTGTTATTTAAACACATCATGTAGAGTGTTATCAAACCGGACTAGAAAATTTAATGCCAAGGCAAAACGCGTTACATTTTTGGAATAATATAACTGCTAATCAACAGCTGTTTGCCCCATTCATCACAGAAAGGAAATCCTCTGTTTACAGTAAATTTATTTAATTTAAAAGCAATAGAAATAAGCTTTATTCATACAATGATTTAAATACAAATAGGGGGTGAGATGAGTGAAAAGACTAAAAATGCTCGAAATTGTCACTAAATTCTCAATTGTTTATGAAAATCCCATGAAGATGTGCAAGAACATTATGAAGTTAAGATTTTTCATTTAAGATTCCCTATTGGTTTTTCATCTATTTCTGTCATCATTTTCCATTCCTTTTGCCTTTGCTGGCATGATAGACTCATGTGAGTGCTTTCAGAGCGAATAGATAATGAAAACATTGGAAAGGAAAAAAAGAACAATAGAGGAGGAATAAAACGGTCTCTGTCAGCCTGTGTGTGATTGACAGTTTTATCAGTTTAGCCCAATATGCTAATGCTTTATTATTGGCAGGGACCTTGTCATATTGCACACCCCCACTGTAAACCACAGAGGAGCAGAGCCAGACGGGAATTGGCTGAATTGTATAGCTGTCTTGTTATGGGTGCTGTCAGTACAGCACAACAGACCCAGGATCTGCTGCTGCAGCTGCATTACAGTCTGCATACTGTCAAAAAAAAAGTACACAGTCAGATGTTGACTCCATTAATGCAAAGGACAGTTCACTCAACTTTTGGCTTAAGTCACAGATCAAGTCGAATGAGATGTAGTGGATCACACAAAAGCTATATCATACTGAGCTGCTCTTTGGTGAATTTAAGCGTTTTTACTAATAATGTTGTGCTGAACAATTGAAGACAGAGAGTATTGACTTTCATATCTGGATTCCTTCTGAGAATCTGCATGCACATACTGAACAAAAATAAATCCAGTGATGTCTATCATGATGAGACAATACTCCCAAATTATGAAGAACCCTGTAGGCATGAAATGAAACACCTGGAGTTATATTAAAAGTGTGCAATAACTCATTCAGCTGTCATAGCTTGCTCTAGGTATCCATTTACCGCTGATAATTAAAGTAATTTAATTCATCTATGATTGTAATTTATTATCAGTGATGCAGCCATTGCATACACAACATTCATTTCCTTGCAACAGCAAGAAAGAGCACCTTTGATGGTTGATTTTTCTTCTTCACATTGTGTCTCTATGGCACCTTATGCCCAGCATGAACCAAAAACTAGTGAAGTCCTGCTTGCAAGTTAAGATGCTTGGGCTGTAACAACCTAGCTACACAAATAATACAGCATCATCAGAGATTAGCATTTTCCTGTCAGATAGAGAGGACTGGCATGTCTTTATTATAGAGAACGTCCCTCACTATATGTATCAGAAATAAGTTGCATATACACAAAAGACAACAAATCTAGTACATTAGTAAACCAAATCCTTTATTCTTAAGAGCAACTTGTCTTTTTCAAAGCCATTAGAGCTTTGGAGAGACAGTGGACACTTTACTGATTCCACTGTCACTATTTCTCAGTATACAACAGATTCATCCTGACTTCATGTTCCTTTGTTGTTTGTCTCACACTTCAAACACAGATCTATCTGTCTAAACTGTGGACTGAATTTTCTCAAGGTTTGAGCACAGATTTAGAGGAAAAATCATTTATACCTTAGCAGTGTAATGGAAAGGTTTAAATGGTTAATGCATGCTTTACTGTAGCCTTATAAGCCTTATAGGGGAACATATATCTTAGCTGCTGTGCCTAGACAGATTACTGTCCTCTGGTTTGTAGCCATGCTTGCAGAAAATCTGTAGTGATGGCAAAGCCTGATGGTTGGTCGGTCCGCTACTTTGGTCTTGAATGAGCTGTGATAACTTGTGTCACCATCAGGTAACACAGTAGGATGTTCAGTAGGATGTAGTGACATCTAATGGTAAGGTTGCAGAACACAACCTACTGAATTTCCCTTCACCCACCCTCCCCTGTTTAAGCATCTACACTTTTTATTTGGCACTGAGTAGATAACTTGAGCATAATAAAAGGGTTAGCTAATATGGTGACATGGTACATTATAGCTTTTAAACAATAAGATTGTCATTTTGATCAGGTAGTAGCTTCTGTTTAGCAAAGCATCAGTGTACTGCGGCAGTAGATTTTTATTGATATTACATTTTAAATTTGAACTTGTTTCCATTTGGAGTTAAGCAAGTTGTATTAGCGTCTGGTTGAGTTTGAGAGAGAAACAAATAAGAGTAGCATTTAGATATTTGCTGAAAAGGCTACATTTTGTGTTTAGCTGACCATTTAGGAGTGATTTGAAGGTGCTCGGTGGAGGTTATTTGTGTATCCTTGGGGTTGAAAAATCTGTTAAATGCATTTCAACCCTCTTGTGACACTTGCCAATCTGGTTTAATTTGAACAGCAGAAATGTTTAGAGTCCTCTTCAGGTCCTGCTATGTCAACTGTTGATCAGTGGGATAGTGACAAGCTATTAGCTGGACTGTGTTCCATGTCACCTGCATGTGTACAGACAAGATAAACAAAACAAGGTCCCATTCACAGAGAAACAGCTCTCTAGCTTACTTGAGGTCTATATTGTGATAACTCTATAACTCTGAATAGAAAGAATAAAACTCACTTAGTACAGCTTTGGTTATAATCATCTCTAAATACTCATAATAAGTATACATTAACACATAAATTATACTTCTATTCCCTATGGTTATCCAACTAAATAAAATGCCTTTACAATAACGGTGACAGGATACAAAACTGTGGAGATGAAAGCCAAAGAAAGACTTAAATGCCAACTGTTCTTGAAACAGTGCTGTCTGGACAATAAAGCAATGCTAATCTTTGATTTACCAACCAAGCTATTCTTTATGAGACACACAGCACATCCTGTGACACAGCAGGCGTTTTGACGCTGGACCAGAAACACATTCTTGAGATGATTTAATCTGCGTAAAATCCTCTGGATCATGGGGGCGTTGTTTTCTGGTTGTCTGCCTGCTTATCTCTTTAGCTGGCTGTTTGTTTACCTGTCTGCCTCTCACTTTACCTGTCTGCCTGAGTTATAATTGAGTTGCCAAATATCTGTCTATCCATCTGTCTGTCATTCTGCCTGTCTATCCCTCCTCTCGGCTGTGTGCCTTCCTTTCTCTCTCTGTCTGTCTACGCTTTTTGCCTCTTCTCAGCTCAGCTTGTGGGAAGGCTTGCAGCTCTGGATTTATGCTGCGTGGTGAATAGTAATAGTTTGTCATGCTGTTTTAGCCTATAGCAATCTTTCCAGAAAGGAATAAGTTACTGTCGATTTGATGGTGTATGCGTGCATGTGTGCATGTGCGTGTGTGTGCGTGTGTGTGTGTGTGTATGTGTGTCCCATAAATATTTCCCCTGCAGCTCTCTGTTATGAATGTGTAAAAAGGTCAGACCATGTTACGCTTCCTTTACTAAAATGGAGTTATTTTTTCTGTTCAACCAATACCCTGCAGGTCTGTACTGACAGAAGTATCTGTAAGTCTGTGCAAACGTGTGTGTGTGTGTGTGTGTGTGTGTGTGTGTGTGTGTGTGTGTGTATGTGTGTGTGTGTGTGCTAACGTGCTTCCTTTCAACCTTTATGTGTGCCGCCATGTCCATGCATTCATTAAACATATGATTTAGTATGTGTATATCCTCTATTTGCTCTCTAACAAATTGTGCATGTTTATGTGTGTCTATCCCTTCATCCACTCATCCATCCCTCCTTCCAGCCTGGTAAAGATGCTGAGCCTCAACAGTGTCTATATTTAGCTGCTGGTTCAATCAATGACGGCAGAGCCATAGCACCATGACTCTGCATACTGATAGTACTACCGCCCATAAGCACCACCACTCACCTCGGGAGAAAGAGATAAGGATCAACGGAGAGAGAAATGGAGGGAGAGACGAAGGAATATAGGCAAATTAAAGAAATGATGATAAGAAAATTAGGGTAAAGCCACTAAAAACAGCAAAAATAAATCAAAGAGAGAGCAAGAGAGAGAGACAGATGGGGCCTTAATCCTATCACACGGTTAGAGGAAGACGGGAAAGAGCGAGAGAAATAGGCATCAGGAGGAAAAAATGGAGGAGGTAATGACGTGCGAGGCAAGCAGGTGAAGAGGAAGAAGTGGAGGGATGAAAGGAATGAGACAGGTGTAAATGCAAAAGCAGGGGGATCGAGGGACAGAGACAGATGGAAAGGTGTGTGAGAGAGAGGGGCATGAAGAAGAAAGAGGTGGTGGAGAGTTCACACGGGGTACAGTTGAAGATACAGGGACTGACGGGTGGAAGAGGACAGAAAGAAAGAGAGAGAGAGACAGAGAGAGAGAGAGAGAGAGAGAGAGAGAGAGAGAGGAGAACATCTGCAGTGTCTGAGGACAGAGAGGCAGAGATATGAGTTTCTTAAAAATAGAGAGACCGAGGATAGAGAGGGAGAAAAAGATTCCAGGGGAGGAAAAAGAAAAAAGTTCACACAAGAGCAAGTAGAGAAAGATGTAACAGACTGCAGTGTTTTCTACAGCAAAGGAGGCAGAGTGTGCTCCGTTGGTGTGCAATGTAGCTGAGTGGATTTGGAGGGAAATAAAAGTAAAGAGGCGTATGGAGGAGGCGGGAACAGGTACACTGAGGAAGAAAGAGTCAGAGAGAAAGAGAGTCTATTATAGACACTATTGAGATGTCACAGAGAGACACACAGAGAGAAACAGACATGCAGTCAAACATTATGATGGAGAGAGAGGTCAGGAATGATTCACTGTTTGCCGGTGTTAGACCAAAATCTGTAACCCATCAAAATCTGTGACCTGTTTTTATTACTTTATCATATTTTGGCTGCTGTTACCAAACATGGTGCCTCCATAGAGTTGAAGGAATAATATGAAAATTTGGGTTTATTTGCTTTCTTGCAGAAAGTGAGATAAAAAGATCAGCATCACTGTCTGATTCACCAAATGTCGACTGTTGGTGTAAGTCTGTCACTTACTGCCTGTTTCAGGCTGCATTCTCTCCTCCCCTTCTATTATCTGTGTTTTACAGTTTTTTAGATCTCTGTGACTGTGTGAAACAGCAACAACAACCTTCAAGCTAGCAAACAACACACTGAAAATGGAAAGTTAGCAAAACATTTAAGTGGATAACTTAAAAAAGCTAGCAGTTGCTACATTTTCTTTTGCAGGAATTTAGCCATTATAATACCAAGGCCCACCTTCCCATGTGCTAACATTTCATAAACACAGCTTCTTCACCACCCCCACCCAACCCAACATTGTCATTATATTACACTATTATTAAAATACTATTTTGTAAAGACACCTCCACTGTATCCTGGGTTTTATGCCACTAAAGAGGATTAAGAGGTTGTAGTTTAAAGATGTAAACACGGAGCTACAGTGTTTTCCACCCCGTCATTTTAATCAGTCATAACTGCTGTTACAAGTCTGGCTAAGCAGGACTATTGACATTTCTGTCTGTTTAACATGATGCTCTGTCCACAGGTAACAAAATTCCCCTTCCTGTACACCAAAATCTCACTAATTAACATATGTCATATATTTTTGTTTAAAGAAGAAGATGTTAGCATTCAAATGGTTCGTGGTAGTAAAGTGGTAAATAGTGATAAATTTAGAGGTGACATAATTGTTTGCAAATCCAACAGAAAGACAGGAGTGATCGTGACACTCAGGCCAGAGCTAACGGAGGCAATCACAATTGAGGAAAATGTTTCAATTTAATTTAATTTATGTATATGCTTAATAAATGCCAAGAAAAGTAAAGGAAACCAGAAACACACTGGGGGAAAATGCAAAAAGAACAGAAGTTCCAGTGAGGTCTGAGATCAGTTTGATGCTGGACACACTTACACATGTGCTCAGTAAACATGCTGCTTGTTAGCTTAACACCTGTACCGCCTGAATGCTAGCTTTGAAATATGTATGTGTAAAATAAAAACATTTTCAGAGGTAATATTGTTGAATTTCCATACTGAGTCACATAATCTGATGGATCACAGAATTTGTTGAGGACTAAGATCTGTGTGAGTCATATACTGTAAGTGTGTACACGCAGATACACACCCATGCACAGTTGTGTTGTTTCTATTTCTGTGCAGTAGGCTGCGCAGATGCACACAAGCAGCATAATCCCTCACATGCACAAATTGTCTCTGTATCTCTTTCTCTCCCAGGACCGTATGCATAAAAATGCAAATATATTTGGAGTATACACACACACTCTTGTGCACACACACATTCACACTTTATGTAGTCGTGACAACTGGAAAGCGCCTTAAGCTCTTGGAAAGCACATGCTGTAAATCAACACTATTGTTTATTTGGCTGTGATCTGTTCTGGGCTGTAATTACATGACAAGGCAGGCGAAGCAAAGCATCTTTTCCTGTCTTTTTCTCTGTTTTTGTGACACAAACAGACACACACACGCATTCATGCAAACAACACATACAGGTCACATTTTTTTAAAGGACCATTTATTTTTTTATACTCTTCCTCTATACTCTGGGGTGTAAAGGAAGAATGTCTGTAACAGAGATGAATTTTCAAAAGAAAAAAAATCATCCTTTGAGATCTTATTGCAATACTTAGTCAAACATTTGCAAATGGCTCTATGAACTTATTGGGCTGAGAGATAGTGTGTAAGGTTCAGTAATCAGGTTTGCTCATACAGTCTCATACATCGCAGAGCTTTCTGTCATTCTCAGTGAGAAACCATTGTCCTTTATTTTTTTTTCTCATCCACTTTGTCTCAGTTCACAGATCAAATCTCTCAACAATTAGTTTGTTGTTCTCGGTAGATTCGACTTTTTCAGTCATTCATGCAAATTGCAAATGTTTTGGCACATGTGTGCATGGAGGAGTACGAACAGTCATCTATCATTTGGACAGTAAACACTTCACATGGCTGGCTGATCAAAATTGATGTGTGGATTCTCAGTGAAGTTGTCATGCTCAAAATACACAAGTTCTTAACATTCTCTTTTCATTTCAGCCATTACACGCAAAATGATCCATTCAACTAAATGTGTCTAAATCTGTCAAACTCACATGTATACATCATAAATATCCATTAAACAAAGTGTAAATGACGTCTGCTTAACTGGCAAATTAGCTCTTCATGACAACTGAAAATCCATGAAATGGGAATCATAAACTACCAATCACAATCTTTTCTCTCTCTCTCTCACTCTCTCTCTCTCTCTCTCTGAATAAATATATATTCTTGTATAATTGTAAAGTAAGCTGTCAGTATCAACAAACAGAACACACCAAAGATTCACGAAGCATTCCCAGGGTTTTCTGCCATGATGAAAAAAACACTTAAAGAATTTGACCAAAATGGCTCACATGATAACAAAACATCAAATCACAACTCTATCATTTTTTTTATGAAGAAGTCATTTTCTTTGATTCCATCTGCTAAGAAAGAGCTTAAGAAAAAATCTCATAGATAGATAGATAGATAGATAGATAGATAGATAGATAGATAGATAGATAGATAGATAGATAGATAGATAGATAGATAGTGGAAAGAAATTGCCTGTCATTGTTGGAATGATTCTATTCATAGCTCTGCTGCTCTGCTTCCTTTTCAGATGTGATCCACACTCTCTCAAACGTTTTGTCTCTGTGCTTGTGCATTTGTGTGTTTTTTTTTTGTTTGTGTGCATGTGTGTGCCTTCTCTCTCAGTCAGTTCAAGCTTTTAGAGCTTTGTTAAGCACACACACACACACACACACATATACACACACACATCTTTTAACGAATCCCTGCTTAGAAAAACTCAACACCATGTAACCGCAGCTCAGAGAGCCTCAGAGAGCCAGAGTTCAGTCTCTCCTCTCTCTCGCTCTGTGTCTCTCATTATCACTGTCTCCATCTTACAGCCGTTGTTTATTAAAGGTTGCTATGTAACCACCAGCTGCTTCACTGTTTCAATTACACAGCTCTGTTTGTTTGTGTGTGCGCGTATACGTGTGCATTTGAGCCCTTTGTGCGTCTTCAAGTGTGTGTCTTTAAGTGTGTGCTCTAGTGTTTTTACACTGTAATTTTATTGTTTCTGCCCTCAGCTGCAGTATATCACAGTAAGGCAATAGCACCAATTCTATTTCTAATCTGCTGCAGAGGCATGAGGCCAGGCCATCTTCATCTTCTACTGCCACACAGAAAACACCGTCTCTCAGCTCATTTTGTCCTGCTGTGATCAGTTAAAAAAATAGTCTTACTTAAAATACAGGATGCACATTGAAAGACAACTATTTTTTTAAACTATTTGAATTAAGCAAATTTTCATTCAAAAGTAGAAATATAAGTCTTTAAAATATATGCAGATAGAAAGACTTCACCTTTAAAGCAGATATAAGTGATACCATTGTAACATTGTCTTATAGAACCAACTAAATCTCTTCTTGCAAAGTTGCAGTTCTCAACATGACCAGACTTTAATTGATTTTCATCCACTTCACTACTTCTTCGGTCATTCTGGAAGAACAAACTAAATTCTCCAAGGGTGGCCATGTTGGTGTTGGTGACCTATATTGTGTAGAATAAGAGACATATTTTACTGAGCAGTTTCACCTCTTGATTTACCATTTACATCTCTTACTTTTCATCTACCATTTACCTTACCTCAAACTGCAGCTTTATTGATTTGCATGGTGATGGCACAAGTCAAAGGTGATCAAAAAAAACACTACTTAGGAAAAATTTTACACTGCAAGAAATAAGCACAAAAAAAGACCATGGGTTTACAGTCATGCTAGCAGCCCTGTGAGACTGTAGTCAGGCACAGCAATGCTTTGAGCTCAATGCTAACACTAGCATGGCAAAATGCTCATAATGATTGTGCAAACATGCTGATGTTAAGAAGGCCATGATTTCAACGTCTTTGCTTAGCATGCTCATTTTCCTATTAGCACAAAGTACATCTGAGGCAGATGAGCATTGCATTAGTTTTTGCAGTTATTTTGGTCAAAAACAAAAGAATTAAACAAACTAAAATTTTACCTTGGCATTTGATGGCAGTAGAGCAGAATTTAGGGATCACTTAGTGATAACAATTTATCCTGACGGAGACATGAACATGTTAACCCAATTTCATGGCAATCCATCCAAAAGCTGTCAAACTGTGTAAATCAAAACCACAACTGTGAGCCTCATGGTCGATCACCAGAGTCATCAAAATTCATCCACTGGGGTCAACAGGAGCAGAATGATGGACAGATAGACAGACTGACAGATCAACATTTCCATCCCGAGAGCTACATCAATACTCGGGCTAAAATAGTTTTGACTTTGGTTCCGTCTTTTCTTTTATGTGTCAAAACCTGTCTGAATGTCTGTAAAAGTAATAAGTATATTTGGTGATGAAACGTAAAAAAAATCAGCTAAAGTACATCGCCTCTCTGTCTGAGGGTTTGTACAGTTACGTTTTATAGAGAGCTGTAACCACATAATTGTAAAAACAATGAAAATTTATGTTAGGTTCATGAAATAACAGAGCAGGGACAGTAAAAGCTCAAAGATTGTACTCGTATTTTCTGCTCAGGCTGAGGACGAGTGGGTCAAATCAACAGTGACTCTACACTGTGAGAGAGAGCGTGATCACAAGAGCAACCTATTAAAACCACTGCTATAATCTATAGAGTTGATACTTGTGCTGTAATCCAATTAAAATAGGATTCTTTCACATTACATTAAAAATAAGGTGACATAAAGGATATCTGCTTCTCTCTTCAACTGCAGGGGGAAAAAAACATGGTAACAGATTTTTTATGCATGTGTGCAAGTTTAAAATCAGAAGAAAAAAAATGGCTACGGAATAATTGTTAAGTATTAAAACATCTCTATTGGCCACTCTGGGGCTTTGGTTAAATCATAAATCTTGATATATCATCATCTGTGTTTAACATTTAATGCAAAATGTAAATGCAGTCAGTGATGGAAGCATCAGCTCCACTGAGATGCCCTTGAGCAAAGTAGGTTAGATGTACAGCAGTAATAATCAAATTGAATCAGCTCCTTTATCATTCAGTCAAGTGTAAGTGATAAAGTCTGTGCCTGTGGAGACCTTTGCTGAAAAAACACATGTTGGACTGTAGAATAAAGTAGCTATAATCAGTATTTTTATTTTAATGGTGTACCAAATAACTCTGTTCAATGTGAAAGTCTTCACTCTCAATAATGAACTTTGCAGCTTCCCTCATTTCTCGAGAGTTTTAGCATCTTACACTCATTGTTTCATTTGTTTTGATGTTAATGATTTTGGATCTTAAAGCATCATTTTTAGCAGGTGTTCTCACTCATAAAGCTCTAAGAAGCTACTGCACGCTACCTTCTAAGAATAAAACAACAAACAAGGTCAGCATTTACCTTGTTAGCACAGTGAGGCATGCAGAAGTTTAGGTGAGTGATATTTCTCAGAGGAATAAGTAGAGATCAAAAGAAAAGATTAAAGGAGATCAAATATTGGAGACCACAGGCATTTGTCATGATACATTCTTGTAAGGCTCAAAATTTGTGGGACGGAGCTAGGCTAATTGTCTCCCCCTGCCTCCAGTCTTTATGCTAAGCAAAGCTAATCGCCTCCATACTTAATGTACACATTTGATTTCCTCTCAACTATTCTTGGAAAAAATTTAATAAATTAATGTCAAACTATTCCTTTAAAAATAAAAGGAAGGACAATGTTCTGCATCAAAGTTTGCTCCAGTCCCAACTGATTTGAAATGTGTTTTAAGCATTAAATTGAGAATAAGCATTTTACACATATCAATGAAGTTGATAAAGGAAACTATTAAACACATTGTCTTTGTACTATTTTCATTTGATTTAGTCAAGGATTAGTACATTTTCATATTATCATACTCTATTCAATTTATTTTTTATACATTGTCCCAATTTTTTCGGAATCAAGGATGTAAAGAAGGAATCTGCTGCTTTATCTTTTCATATATATTCTCCATATTCTCCAAAAATGCTAATTCTAGCAGTTCCTTTAGTTCCTCTAGCAAATGCAAGCAGTTGAGCTTGTACTGTAGGTCTGGATTTCATTCCGCTGTTTCATATTCTGTGCAGCTTCGATTAATCAATGTGCCATTAGCGCAAATTATATTCAAGTGTGTGAGTGAATGTGAATGGGAAAGTTTGATTTAGTAGCCAAAGCCATTATTGCTGAGGGATGAAACGGTCCCTATGGAGCATTTTCACACATGTAGTATCCTTCCTCTCTCTCTCTCTCTCTCTCTCTCTCTCTATTTATTCCTCTATGTCTGTCTCATATGCACACACACACACACACACACACGCACACTTATATATAGATACATATGTTTCCTCTGGGACTCTCATCAGGCCAACGAGCTTCTTTTAGCAGGTCTCCCTTGGTGATTTCCATATCTCTAATGAGATTACTATAGTAATAGGAGAGTTGATAAACCTATTACCCACAACCCATCCTTTCTGCCTGTCTGCCTGTCTGTCTATCTGTCTGATTGTAGCTTGTCTGTCCGTCTGTGAGCACTCGACCAGGACAGAGATGAGGAAAAAAGAAACATTCAGGTCACTCAGAAGAGGGGGAGGAGGAGGAGATGACATTCATGACAAGGAGCAAATTAAAAGAAAAAGACGGGAGGGCAAAAGAGCAGTAATGGAAAGGAGAAAGATCAATGTGAAAGAGGGGAAACAGGAAGTGTGAGACAGTCATGGATGGGTAAAAGGAGAAATTGCTGACATGGAGGAAGAGAAAAAAAGTGTTGATTATAAAGAAAACACAAGGAAAAATCCAAAAATGAAAAGAAAGATGTGGTGAATGAAGGATGGATGAACAGTGAGTGAATGTGGAGAGTGACTGTTTAAAGGTCATGTGTATTACAGAGTGTGCAGAGACAAGGGCTCTCTCCCCTTCCTCTCTCCCCTTTATCCTTCATCTTCCTCCATCATTCTCTTTCCGCCGCCAGTTTCCCCTTTTGTACTTACAGTCTTCATGTCTTTGCCTCCCTTATCCTCTTTCATCCCAGTCTCCCCTCCCTGTCTGTCTGTTCTCCCCCTCTTTGCACAAAACCAACTCCCCCTTCCTCCCTCCATCCTTTCCTCCCTCTATCTCCCTCCATCAGCTTCAAAGAGCTGTCTCTGTGGCAGACCTCGAGGGCACCTGCCTCTTGAGGTGGAATAAAATCATCCATCCCCTAGTGTGTGTCTGTGTGTGTCTGTTTGTGTATGTCTGTGTGTGTGTCTGTGTGTGTGTGTCTGTGTGTGCGTGTGTGTAGCTGGTACAGACTCTGAAGTGCAGTGAGGCCCTACACAGCTCTACAACAAACAAACAAAGCCAATAAACAAGCAGGTGAACCTGGACCTCAGGGTCATTTCTGCCTATAGAACTCTCTAAATGAGATTATGTCACCATGTTGTTTTTAACCTTTACAGCCCAAATGAAATCTTCGTGAATGTGTGTGTGTGTGTGTGTCCGTCTATGTCTACATGGTTGCTGAGTGTGTCAATTTGTCGCCGTGTGTTCACCTCTCTGTATGTTTGCATCTGTGTGTGTAGTTTCATGTGTGTGTATGTGTGTGTGTGTGTGTGTGTGTGTGTGTGTAGGTGTTCAATGAGTTCATCTGGGAAATCTTACCACCTCGGGGTGTCTGTGCAGGCTTCTGTACAGCAGCGAGTGAGATTGGATTAGTGGTTCTGGTTCAACCGAGTGTAGGACTGAGTGTGACCTTCATGAGGAGAGCAGTGCTGCCAGACTGGGCTGCTTTCTGTCTGACTGGAGGATGTTTTATTTGATTTTGGCCGGCTTGTGATTTATAGGCTACATTTAAATCAGCACAGAGATTGACAGGGGTGATGTCTCTGTGGTCAGTCTACTACAACCTCAAAGCTGTACTAATCAATACTTTTATATTGTGGGAGGTCAGTGCAGTTCCAACACAATACAGAAGCAGGTGGAGTGTTTTGACCCATGTTGATATTTTTTGCTCATTACTGTTTTGTGACTGAATCAAAAGCCTGTGTTGGATGTTTTTTTGGCGATTGGCACTGGGCAATCACCCCAGTATTGCCTCTTGAGGTCTATGATGATTCCACAGAATTTCAAACAGTTTTTTTGGTGCAGAGCAAGTTTTAGCCCACCATTTAGTTGTTCAGCATGTATTTTTTTCCCATTAGGCAGCTGATATTAGCAAAAAAAAATGAACAAACACCAAAAAAACCTACTGTAAACTAACTGCTTAAAAACAAAAAAACAAAAATTTCTGTAACAACTTAAAAGGAGATTAAAATTCAGTGATGTGTTTACTACTTGTTTCTGCTGCCCTCGACTGGCCAAAAAACAATTATTTCAGGTTGGAGAAAAGGAAAAAGAAGAGTTGGCTCCACATTAGAGGCGCTGAGATGATTGAGATTATTTTAAAAATTTCATCAAACATCTTGTGTTTACATCAAACATCTACTCAGTGTGCTTAACATGTTTTAGGCTTCTACATTTTTAAATGTTTCACAGGCTTTTAAATGCTGTTAGACAACAATGTGTTGCTGTGGAAATAAAGGTTAGAATAGTGTGTGCAGGGGCACATTTTGTGTTGTTAGGTAAGAATTAAATTGCTCTTTAATGTCAGCAATGACTGAATTAAAAAAGTACTTACAACTTGCAGACATGCAAAATAAATGTAATTTAGTTCATTAGCTTGAGGATGGGTTTCTTTTGAGTTATATTCTGTTTTAAAGTCACAGCTCTCTTGTGAGAAAAAGCTTCCATCTGCTCATATAACTTAAGTCTTTTTCTGTATAATGTCACATTAACAAACAGATGTAGTGGTAACAACTTTTCAACAAAAGTACCCGTGGTTTTGTTTTCACCTAAATATACTCTCCTTTAGAGGGGAAAGGAGATGTGTCCTTTCAACACTGCATTTTTCTTTTTGCACTCACATTCAGCCAAAGAACACATCAGGAAGTCTCTGAGGGGCCAAACTCCCTGCAGCACTACGTCAGTATGTTGTCTAGAGTAAGAGTCAGTTGTGTTAAAGATGTTGTTTCTAAAAAAAGGTTAAAAACTACAAACAAGAAATGTGGCTGCTTTTAATGACAATCGGGTGGGTTGGAGGCTTTAATTTGGCTGTTTAGTGCCAGTCAAACCTGGCAACAGCTGAGAGGAAGAGAAACATTTGGGTCAGCATGCAAGAAAGCGAGCTGAATCATCAACATCAAAGACCAAAAACCTGGTGAAGATTCATCCATGTTCAGCGCACACACACACACACAATATACTCATACATCCACCTACGTATACACCCCCCCACACACATAAACTGGCTGTCTGTGCCATACAACAAAAACTGCATGTACTCTACCATTACTGCAAAAATTAACCAAATTACAGAGATGCTGAATAGTATTCACAGGCGTGTGAGTAAGAGAAGCAAAGAAAAAGATAAAGAGGAGAAAGGCCGAGTGGGTGTTCGACATCTGTATGAGTCCTCCATCTAATGAAAGTCATTAGAGTGAAGCAGGAAAATCAGTCTAATAAAGGAAAGAGGTTGCTGCTCATTCTTGGATGAAGGCCAAAACCACTACTGCACACCCTAATTCACTCTGTGTGTGTGTGTGTGTGTGTGTGTGTGTGTATGTGTGTGTCAGAGAGCAAGAGAGATGAGATAGAGGAGTGTATTGATCGATGGGCGTGTTGAGATGGGACCTGAACTACCACGGCACCACCTCCACCACTCACACACATGCACACACACATACACACATGCACACACACACAAACACACACAGTAAGCACCAGCCTGAATAGGACTTTAACTATATCTTCAGGTGTATTATATTTAGCAGAGCTACTGGCTGTTGTGTTACTCATTGATCGACTGCTATCTTTAAAAAAACGAAGGGTTCCTCTAATGTAGTATCAGGAGACACCAGGAAGTAAACCCTTTAGGTCATATGCTTGAGCTTTTTTCAGAAGAGGTTTAGCATGGGATGCTACTATCAGAATCAGAAAATCATATTTTGAATGGCTCTCTATATAAAAATACCTAGGTTAAAGTCATTTCAAAGTATAAGTGATGTTGATATATATTAAGGCATAATATGAAACTTAAGAAACTATGATAAGAGGGAAATTTACCATAAAAACTGTATATTTGTATCTATTTATATGTATTTTGATTGACTTCTGTACACACAGAAACACAAAACTTAATATCATCTGAACAAAAGCAATTGTAAAGGCAGTAGTTCCTACCCTCTCAATATAAGAAAATGTCTTTTTGTAACCAAGTATAATACACAGTACATTTAGATATGTGCAGATAAAGCTGAAAAATGCTCATTCTAGCTGCTGCTATTATTTTTGCCACCCCAATATCCAAATTCGCGACATAACAAAACTGAATAGTAAAACTTTCACAAGGGGAGAATTGCAGCCATTTTTCAGTTAGTTTTTTTTTTTAAATAAACTGGAAACCGATTGTGTGTCTTTTCCTTCTGTGTAGTGTGAACATAAAATCTTTGGCTGGTAACAACGAGGTCTGTTTCTTTCGTTTCTTCTGCTGCCCTCTAGTGGGTAGATCTGAAAACTACACCTTTTTTCCCATAATGCACTTCCTCAGTACGTTTGGTTTTATTCCCATCATTCCCTGCTGCTAGCCTTCTGCACCGGTCAAGATGGCGGACAGACCAGGTAAAACAGCGTGTCCTTTGCCAAAAAAATCACGAAATTTCTCTGTTTTGTGTTTTATTGTTAGTATATTTGCACGTTTTAACACACGGTGTACGTTTTGTCGTTACACAGAGCGTTTAAGATTCGTTTGAAGGTTATAGTCTTAATGAAGGCCGCACACAATCCTTTGACTCACGTCAAGGACTTTGCGTGTCATTGCCAGTTTTACCGTTATAATTCATCCGCGAGCTGCTTATGGATGTTTAGCTGTCTTGTGAAATAAAGAGAAACTTTCGATTTACCTTGCAGTTTGGAAGAAAACATTACCAATGTGTTACTTTTGCATGTCTGTTATATAACGATTTCTTTGGGTTGCTTGCACGGAAATTCGCCTCCAAACACAGAACTTTCCCCTAACTGTGATATCCTCTGCTTAGTTTTGGACCTACAGCAAATAAACCGCTATAAATTAAAACTCCGAAGACCTTGCTTTGCTTTGCTTTGCTTAGCTTAGCTTAGCTTTGCTTTGCTTTGCTTTGCATTGCAGGTTGCGTCGAATGATGGGCGATAAAACTTCCTTCATAAGTAGGTTGTTGTAACGTAGCTTTACTCCTGCTAACGTTAAATGTCAAATAGGACCCCCGCAATTCAAAATTAAGCCAGATGTGGAAAACAATACGCGAGTCAGTCGGTCTCTATGAGCGTAAATAAGAACGACTGAAAGTTGTTTATTTTGTCAGTGGTTACTCATGGACCGACCACTTTTGCGTTACGACTTGTTAGTTGTATGCTAATTTGCAGAATTATAGATTGCTGACCGTGCATGTTGTCGGTACTGATTAGTCTACCCATTTATTTTAGAATAATAGCTTTTTTAAGTTGAAATCTAATAAAATATTTAAGAGTGCAGTTAAAAAGTCCTCAGAAACCAAGGACACGTTTTTTCAAATTATAGATTTAGTTGGTTTTAAAGATAAAGGTCTCCAATGCGACATAAGTGAAAACAAATAGGGCAAGTAGTTGATTATTTAAGATTTAGAGTTAAATTTTTTTCTAGATTTGCTTTTGATCGACTCATCAATCAAGTTATCAATCTCTTAGCTTTTGTAGATTCACCTTGACTTTTAAGTCATTGAAATAAGACTGTTTTAAAAGTTTTCCCCCCCTCCGCCTAAACCAGAGCACACTTCCAGAGCTGTAGCATATTTTTCTCTTTATGAACAATGTTTAATTAAACTGTCATTGCTGTCTTTACTTGTGACAAGTTCCCATAAGTGAGAAGCGACTGATGGACGTAAAACTTGGCGAGCTGGGCAGCTGGCTTGGAGGACGAGACTTTACTCCCAATGGCATCATCTCTTCCATCCGCAGGGGTGAGGAAACCTGTTCTAAGACGCTACAGATCCTCAAAAAACTTTACTCAGGGAGAGACTCCTTGTTTCTTATTTTGATTCCCTGACTTCAGGTCATCACAAAAATCGAAGCTGTTTAAAGTTTTTAATAGAGCTGATTCATTAAATAATCAGGGAACTTTCAATATTACATGTACATTATCAGCTTGCGCAAAATAATGTTTCCTGCTGCTATTTCATTCTGATCTAATAGGTTGTTGGTTTGGTATCTTGTGTAACTAGCTTGTGGAAAGGAAAAGAGTTACAGCAAGTTCTTAATCCAGCAGTAGATAAACAGAATAGGTTACAGCATTGCAGTTAATAAATGCTATAAATACTTTAGATTGAGAAAATGTTACTCTTTTGTTAACTGCTGGAAAGGTGAGGGGGCTTAGTGCCCCCTTTAAGCCCCCTCAAGAGCCCTGCCTACATTTAAATGCACAACATGTAATTTCTGTGCTTGGGATCTTTTTTTATCAAAACAATGAATACAAAAACAAAGTTTGAAGATGTTGTAAAGTAGCATGTGATTATGGGATTTGTATATTTCATTGTTAAACAGCAAACCCAAAACTCATCAAAATTTACAAGATAGATCAAGATTTTATATAGATATTTTAATATGGTATTGTTAAACTATGCTTTGAGTGATCTGCTGGACAAATTATCAGTAAACCTGATTTGCTAGATGGGTCATGAAATACATTACGTTTACAGACAACACCAGTGATATGATTGGTGTTGAGGAACTAAAGGGTGTTTTTTGATTGGGTTGTCAGTGGACCTGCTAAAAAACAAAGCTTGTTCTCTTTGTTGGTGCTGTACATGAATTATAGCTATATGTAGAAACACCTTATCACAGAATGAAGATAATCTTAAATGGAAGCACTTGCAATTTAAACATCTTTTTTAGCGACACTTAGGAAAGCCTTTACTTTAATGAGATACTTTAAATGCTGAATTAACTCTTTTCACTATGTTCACTCCCGTGGTAAAATCGGTGCATGTAGCATTTGTTTTCATGTCAGGGAGATGACACCCTGCAGACTGTCATTCTGTTGTTTTTAGCCTGGGTTTATTATGTTTTTTCTTTTCTTGTCTCTGCCCTCAGGCCACGACAGATATTACAACAAGTACATCAATGTGAAGAAGGGAGGCATTGGTGGTGTAGCTATGCTGCTGGCTGGCTATGTGGCACTCAGCTACCTGTGGGAGTACGACCACATCAGTAAGAAATGCTCACATTCCCTTACTTCCTGTTTTGGATGTTCCACCTTTGACTAAAAAGTTGTTTTTTCTTACCTCTGAGCTTAAATGTCACATCTTGATTTTTGAACTCAAGTGGGTCTCAAATTAGCTATAATACTACACTCATGAGAAAACTGTTAAACCACTTGACTCAAAATTGTATTTTTCTTTTGTTTACATCCCCTAAATTGTCAGACCCAAACTACATCGACTTGTATTTGTGCAAACTTCGGCACTAGAGAAGAGGTTTGTCCACATTCCCCTCTTGACGGAGTAAATGTCTGCACACGTCCCTAATCTGTAATTTGAAATTCAGTGGGTGCAAGCTAGATTTGGTACTTCAAAAAATTTGAAAGCCAATCGCAGGCAAAGAACCATTATCAGTGCAGAGCAGATGTTAGTAACCAGAGCAATAGTTTGCATTAAAAGACCACTAACACTGTATCAGTTACCTGCAGTTACAAACTAACAATCTTTTAAGGAACATACATGTCTGAACTTCAGTCTGTGTTTCATACATGGACCCTATGGCTGAATTTCTCCAGTGTTTCCTCCTGCTCTCCATCTTTAAGAACACTGTTCTCCCACTAGTCAACAATTTTTCAATGAGGAAGAAAGAGTAGATGTGCCTCCAGACAGTTTTTAGAGCTTTTCTTTACTTTTTATGCCAGAAAACAGTGTTAAACAAAATATTAATCAAACCAGAGTATAACACACTCAAAAAATTTTCTTGCACTGTACCTTAATTTTAAACATTTCTCTCCTTATCTTCTTTTCCAGAACATGATCGCTGGAGGAAGTACCACTAAGGCCCTTCAGCAGCCATGACAGCTTCAGGGGTTGAATTTAGTCCTCTTTGTTCCCCCTGCTGTTTCTACTCTCAGCTCTCTGTTGTGTTAATTATTTGACTGTTGTGACCAATAAACAATATTAAGATTTATTGTTGGATGCCACATTTGTTTGTGTGAGTTCAGTTAAAATTTCAGCTGTGTCAAAGGG
Source organism: Acanthurus leucopareius (assembly GCA_029814765.1). Lineage (NCBI taxonomy): Eukaryota > Metazoa > Chordata > Actinopteri > Acanthuriformes > Acanthuridae > Acanthurus > Acanthurus leucopareius. The sequence continues at coordinate 1,563,419 of JAQMCX010000022.1, forward strand.
AAAATTTGCACCATTTCATGTAGATTTCCAATCAGTGTAGAGGTAGATAGGTAGATAGAGGTAGGCAATGAAAAAATCCTCCAGGTATGTTATTTTGACAGAACTGATTTCTCCTGCTCCTGGAGCCAAGCAATGCCTACATGTACCAGGATGCATTGTGTATGAGCTTCTGACACCCACTTTTTTGCAAAGTAAAAAACAAGGTTTGAGTTTTCCTCTTAATATAACAAGCTCTGATGTTTAATGATTTTACAGCTAGGTAGGGAGGGTAGACTCCCCCGTTATATTAAAATTCTCAGCTATCAGGAGTGCACAAACCTCATTGTTATGTGACTGAAACAATAACAGGCAAACTGCTGAACCCCCACTGAACATCCTCTGAGGTAAATCTGGATGATTTGTGTACCCATATTAAATACAAAGCCTCCATTAACAACTTGTATATAATGAACTTCTTTGAAGTTTTGTTTGCAAAAAACCACCAACATTTATCAAAAGTCTAAAATTTGTCAAGAGGGACATAACGACCTGTTACATGCACATAATTAACCTTTTGTGAAGCGAATTTGGGCTTCATTAGTCACACTAGTTTGGGTACAAACAGCATCTATTTACATCCCTACTGGCATTAATCATGTCTTTTTTTATTTTATTTACACTGTCAGATTTACTCGCATTGGCAGAATGACAAACTGGTCTGGTGTCACTGAAAGAGTCACATGAACTGTGAGAAGCAGCAAGATGTTAGGGCACCTCTGTGAAACTGTGGGTGTTATGTGTATTTAAATATTTAGTACGCTACACAGTACAAACATTGTAGAAAACTCTGCAGACTAATTAACAAGTCCTTCAACCGCAGCCACCCAGCCTGTGACCTCTCCCCTGTTTGTTGTTTTCATATTTCCAAATGGAGAAAAATAAACATAGTAGTTCTGTTTATCTCTCCCACTGCCGTTGTAGTCACACACACTTGTACAACGGTGGCAGTTAAAAGTCTTTCAGTTCAACATTAGCCTTTGGAGGACAAGGGACCTCCTCTCCTCTGCTGAGCTGCAGCACCGTGGGGATCTCGAGGGTCTTGAAGGTTACTGTCCACTCAGGAAGGCAAGGTGGCCTTTAGTGCATTTGTTGGCATAGTGGCCCTTCTCACCACACTAGAGACACACAGAAGAGGTACGTAAGAATAGTCGTTATTGGACATTTAAATGTGTTTTGTGTTGATGCAGAAGATCCACACATCCCCACATGTGAGAGGATATTCATGTATTTAGCAAAATACCAAACTATTGCTTCATAATGCCAGATTTCACATCTACGATTTCAGTGTTAAACTGTCAGATTATGAACACAGACAGTGCACTAGCAGACTAGTGCTGAGATGACTCACCTTATAGCAGGTGACCTGGTCCAATGGCCGAGGTCCTCTGTTGCCGGTCATGTTATTTTGCTGAGCAGTGGCCATCGGCGCGTGGTTCTGTGGCCGCTGGCCTGGACTAGAGTTGGTCAGCTGGATAAGAGAGAGTGATGAGCGGCCGATGGTTGGCACAGGCTGCAGCAGGACACAAATTGAAAGCATTCATGGTTAAATTTTTAGCAAACACCACGCAACTGAATGAGATTTATCTGCACAGTTGATTTATACATACAGGTGTGTGTATTTGGGTGATTGTTCTATATTCTCTTACCTTTGTTTGGTTCTGGGTTTGCTGTGGTAGAGGAGGTTGTTCAGAAGCTCCCATGGGCAATTCAAAACGTGGGCTGTGAAAAGTATGTTTTAGTTTTAAATCTACATCACTGCAAAGTGAAGTCTTCAACGAGTTTTATTTCACTGCTGTCTAAATCATTCAGCTGAGGAATATTCTACCACATGACATAACTCATCCCATAAATAAGGCAGACAGAGAAGTGCCCCTTGTTACAAAATCTAATTCTAAAACAAGCCATAAACAGCTTCATATCCTATGAAAAACTGTTTGCATTATGTAGGAATCAAATAAGAAGGGTGACATACTGCATAAATTTACAGGATTTTCCTTCTGGACAGAAGCCCACCAGGTAATTCACACAGATGACTCTTCTTGTGTGTCTGTGTCTGCAGTCAGGACCTGAAACAGGACAATGGAAAATGATCCAAAACAGAAATAAAAGCATATGTTTATCAGTTAATGTCATTACTGCTGGAATGTTTCTGTCCATCACAGAGCGGGACTAACCATGTTTGCAGAAGCCTCGGTCATACCAGGGACAGTCTTTGATCTTGGACTCTGGATCAATGTGCAGGAATGGACATTCCTTGTTGCTACATTCACCTACGAGGATTGACAAGGACACAAAACATCAGCGAAGTGTTCTCAGGGCATACACAGCCATCAAGTTCATCTGAGTAGTGTTATGAAACATCGAGTTAACTTACCAAACTTGGAGTAGAAGTAACATTCAGGCATCTTGGTCATGTCGTATTCATGGAGAAATTCGCACTGGTCTCCCTTCTTACACAGTCCTCTGAGCCAGTGCTTACACACCACCGTCTTCTCTCCACTGATGTGACGGAACGGACACATCCCACCTGAGAGAGGAAACACCAAGAGATGCGCGGCGGATGATAGCAGAACTTTTTTAATTATACCAATGATGATTTCAGTCAATTTTATGTAGTTCCCATGTATATATTCCCGTTATGTGTGTGTGTATATGTGTTTGACTTCAGTTAATGACCTCAATGTGCAGCACATCTGATGCTGAAGTGTTGTGGTTTTACCTTTTACACAAGCTGCTCTCATGAAGAACTCACACACAGCAGATCCGGATTCTGGAGGGAAAAGAACATTATTACATTTGGATAAAAGAAAGCGGTGCACAAAATCAACATGAACAGTCACCAATCTCCAGGTGCTGTTGTCAACCTGCCCTTGGCTGCCACCAGGTTAACCGTTAATTCTGGCTAACGTTACAGGTTACCTATGGTGGCTAAGTTCCAGCTAGCATCCAAGCACTTACTGTCCATGCCGGGGAAGGGCAGAGGCTGTGCTCCTAGCTGCTGCTGCACAGCGATTTCCAGATCAAACTTAATGTGATCCACGTTAGCCAGTATGTCCTGCATGTCTGCGTTAGTCTCCCGCGCTCCGATCACAGAAATGGAAACTTCGGTTAGCTAGCTTAAAGGTGAGCTAACGTTAGTTAGCTAGGTTAGTACTTTCTTCATCAGCCAGTTACAGTGGCTAACGAGGCTAGCTAGGCTAACCGATAATCTGAGGAACAATCGGCGAGCTCCGATGAGAAAATAAATAGCTGGTGTTCTTCGTAGCTTTACGGGTTTATTACAGATGAAACACCTGGTTGTTTGTCTGTCTTAAACTTTTAGATAGTCACGAACTGCTCCTTGTTCTTTCTGGACGGATTGGAGGCGCGCACAATGACCTCTGACCTCACGCAATAAGGCAAGACTAGCCGATCCTCGAGTGGATGTCAGACGGAGCAATATCGCCTCCAGCTGTCGTATTGCAAGTTGCACCCCTCTTATATCCTGGTTATTAGTCCAGATATCAATAAAACAGCTTTTCTCCAGCCCTCATCCTATTTTCTAATTTAAATAGCCATAATAAACCAAATAGCCTCTCTCAACTGCCTCTTTTTCATAGTATAAACAAAAACTTTGTCACAGCATTAGCTATTTCTGTTGATTTCCTTTCGACCTCAACAGCACAGTTAGTCAGTAGGAATTAATCATGCCCTCACAAAAGTTATATTCTGCATACCTTCTATATGATTTGTTGTCCTTCAGTTTTTTTTCTTCAGCATCTTCTGCATGGCTCAGTCTTCTCCTAGACCTGAGCCTCATGAGCCTCCATCCCTCTCCCTCTCTCTCTCTCTGTGGACAGTCTACTTGCCATACTTCATGACTTTCCCCATGCTGATTACATTGGGGTTCTTTTCCAGTTTCCTGCCGCTGTGCACCTAACTTCTACTTTTACCACTTATCCTTAGATCATGTCTAAGTGCAAACAAGCTGTTTGCATGTTTTCAACAGTGTCTACAATGATTTGGTTTGATATAAATACCTCGTAACTGAAATGATCCATGTATAATTTGTTTGGCAGGATTTGTCATTTGAAGTGCAGTATGATATATTTTATAGCAGAGAAATATGTGGAACAAAATATATCATTATTTTGTTCCACATATTTCTCTGCTCCTTATGTTAAACACTATGACTTTCAACAACTTTGAAAGGCCTACATTCTTTAAGTCTCCTTGCATCAACCATAACCTATTTAGTGCTCCATCTACAAAGCCCTTTGTGGTACTCTTTTATTGAATGGGCAGCAGTAAAGTGGGATAATTTTTATTAATCCGTAATTAGGTTAATTCAGTTTTTTTTTAACAACTAAAGGGGACTGACATTCTAAATCCAGCTTGAAACTTTATGTTTATTAAACAGAAACCAAAATCTGCCCTATGCAAGCGTTTTACTTTACCTATTATCTCTTTCCACCCTTTTCTCCCTCGTTCCTTCTGGCTTTTTTATCATGTTTTTTTTTAAACACCTCAACCTCTACCTTACACCAGCACCAATCCTCAGTCTTTTACTTGACTTAAATTCCCATCACATTATGGCGCCTCTACTTTTGAATTTCTTTGTTGCTGCAATGACGCAATTATTCCTCTTGACAAAGCGTAACTCCACAAACTATTAGATCACGATGACAAATGTCACAAATACAAAAAAGAAAATTGACAGCAATTACTGTTTTTTCCTGCAAATCAAAACAAATAAATAATAAACAGGAGCTGTTTTATTAATTATGGTTGTATCAAAAATAAATGTGACAATTGTGGTTTTAATATTCATCAAACTGCATTTATTATACTGTAAATGTGCACAGTGATACAGAATGCTCAAGTTTAATGAAATGTTGAACGTGCTCCAATCTGCAATGCTGTAACTTTGGATTTTAAATTAAATACAAAAGAAATGGCAATTTCACACAAGATTAAAGCTTAAATGTGATTTTAACATTTAAGAAGAAACTACAGAGAAAAATGAAATCCAATCTAAAAACAGCAAAGGCACTTTATCAACACTGAATTTCTGGACAACAATGCAGTCTAAAAATATTCCTTAAATGAGAAAAATGTGCTCCAAACTAAAACTGTTGTCAGTCATGAGGAAGTTTCTTGATTTGAGCAGTGACAGATTTCACAGGTGTGCATTCGAAACAAATTTCAGTGCAAGAAAACACACAGTGTTGCTCGTTACAATCAGTAGTCCAGAAGCAATCAGTGTCAAGTGGCACCCTTTACAGGTCTGGCAGGCCAGGCATGGGGAACTGACTGGCAAAACCCTCGACCTCTGCCTTGAGATCCTTCACTCGCTGCTGAAACTTCTCTCCCTGATTCAGTGCCTGAATGAACTCCCTCAGAGGGGCCTTGGCATCCAGGCTGTTCTGCACCTCCAGGGTCAGCATAATCCCTGCAGGAGAAAGGAGAGCAGGGAGGGCTTTCAATTTCCAGTGTCATATATGTGAAATCATGTTTTGTTTGATTTGTTTGGTGGATAGCTTTAAATACATGGCACCCATGAGCCTCAATTTGCAGAACAATAGGAAAGAAGCTAATCAAGCTGTGAATCACCACTGTGACAAATTCATGTAGCATCATTGTTATAGCTGATCTTGGCTAAGCCCCGCCCTCAAATTGAAGACTGACTCATCATAGCGTAACTTCAGTAAGCTCGAACAAGGATCTTGTGCAATCATTTCAGATTTTCTTCATTTTCAGGCTGTTTTTTGGATTTCAAGCTAGTTATTTTTTTGGAGAGTATATTGGCAAAAAATAATTCATCTATCTATTATTGTTAAATAAATTACCTCTGTGAATGAACTCAGCCACCTTCTTGAAGTCAGCCTCCACCAAACCTCTGGAGGTGAGAGCTGGGGAGCCAAACCTGAGACCACTGGGGCGCAAGGCACTCTTGTCTCCTATTTGAAAAAAAAAAGTACAGGACACCAAAAAAATAAAACTGGGTCTGTGGTGGAAAAAAACAGACTTTCAGAAAAATAATTCAGAGAGACAAAGGATGGATCACTTTTCTACAGATAAAATAAATAAAATACACTAGAGACTACGGTTTAAAAACAAAAGCTGCATGTATCATCAACAGGGTTCCCACATTATTCAGAGGGATCATTTTCAAGGACTCTTTCAGGACATTTGACTTTTTCTACCTCATTTCAATGTGTTGGCTATGACTGAGAAATTGGCCAACTGTTTACAAGGTTTTGCTGGATGCATCAGTGTTAACATACACACACATTACCTGGACAGGTGTTCTTATTACAAGCAATGGCACAGGCCTCAAGAACCTTCTCAGCTCGTCCTCCATCAGTTCCTTTGCTGCGTAGGTCCAGCAGGATCAGATGGTTGTCGGAGCCACCTATAAAAAAGAGAAAGAGAGTGTTAGAAGACAATACAGACTATAAAGCTATTAACTTTGGTCTGAAATCTGCTATCACAACCCTCCTTTTGTTCATATGTCAGTTTGTTCATAAAAGGCATGCATGGTTAAATATATTTTAACTGTTGTCATATGAAACTACATTAAAAAAAAAACATAAATAGGATGTATAGTTATTTTAGTTTCTGTCAGCTTCACTTTTTCAAGCCTGAAGAAGTGGACAGAATTCAGAAAAAGCATATTTAAATTCCAATTGTGACTTTGCATCATGAAATTATTATAAAACTGTCTAAAGCCTGTATCTTGTAATTACAAGCATGTTGCATAACTGAATAATATTATGTAAATTATCACGTAGTGTTCTATTTATCTTTAATAGCTCTTGCTAACCTAGACAGTTAGAGAAAAAAATCAAATATATTTGATTTAGAAAGTCCATGCAAGATATCACACTAACTTCACTTATAACAAAATCTTCAGATTCCTTAAATCACAGGGGAAATAAAGATCAGTTATTGTCATCAATTTCTTGGTGGTTAACACAGTTAGCTTCAAAAATTTGCAACTGATAATAAGGATATATTAAGGAATAAGGATACATAGTGGCATTTACCAGTGACAATCTTGTAGCCGTGGTCAATGAGGGCACTGGATAGAGCTTTGCAGTTAGCAAGAACCTGTGTCTGGTAGGCCTTGAACTCAGTGGACATGGCTTGTTTCAGAGCTACAGCAACACCTGCCAGTGAAAAATGAGACGGATGCTTATGTGACTGTGAAACTGGTAAATAACAAGTGGAAATGAAATTGAGTGGACAAAGTGAAAGGGAGGTGATGAGATGAACCTGCAATAGCATGGTTGTGTGGTCCTCCCTGCAGCCCAGGGAACACAGACTGATTGATCACAGACTCCAAGTTGTACAGAATTTCCTTTCCCTTAGCATCCACGCTCCGCACGCCTGGAGGAAGGAAGAAAAACACCGAGCTGAAATCTCACAGTAACAACTGATACTGATGCAAAACAAAAAAGGTGACTGCCTTGTTGTTCCAGAGGCATCATTTTCCATTCCTACCTTTCCTGTAGAAGATGAGTCCGGCACGACAGCCACGCAGTGTCTTGTGTGTTGTCGTGGAAACAATGTCACAGTACTCAAAGGGTGAAGGCACCACTCCAGCAGCCACCAGTCCACTGATGTGAGCCATGTCTGCCATCAGATACGCGCCGTTCTCATTAGCAATCTGCCTCATGCGGGTGTAATCAATGTTGCGGGAATAGCAACTTGTTCCTAGAGAAGAAAAACAGAGGTGAATGGGATTGTTTTAATGTCTGAGTAAACAAGTAATAGCGGATGTCAACATGCACTGTGTGCGTGTGTGTGTGTGTGTACTTCAAGGACCTGCAATGATAAGTTTGGGATGGAACAGCCGAGCATTTTCCTGCAGTCTGTCATAGTCAATGTAGCCAGTTTCTGGATTTACCTAAAAAGAGACGATCACATTATATGAAACACAACAAAACAGCTATATTACATAACTAAAAAAAAAAAGATTTATGAACATTAACACAACATAGCAATATGTCATAAGGATTTTGCCTCTGCTACAAAATACATTTGAACCAGAAATATACATTTATATTATAAGGTTTCGGATTCTCCCCACACTTGAATCCTACATTTTTTATTTTTGTTTTTATTTTTTAAATACTCTGTTGAAACTACTACTGCAGATTTTGTACATAGTTTTGTCACTTGGGTGTTAATCCACTGAAAACTTGGCTATGGTTGTATTTTGTCCATTAAAATCTAATTTATTAATCTACTGTATCCAAGCACCAGCTATAGGTCCAGGTATCGTTTAAAAAAGTTTTGATACTGGTATCAATGGTTTCTTGAATAATCCTTTTATGAAATTACAATTTTTTAAAATCCAATTCTAACAAATCTTTACACTTTAGGAAACAATTACTTAAACATAAGAAACTGCTCAAAGACCTAGAAGCAGTCACAGAAACCATGTTTACTTGACTGGACTAAATATTAACCACCTGATGAAATATCTGTACAGTACTGTACCACATAAAAATAAATGTCAAAGGGAACATTAAGAACAAACAATAGAGGGCAGCAAACAGCCATTAAAGCATCTTCACCGCAAAATCTAAAAAAAGAGTGGAAATGCTGTGTGACTTCTGTTTGGGGGGAAAATAGTGGTAGAAAGACACCTACTACTTTCTCCATGTTTAAGAGGAGCTATACATGTGAGCAGTTAGCTGCACTGGCTGTCTAATAAACAGCACAAAGTTCACAATAATATCTGTGAAGATAAGCAGCTGGTGGTACAAAAAAAAGGGCAGAAACAGCGTGACCTGTTTGATCATACTGTAGGGTTTTTCTTGCATGCCTCTACGACGTGACACCAATTAGATTTAATCCACAGGTATTAAAATTATAAACAAAGGACATGTAGTAGTATCAATGAACTTTTCCAATGCCATAAAAGTATCAAAGTTCAGTACCCAGACGTAGCTTCCCACCTATTTGCTCAATATTGTCTGCACATTCATGTGAAATCCACTCACAATAAAGTAGTAAAGTAAGATCAGACAGGGTTACTGCTATTCATCCTCGTGGTAAATCCAACCTTTTGTCCGACAATAACACTAATATAAACCCAGTTTTATATTAACCATGACCTACTTGAGAGAAAAATACTTTGATCTGCATGATATGTCACTTCATATACTAAAATTAACATTCACACTGAACTGCAAAAGGTTCTTAATCAACACCTTTTGCAGATTTTTTATTTATTTATTTACTTTTGTATTGAAGAAAGTTCATTCTGAACTAAGTGGGGGGCAGCAATAGCTCCGTTAGCAAGTGACTTGGTTCAGTAACAAGACAAAGGAGGGCACCAAACCCCCAAATATTGAAGCACCACTGGCACCGACTTCACCCCATAACTATTGCATGTCTCCTCTGTGTGCATGTGTGAATTTCAGGCTTCTGAGAGGAGTGATTAAAAAAGCAGGACAGGTAAGTTAAAACATGGAATTTTCCACAAGAGGAATGGGTAAAGTACTTCTTTCTCTTAAAATGTTTACTGACAATATCAACAAATGCCATAAAAAGCGTGCTTTAGTTTAGTTAAGTTTTTACACTGCCATTATAATATAAAATGCAGTTGCAAACCAGTTACCTAAAAGGTTTTTGGTTTCATGTTTCTATTATTTGAAAACATTTTCCCCTTTGCCTGTTTTGTCATTTTTAAGTTCTTGCTCTCTCAAATAATGGGCTTTTTTTCTCATCTTCCAGCTGTCATGAGGAGCTGCACGCCAAGGCCATGTGCACATACTTGCACAAATGAGGACTAATTTCTTCTAACTTAGTCCATGACTCCGTAATCAAATAGGTATTGCAAGCTTAAAATGTGTTACAGAAAGCCACTTTTTAAGCCAGATCGAACTCTTCTAGAATATCAACTCCAGGTTTCATTTGTAGTAAAAGTTAACAGACAAAAATATATTTGGTGACAGTTGTAGTACCGAGTTGAGAGAAATGTTCAAATGCTTGTCAAAGTATAACTACAATCCTTTAATCCGGTTTTAACTGCAGATATTCTCAGTCAATGGTGTTGTTACTACCTCCACAATTAAGGGTGTCATGATGACTCTCCAAGTCCATGATTCAATCAGATTTTGGACTTTAACTTCAAAATTCCATTTCACTAAATTAAATTTTTAAGTTTCAAGAATTATGTTAGAGCAATAGGTATAAAAAAAACAAAAAAACACAAAAAAACATTTTGTTAAGAACTAAATTTGATTATAAAGAAACAAAAAATACAGGGAAGGCAAAAAGTTACAAAGTCACAGCGATGACTACAGGAAAACAAGAGGACTTTTCAGTTATGTTTCTCTGTTATCTCAAGCAGAAGCTTTTGTGCCGAGTTAAAATATGCAGCTTTAGCTACACCAAGCTCATGTGTCGTCATCTTTTATGTGTTCGTTTTTCTTCTGACATGTGCCAGACAAACACAATTAGGCAGTGGTGGAGATAAAACAAAACTGTAAGAATCATGGTTCCAGTCATTGAAGCTGACAGCTTCTTTGGATAAATTTTGATTTGAAATTTAAAGTCATGACACCCCTGCCTAAAATGAGAGCACTGCTTCTCGATTCTTTTTTATCTTTTTATTTAACAATTTCATCTTTATTTTTAGGATGTATTGCCTATATGTTTAATAGTGTAAAGCTATTATTCACACGTTCAAGAAATTCGAAACCAATGTTTCGGGACTTCTGGGGGAGTGTGTGTTAACAAATGCTTATGTATATTTTGTACCTTATATGGCATGGACTCAAAGAAGATGGATGTGGCTGAGATTTTCTTCTTTTCGGTCATGAAGCCATGTGTCAGGTGACCACCATCGGGAAGGTCCAGTCCCATGATCCTGCCATGGGGCTCCACCACGGCCGTGTAGACCGCAAAGTTAGCAGGGGAACCTTACAGAGGATCATAAACAAAGATAAGTAAAGTCAACCAGAGGAACGAGGAGGAAGCCATGAAAGGGACCACATAATGAGAAAATGGTAAAAGCAACGACTACAGAAGAAGGAAGGGTCCAAATATTAATCGCATCAGTCTACACTATAAACATTAACAGTTGTTATCGCTATTTGATACCTGAGTAAGGCTGCACGTTGACAGCCCATTTTTCTGAGTCCAGGCCATAGGCCTCCAGTGCCCTCTTCTGGCAGAGTCTCTCTAGCTCATCAACGTGCTCCGTGCCACCATAGTACCTAAGGGCATGTATCAGACCGATTATAATGGTATACTTATTGTTAATAAATAGACACAATTAATGAATCACAATGCATCTTTTACATGTTGTTAACCATTACACAAATAATCGAATTATTAATTTTGTACCTCTGACCAGGATATCCCTCAGAGTACTTGTTGTTCATACAGGAACCCAGAGCCTCTAGAACAGCTCTGCTGGCAAAGTTCTCAGACGCAATCAGTTCAAGTCCGTATGTCTGCCTGTGCTTCTCTTTTTTTATGATGCTATACACCTACAACACAAATACTTAATTATTTAGTGCAAATTAATTTGACAGAAAAGCTTTGAGGGGGAAAAAAAATGCAGAATAGTTGGATTAAACGATAAAGAGGTGCAGGTGCAGCTCTAAAAAAAACCTGCAGAGTCAACAACAACTTTAAGCAAAAAATAACCAAATAAAACAAATACAATAGATAAATAAAAATCCTGTCCTTTTAGCAATTTTTGAGAGGGTTCTTAGTGCTCCTGATCCCATTTAAGCGGTACTGCAGCCTCCAGAACTCATATGTAGGTAACACCTTCAGTTTCTAAAATCCAGTGAACACAAACCTCAGAGTCATTGATGGACAGAGGCTCCAGCATCATCTTGTTGTGAGAATCCCACGTTTCTTTGCTCACACCGTGGCCATTTGATAAAGACATGATGGCTGTTTCTCTGGTCACACAAAGTGGAAATCTATAGAGGAGGATAGGACGTCATTAAAACACTAGAAGAGAATCGCAAAGAAATAAAAACATAAAAACAGTATCCAAGACAGGCAACCTATTTCTATGAAAAGCTATAAAAAATAAATTTTTGTGAATATGGAACCATAAAAAGATGATATCATTGTGTAACTGTGCTAGAAAGGTACAATTTAAAATCTTGCCATGTTTGCCAAAAAATGAACTCTGCACCTTCACCTTTGCACCTAAAATGTAAAATCTCAGTAAGGACCTAAAATCATTGCATCTGGTTCTGTCCTAAAATTCAAGCATGTTGGGGGGAAATTTGGAAAGATGTAGAAAATGTATTTGGTGTAGCTTTGTATATGAACCTCCCCTTTTTACATCTAGATCATCTAAGTCAAGATGCCACTGCAGATGCTGGTTCCAGCAGACTGTAAGATAATCTTGCATATGCTGCAAGAAAAAAAATCTTTTTGTCAAGAAAAATGATAAACCTCCCACCAAAGTAAACTGACATGAGATAAGTTTGTTTACTCCTAAGTACTTGACCTGTCTGTTTCAATTGCCAAAGAGACAGTTCAAACGGACACCTTATCTCTGATTTTCCAAATTCACAAGAGCTTTAAAACTGAGAAGCATTCTCCATTAAAACTTATTGACCTCCTTTTTGTTCCTTGCTTGAAGTACTTTTACTGTAGTGCCCCTTTATCACTTGAGCTTTTAATTTTGTATCTTGAGTTCAATCGTTTAAAACAACAACAACACCACCCCATGCATTTTGGACTTCTGATATGTTTTTTATGGTATGTTTCTAATGGTCACTATTAGTCATGTTAATTGCATAGACAAGTTTTGTGCTGAGCCCTTTGGTATGGCTGTGGGACAACAAAAAATGAACAAATTTTGTAGAAATACCTGGAAAAAAATAAGGTGGATGTCACATGAAAGAATATACAAAGAGTGCTACTGACAAATTGTTGCTGCAAAACAGATCAATTATCACAGTCCTGAGGCCTAAACAAAGGAGATCTTTTGCAGAGCACCACCTAAATTTTCTGCAGTGTTAAAACTTTTCAGCTTCAGCATGATGTGGTCCTCAGTAAAATTATACTTTGAACCATTGCATAAACTGCAGAAACTTAGGTCATAACATAGGTTATTGGGAAACAGGGATAAACATTGACAACTCTGGGAACTTTACAGCTGTGTATACATTTGCCAAATCTTTATCTGAGGCTGAGTGTCCTGTCCGCAAGGTTACAAGTCACTCCAGGTCACTCATACATTTGTCTGATGCTGCTCGACAGCTTGCCGAGCCCATGACTTGCGTTAGTTGTCATCATGTCATCATTATCTGCTCTTGTCGACTGACAAAAAGTTAGCAACAGTAAGGGGAAAAAAGCCTACTTTCAAAGCGGAAACGTTTGAAAAATACATTTTTAAGACAGGTGAGCTGTTAAACTATGCCACTACCGTCAAAAAAATAAAGTTTTAAATATTGACAGTCAGAGCAATAAAAACAAAATAATACTACGCTAGTTAAATCATTCTGACAGGAAACTCCACCTGCGCTAATGTTTTGTCACTGGTACGCAACCGCAACGCGGGAAACAAAGAGATTGATAAATTATACCAAATTAGACGTTTTAATGCTAGTTAAAACTTTGTAAGCGCTTCTTGATAAATTTTGCCAACACATACATTGGCTCAAGTTGCTTTTTCATTGTCTTGTGCCCATGAAAAATTAACTGGTCTAGTCAGAGAGTATACTCACCAGCTGAGAGGAGACTTCTGCCGCTGTCACTTGTTGCAGGCTGACCTGAATGCGACACGGGGCTTATAAACACACACATACACACAAAGGAAGGATTCTCCCCGGAGGATAAAGTCCGCGAAACTTTTGACCAATCCGCTGGCTTGTCCTTCTTCTTTTCGTTTTTTTTATCCGGCACATCAAGGTGCATTACCGCCATCGTCTGTTCAGAGCTTGACCACTTACTCCTTTGCACAAGACCGTAGTGCGATCTTGTGTGCATTTTAATACACTTGATTCACCGCTGACAAAATCCGTTACCTTAACAAAACAGTTGAGGGCGCTTTTTCTGATGTCAACCATCAATTTTAAGTATGTGATCGAGCCGTTTGCAGTGGCAACACAGCTGAAGTTCACAATCTGATAAAGGAAAATTAGGTGTAACACTGGTAAGTATAATTTCTAAACGTGGTTTTAAAATCAAATTGAACATTGACTTAGTACTAGAATTCTTAATACATACGTTTATAATTAAGACTACCTTTTATTCATTATATACAATGCTGGCATGCTTTTATAAATTGTTATTAGTATTTCAAGTGATACCAGTCTCTGGAGGTCCTACTAAATTTTTGCATGTTAAATAATTTTATATCATTCTATACAACACAGGGAACTCAGGGGTCAAACATTAACATAATTTATTTGACCTTATTCTAATTTGTCAGTTCTCCATTTTGTTATTTATTTGACTATTGTCATATGTTGCACATTTCATTTATATGTATGTGGTTTATGTGAAAATTTGGAAAAATCTGACTAACACCAACATTCGATTGCATCAGTTTTGAATCAATCAAAGTCAAGAACTTTTGGACTTTGTATTGATACTGAACAAACTTGTTATCTTTTATAAACTTATAAGCACACATTTCAAAGTATAGAAACTGTATCTGCTTCTGCTCACTCTAAGATGATTAAAAAAACTTAAATAGCTACTTTAGGAGACTTTAATAATAAAAGCTAAAACTGAACTCTGTTAAGCTTTATACTGAAACTAAATTCTTTCCTTTAATCCTGTATGGTCAAGAAAACCAAGGACAATTCTGCCTCCTATACTGCTTGATGTGTTTGGCAGTATCTTCATACTAATATTTTTATCTCTATAGTCTTTGGTGGTTTTCTTCATGTCATGAAAAAACACCAAAGACTGATTAAGTTGTTTAGTTCTATTTTTTTTTAAAATGTTATCCCCCTAAAGCCTTCTCATCACTGCCAGATTTCACTTATACAACTCCAAAACAAGTCTCTTCTGACTCATCTCATTTTCATATAAGTGATAGAGGTGGACTGTAAAACAAGCTATAACCAAGTAACAGCACTTTTTCACTGGTAAATAAAGTAAATAAAGAAATGGGGAACTTTTACTGGTTTCACCATATCAATCTGGAATATTTTCATGAGTCTGTTATATACAATATAAGAATCCAAAAAAAAACAATGTGGCAAATCTCAGTTAGCAAAGTCAGAATTGTACAATGATTAGTATGCCATTATTAATACCATGTAAAATATCATATGTTAGAAGAGGTTCATTCCAAGTGTACATGAAGACTTGTTGTATTCTCAAATGTAACTTTGACTCCTGGAAGGATCAGTGCGGTAATTACTCCATGCCAAAATATACACAATCCCTCTCCACTGGTGTCTCCTCAACCATTTTCCAAATGGTCATATGTTACAGTATTGTCAACATCATAGCTTCTCCTTTAAAAATAGTCTAGCATCAGTCCTTGAACAAGTGAAAGTGCCTCTGATAAATACTCTGCATCATTTTAGTGAAAGAGAGTTAAGTCCTTTGGCCGCTGCTGCTGCTGCTTCTTTTGCTGTGAAAAGAAAATGAAAGACACAATTAGCTTGACGCACTGCTTGACATGGACATGTATGGAGACTGCAGCTGCTGTTTTAGCCCTGCATGAAGAAAGGTTGTTTACTAAACAAACTGCTCCAGTCTACCCAATTCACTGTCAAGCAAGCCTGGTCAACCTTAATTAATGTTGCTATGGCTGTCAGGTTTTCTATTCTTGACTGGCACAAATGCACTTTAGCAGGATAGATTAATTTTGCTACATAAAATTTTTAGTGATTTTCTGAAACAATGGGTCAATGGAGTGATTTCAGACATAAAAACACAAACACAGGCTCCTCATAGATTTTGCTGGCTGAAATGATTGTCACTTGCAGACTTTATCAGCTGTCATTAAAGTAAACCTTCATGGCAACATCAGGGTTATAATTATCTCGAACTGTGTAGTATTCTTGGTCTAGAGCACTAGTCTGCACAGTTAATATTTAATACTATAATCACTGTATGATAATAATTACCCTACAATATGTTGTGATTACCTTTTTTCTCTTCTTCTTTCTTTTTTGCCGCCTCTTCTCTCTGTTTCCTGATAATGGCGAGGCGAGCGAGGTCAGCTTTGGCCTGGTCTGTCTTCCCTGCATAGTGCATCTTCAAGTAGCGTTCCTTCGCTTTCTGCCTCTCAATCTCCTCTCTGTGTGGGTGTGTGTTTGTATCAAGGTGGGAAAAGTAGCATAAAAAAAGTCACTATCAAACATTTTTGACCATGAATTATAGACACTTAATGTCTCTGAGAATTAACAGTAATAAAACAAAAGAGGAGAAAAAGAGAATAAACAATAAGCCTTTAAGTGCTAATGTACTGATGTTATATGCAAGTCTTTCTTTAGAATACCATACCACAACTCTCTAAAAAAAGGGTGTAAACATTGCATTTTTGGCAGTTTTATCCTACAGTGCACAACATACAAGTAAGCTCATAATATGCTCTTTAAGCACATAAAAATTTGACATCTCTAGCACACAACACACAAACCCTGAGAAGAATCTTTCATTTATACCGCTTCTACTTCTTGCCTAAAAAAGCTTTTACAAAACACTTCATTTTAAAAGTAAAGCTCCTATTTAGTACTGATAGGATGCGACTGATTGATTCATTTTGACACTCAGTACACACCTCTCTCTCCTTGACAACTGCTTGGGCTCATCCAGTTCAATTTGCGTCACCTTCTTGGACTTCTGAGCAATTCTGTTGGGGTTCTCAATTTCTATCAACCCCTCCACACCCGCTCTCCTCCTCTGCAAACACATCAGAACGGCACATACGGTAAAAAGTCAAAGTTTTGAATGTAGCCAACAACAGGACGCCAACACTTAAATTGCCATGTAGAAAAAGTGTTAAAAGATTCTTAATAAAATACAATACCATACAGTATCATACAGAACTGTGTGCAGTAACAGTAACGGGGTGAGGGAGTGGCGAAAAAAGCGTGACCATACCAGAGAATTTTCATCATCACTGTCCTCTGATCCTGATGCTGGTAGCTTCTCCTCTGCAATGTCATTCTGAGCTGCACCGGCCTCCTCCGTCTCCTGCTCTTGCTATAACATATGATTGACAGCCAAGCAGGCAGACCACACACAAGAAAACATTATTGATATAAGTCATTAGGTCAAGCACATGTAATTACAGCAGGGAATACAGATAATACAAACATGTATGAAGGTTTTAATTCAATCCAAACAACACAGCAGCTGGTTTATTAGTTCCTCTCATCTAGCAAGTGGAATGCCAATGAGTTTATTTAGCAGTTGTATTTTTGGGGGTTTTCCGTGTGTATTTCAACAATGGCAAGATGAGTATTTACTAAGTCGCTAAAATTAACTCTTTGAGTGCAAAGATGCTACAGAGTTACATCGTGGTAAGCGCAGGATCCAGCAATTTTGAGCTTGATCAATGTAAGGTGAAAAGCTGCATCAATTGAGTCCTGCATGGCACATTACTAAACAGTCTTTGAACGCATACAGCACTTACCTTTTTCCTCTCTTTCTCTGCTTTCATCTGAGCATCTATCTCCTCGGGGCTGGTATACGTCCGCACGCGACCCTTGTGGCCACCTTTCTTACCTGCAATGATGGCCATGATAAAAAATGACATCACTCAAAGATGCGTACACATTGTACGGCAGGAGACAAGAACCGTGAACCATCATGTGTCAGGAGAGACAGAGCTATTTATAGACATACTGTCAATGCGTGATTTGATGCCATCTAAAGCATATATAAATATATAAATACGATTGGGGAAGCTATTATTGTTCAATAGCGGCATATCGCTGCTTATTGGTGGGTGGCTAACAGCATTCTGACAGATGTACAAAAACTGACTTCACCCAAATGTAACAGGTTTTAAGTTCATTCCTACCTCCTCTGGGCATTTTGACAAACGGAGCCTTTATGAGAAACTCACTGACGAAGAGTTACAGACACAAAACATATGTGTTTAAGCTACAACAAGAACTGACAGCTGGCTAAACTTACAGCCCGGATGAGTAACACAATACTCTAAGTAGTTCAAGTTTTTGCCTGATGAAAAATCTCAAGTACAGGAGATCATCAAGAATCTAGTGAACGCGGTCGCCGCTCAAATTAAATAATACACGCATTTTCAAATAATGCCCTGTCGACTGACAGAATGAAGAGAGGGTACGAAAAACAATAATCTAAAGCAGGTTGTTATCGTACGGCAATTTACTCATGTGCTAAGGTGATGCAATACGCTAGAAACAACAGAAATACGTCTAATTTGAAATTACCCTTGAAAACATCTTTAAACTGTTCAAAAAGACTGTTTACATACACGTCTCTAATATGTAGGTCTGAGAAAAGTTTTTTTTAGGAAGTAAGACATCGGTTATTTGAGTATGTTTATTTTGGGTGGTGACGTCAACAAGAGACGAGATTGTGAAATGGACCCTTCAGGTGACGTCAATTTACAGTGACTGAGACGGGCTCGCAAATTGAAACGAAAATACAGAGAACTTTTGCTCTATTTTTACAAAACAGAGCAAAATGCCCAAAGTAAAGAGGAGTCGGAAACCACCTCCAGACGGCTGGGAGCTCATTGAACCCACTTTGGATGAGCTGGATCAGAAAATGAGAGAAGGTAAGCCAGTAGAAGTCAAATAATAGTGATTGTTCTCACAGCACCTGGCCGCCGGGCTGTAGCGATACATTGCTCATTTTGTCGTGTTTAAATCATTTATCAACCTCATTGTTCTTAAACCGTTTGACAAATGTCGATATAGGTTTATTTTACTGATTAATTCCTGGACAGGTTCTACCAGGAAAGCTGTTTTTACATTTTGGGAATGAAATCACGTACACAGTGGATGAACAAGAACATAGGAAACGTAAAGCTGATCAGCTGGTCAAAAGCTTACTTTTGAAATCGTAATTTTAATCAAAATTAATTGCTTAATATTTCTTCACCCTGTATTTAAACTTGATTTTTTGTCCGATATGCTGGCTTTCAATTATTTACACATGCCGTTGATTTGGCCTGTGGCGTTATTTGAGAAAATCTTAGTTGCACTGTATCCCAGCAGTTAGTGTTCACAGGCCAGGGAAGATGCCCCAAGCAAGAAAGCCTGGTCGGTAAATACATAGTTTCTTCAGGTGAATAATGAAGAACCAAATAGACCAGATTCACAGATAACCCTCAACCTGCACATGCACTGTAAGGTCAGCTAAAACTTAGTGCTCTATAATCAAATATCATCTGTCAGCATTACTGATTATTTTGTGGGTAAATGAGAGCAGATCTCTGGCGGCAGGTTCCAAGTTTAGTTTTGTGGAATAGAATTATACAGACGTGGAGGCTGTTACAGAAGGAGATTTACGTAATGTATCAAATGTGACATCACTGTCCTTGAGTCACACGTAGCCTACATCCACATGTAGAAAGACATTTCAATCGCCCCAGAAGGTAAACTGATCATATTAACAGTTAAACTGTTAACCGTTCATTTCTGCTTACCAAAGCTAACTTTTCTATTTTCCTCTGTGTCTCAGCTGAAACAGAGCCTCATGAAGGAAAGCGAAAGGTGGAGTCCCTCTGGCCAATTTTCAGGCTGCATCATCAACGGAGTCGTTACATCTATGATCTTTTCTACAAAAGAAAAGCCATCAGCAGAGGTAGACTGATTTTTCACTTTCCGATTGAACTATTTAACATCTAAAGTTTCTTATTTAATCTTCATTTTTTCCCCCTCTTTCATCTACCTCAATATGTAATAAAGTTTGAAATACAGCTAGACACATTTTATTTCATCAATAAATTTCAGCATACAGTTCTATGAATTTAAATAATATTTAATGTGCATTTCACACCTTATCATACCTCTGTGAAGTTTATCAGGGTTTTCTGCATATACTTTTTCCAACTTTTTGATGTAAGATGTTTGTCCAGAACGTTTGTATTTGCAAACCATATATATGTTTGTTCACACTTATACTCTATGTACTTGATACCAAACCAGTTTTGTCTTTCTGCGTGTGTCTCTAAATAGAGCTGTATGAGTACTGCATAAAGGAAGGTTATGCAGACAAGAACCTCATTGCTAAGTGGAAGAAGCAGGGCTATGAGAACCTGTGCTGCCTGCGTTGCATCCAAACACGAGACACCAACTTTGGAACCAACTGCATCTGCAGAGTCCCCAAGAGCAAGCTGGAAGTCGTAAGTCTGACAGAATTTTAGTGATTTGAATGTAAAGACCATAACAAAACAGAATTGCCAATGCAGAGGTGGCAAAAGTTCTTTTTTTTTCTCTAGTAAAAGTATATATGAAGTAGATATGTGCTAAAAAATGTTGAAAGTATGGCTTGTACTTTTTTTTCGCAAGTAAAAGTAAAAGAAGTACATTTTCTGAAATGTACTGAGAATATAAAAGTGAAAAATATCCCTCTGAAGGACATTTACATCAGCTAACTGAACCTCAAATCCTATTAATGTATTTTAAAGGTAATTAACTTGAACCTTTCTATCTCCAAATAAAATTAAAAATCACAATATACTAAAACATTTTTTTGAAAATATAAGGAGTATGAAGTACAGAGATTTGTGTTTAAAAAGTAAGGGGTAATAGTTGTCAGAAAAATAAATGCTACATTAAAGTACAGATACCTGAAAACTCTACCTAACAAAATATTTGTACTTGGTGTCTTTCCAACTCCATGCACAAGTAAGATAACGCAAACGCAACACTGTAACACACAAAGACCCTCAGTGGACCAGAAAGCAACTCAGGCTGTTTTACTGAATGATTGTGGTTGGAGGACTTGCCATCACTGTGCCAGTGTTCATTAACCATTGACAAGTTTTGTATGACACCCACAGAAAGCTGCTGCCACGGAAAAACACAAAACTTGTACATGTTTTAATTTCAGAGGTTCTGGCTTCTATCTAATTTCAGTAACAGTGAAATTCAAATAAGCATTTTGGAGGATGTGCCTAAAGCTGAATAAATATCTGTACAAAATATTTTAGCATTTCTTCAAGACGTTGCAGTATTTTGCTGAACTGGTTAAATGTTTGACTTTCTTGTTGCGCTGAAGAAAACATCAGAGGTTCAGCAAAGTTAGAGGGAATCATCCTCTGGAAACTGAATGTTGGGTTTTCCAGTTTTATCCATCACACCAGCCTATGATTGTTTAGACAGACCAACAGACTGACATTTCCATGCAGCTATCATGACTAATAACATGACCATGACAAAAACGAATCCACTTTTTTAAACTTTTAAAGTGTTGAGAAACCAGATACAGTGTTGTACAGAGGATTGTCTGTTTCTTCCCTGTATGTCCTTGTGGTCTAAATCCTTCTGATTTTTTTTCTTCTCTGCAGGGAAGGATTATCGAATGCACCCACTGTGGATGTAGAGGATGTTCTGGTTAAGTGCAGTTTTTGGACTACTGATTTACCTTCTTGGGCATCAGGGCTTACCCAGCCTCCATTTCATACATCCCCAAAGCAACGTTGTCTTATTCCAGTCACCTGCATCAGAAAAAAATCCCTGATAGCATCATCATCATCTTCAGCTGCCCTAAAAGGCTGCAGTATTTGATATTCTACTCCTTTTAAACACAGTGGAATAAAGGGGAATAGCCTGAGAGGGGCCATATTGTATGACTTCCATTTGTGTGTGTGTTTTTTTTCTAGTATTTTTTATTTTTTTTTAGCGAATCAAAAAATAGGATGTAGAGGTCAGCTGTTTCTGGATCAGGCCTGTCATTCCAGCTTATCCTAGCCACTGCGAAGGTCATTTTAAATTCTAATGTGTGACATTTCATTAAAAGACAGCTGGGAAGGAAATAAGTTTTGTTTGAAATGCCATTGTTATAAACCTTAAAACTTTTTCTTCATCGTTGTTCTTTTTGTCTTATTTTAAATAAAACCATTCTGATTTACATGCTCTTATCTTTTGCATTTTATGGTGTTTTGTCTGTGATTTATTGTTTTATCCCTGAGCTTAATTCGTCTTGAGAAAGCCTGTTTTTATCTCTAAGTAGCATTAAGTCAATAGAAGGTTAAAGACTTCTGAGTAATTTCCAACTGCATGAAGTTCATCTCTATTTTTTCATTGCTCTGTTTCTCTTTTGATATTGATGACCTTTGCACTTGCTCAGTTTCTGATCATAACAGTGAGATTTAGGTGTTTTTGGTTAAACATTTACACTGGTATGTTGCAAACATTAAATATTTGCCTTGTTATGTCTAAGATGTAGTTTAATGATTAAAAACAGCAAAATTCCATATTCTTAAGTTCAATCGTTCATTTTCCATCTTTTATAACTCTTCACTAACAGTTGCTCTCATTGACCTCGTTTCCTTGTCTTAACACTTAAGACTATGAATAAAATGTTGCTTAAAGGCAGATTCTTCATCAGTACCTTTACCATTTCTGGTTAAGTTGAAGAGGTCACAGCGTTCCTTCTTTGTTAAATTCTAGCTGAATTCTCTTATTTAAAAGACCTTGCAAATTTAAGTCTAAAAATTGGAGTAAAAATAAAAGAAAGAAACCAAAGAAGCAAAGCAAACACTGTCACAAATGTGAGGATGGTTTTTGCATTCAGTCAGTCGGCAAAGGCTTCACAGACTTCTGAGAGCGATTCTAAGCTGATTCTGCAGCTGCAAAGGGCTTGTGATGATCTGGAGAAATGCACAGCCGAACTCCAATCAAGTGCAGATTACACTGAGAAAGAACAAGAGCAGGAGGAAGGTCAGGGCATCATGGATCCCAGTATAAAAGAGCAGCAGGAACAAGCAACTTTAATGAAAAGAGCCATCAAGTTTGTTCAGGTTGCACAGACTGAAGTGGTGGAGATGGTGAATCTCCAGCTGCAGAAATTTCAAGTTGCAGGCTCTAAGTCTGAAAACTGGATGAAAGAACAAGATTCCAACAAGTAACAATGGTACACAACCCACAGAGTACAGGAATAGCAGACTGACCAGCTTGACAAGACCGCAGAGAATCAAGGTATAGATGCTGTTGTAAAGCTTCAGCTGCAACTCAAAAAAATAAACCCACTGAGATTTGCAAACCTTTCTTCAATTTGTGGTATTCTCTTGTCTGAAGCGCAAAAATTGCAGATGATCTTCACTCCTAAATTTACCCTTTTACTGTTAAACCTGCTGCATCTGAGTAATACCTCCCATAAATGTAGCCAGTTTTTAATCATTCAAGGCTGGAGTAAATTGTTTACATCATAATTTACTCACACTCCAGTTTAGTCTCTGCAGATAAACATTACTGCACAGTTTACTGCTACTTTCCCGTCAGTACACCGCTCTGCCTTCTGCTGCTCCAGCAGGGCAATTAGAGTTTTCACAGATAAACATTTATTATTCATGCCACAAACACTCCCACATCCGTCATCGCTAAAGCAAGTCACACAGATACACGTCCGTTGGAGTAGTTCATGTTTAATATTTAATGCTGATCTGTAGATTGCACCGAGATTCAGAATCACAATCACCAAGATCAGTTTTACTCCCGTGTTATGCAGGCATTCACACACAAATGAAATGGATTCAAATAATTTAATGGAGTAAATGAATATCATCAACATTACATATAAGCATTAAGACATTCACAACGTGCTTTATTAAAATCTACTCCGTCGCACAGGGCTGGACTGTGCTGACGCCCTATGATGAGATACAAAAGATAGACATGATATGGCAACATAAGGACACTGAGTGACAACATGTTAAGCACACTGTGGTATGGCTTATTCAGATTACATTCACCTTTTTTTGCATTAGAGGAGCAACATCTATGGAATGAATTGTAACATCTGAGCAGAAAAAAGTGTTATTCAAGCAGCAATAAATAAAAAGACACCACACGTGGCAAAAAAAAAATCATTAAGCCCAAATAGCACCAAACTAAAATAATATATTAGGTGGAATTCAAAAATATGAGGTTGCTGTTAAAAGCAGGTCTTAAAAATTTGTCTTGTTCATAGCAGGAGAATAGAAGCCATGATCCCACATTGTTTGACCTTTCACATTAAAACTCTGACCATGCAGTCACAAGCACAGTTACCATCCTAGATGCAAAAACACAGCTCCCATTACTGACGCCACAGAATTAGGAAGAGTAAAATCTAAAATACTATCACAGACACTTTTTTGGTGTTGTCTCACTGGCCGATCTGAAAATTTCCTACTTGCGAAATTTCTCCAGTACCCTCAAAAGAGGAACTTGGGCTGTAATCAGCATGATGATCAAGATCCTACATTTTATCCTAGTGCATTAAATACAGAGTTTTCTTTTTATGGCACAGGAAATCAGTATTTCACATAACAAAGTCACTGTCTCAACAACACCTCCCAAAACTGTTCAGCATCTGTCCCAAGTCCATCCAAATATAAAAAAACAGAATTATTATCAATACGGTGATCACCCTGGCACAAGACAGTCTCATGCTAACACCACAACACTCTCACACAACTGTAAGACAACAGTGAAGTTCAATACATTTAGGTTAAGTAGGTTTAAAATATTCCTAACCCGGTGAGTAATATCCATGAAAACGCTCACTAAGGGTTAATATCAGCAGGTTTTGACAGCTGCTGGCCCTATGTGGGTGAGTATGTGCATGAAGACCATATTTCGTTGGACATGCAATATGATGTGGAGCCAACTGAAACTAATTCACACAGCAAAAACACTTCCTCATGCATCACAATCTGAAAGCAGCCTCTGGGAATGTTTACTCTGTGCGCTCAAAGGTCAAGTCTACTCAGTTAAATCCAACATTGTATCAGTATTTGGAACAAAATGGACATTTGTCCATTACTGCAGGAATGTGAGTTAAAACTGATTCATGAAACAAAAGTATTAAAAAAGACAGGCAAAAGAAAGGTAATTTTCAAAGAGAGAGGCATGTCACAAAACCAGCTGTAACTAGCCCGCATGGTGCTTATAAGGATTCACGGACAGATTCAGAGAGACAACTGTTCTCAGTGAGTTTGTGACAGTTATACCAAAAAACATGTTTACATATGGCTGAGATGATGTCATAGCTGATAAACTGCTCAGTGATTGGTGGGTGTTGACACATAACTGTGATTGAACTTGTTAATAAGCTGACTGAGGTTACATCAGCACTTGCACCACACAGACAGCCATGTTGGATTGAAATTTTTTAAATTAAATGTGAGCGTGTTTGTGTGTGTGAAGTTGTGTGTGTGTGTACATGTGTGTCGTGAGAAGAAGGGGGGGGGACTGACCTTGAACAGCCATCCCGAGTAACATTTGTTCCCTAAGAAGTGAAAAACAAACAAATGACTTAAAGGACACTAATTTGACCTTCATCTGCTCTGTTATGTGTGTTTGTGAGTGTCAACATGCTCTGGGCCGAATAAACGCAATTTAACACACACTGACGTTTGCAACTTAACTCTGTCTCTTTTTTTTCTTCATACAGAGGAAAGAGCAAGAGCAGAGAAAAAGACAGCAAGGCAGAGAGAGATAAAACAACAACCAGTTCAGTTTGTAACTAAAAGACCTTATTGAGATCCCCTGTGGTCCAGAAACCAAAAAAGTCAAGGATGATTTTCTGCTAAAACCTGCATGGGAATCTTGCTCCCTGTATAATATTAGATTTTGTAAAATACGCTGGTGGTGTAGTTAAAACTAAAACAAGGCGCTGCTGCACTGCCCCTGGTGGTGGGCTGTAAGTACTGCTGAGTGATGAGCTGGCTGAGGTAGAGCAGTATGTGACTGTCCTCATCGCCCAGCCCCAGCTGCTCCTGCAGGAAACAGCAGCGTCGGCCCTCCACAACCTCGAGCCCCTCCGTCGAGCTGACTGGCAGGTGCAGATGGTGGGTGAAGGTAAACAGGAAGGCCCTTGCTGCCAGGCGACAGAGCGTGCTCTGCAAGTGAAGGAAGTAAGTGGAACCACGTCGGATGTAGGTGCGGTGGTCAGCTATGTTTGCGAGGAGCTGACCATGGTACGGCGGACAACGCAAGGTCTTCTGGTCAGCATCCAGGATGGAAATGTAGCGGCTGTAGCGGGACAGTGAGTATAGCATGCTGGAACCTACAGGGGACGCCACCCTTGGAAAGACAGACAGACAGATAATGAAATCAATAATTTTTTTTCTGGGAGGATTATTATAATGCTCATTACCAATCTGTTTACAGATTCAAAGTCACCCATAAATACAATCTCTATGTCCAATTCTGTCTTTATGTTATGTTCTTTTGGCCATATCTGGTCTAGAGCAGTGCCACTGGTGGGCAGTACCAAATTTGTGAAACCCTGCTCACTGGAGACCCTGTTCAATAAACAGTTTTTTTGAGTGGCTAGAATTCTGCACAGCATTTTATATAGAAATGCTCGGCTTTGACCCTTTTGTAGCCACTGTATAAAAACTATGTGCTATATAGACAGAATTTTCTAAACAGATGCATTCTATGTTAAAAAATTTGTGTTGTAAAGATGAAGAAAATCACCAGTCTGATAAGTGAGCAGTGTCATGATTCAGTAAAGTTTGAATATAGATTTCCCCTCATATTTCTCAGTTGCTTCTTTCGTTCACCTAAGTAGCAGAATAATTTGCGAGACTCTGGAAGTAAATGGTGGAGGCTGTCCTCTTTTAAGCATGTAACAATATTTAAAAAAAAAAAAGATTCTTTGAGAAATTGACAGCTCACTCTGCTGTAAGATAAAGAAGAGGAATGAAAAGGAAAATCAAGGACAAACGTTAGGCTGTAGGTTTAATAGTTGAATAGTTAGCTATTAAATTCACTGAGGACTGAGTTAGAGCAGATGATTAACAGTAAGAAAAGGTAAGATAAAAAACTACGAAACAGAATATTCTTTTGTTTTAAAATTTCACACTAATGGAGACTCAAAGTATCCATTAGTGAGCATCAAGCTCAGTGTTTTAGGAAATCTATGTTAATCTGTCGTCATCATTTCTAACATTGAAAGTACCTTTGCAATCCAATGAGTTTCCACCTCTGCAGGTCAGTGAGGGTGAAGGGGCAGGACAGCCAGGCTTGAACCCTCTCTCCACACTTCCCAGGACCAGGCACAAAAAGGGCCAGAGCAGCAACCAGTCGGCTGACTCTCCCCTCGTCTGCCCCGAGCACCACCAAGGTTCTGCCACTCAGCAGACACCACAGTGCTTGCATGGCAAACGGGTACTGTCGCACAAACCTCAATGCTCCTTGACCAGCCTTCTTCTTCTGTCGCAGGGTCACCACCCCTCCGTAGCCGAGAGGTGAGGCGGCCTGATCAGACCCTGTAGAAGCACTCATGGTACAGTCTGAACCGTCCTCTGCCGATGTACGGGAAACTGCATCTCCAAGGAGTCCCACATGCGTCTCCAGACCAGTTGTGGGGCTTTCTAAGCATGGAGAACCCACGGCATAGTCATCCTGGAGTGGAAGTAGGGCCTGGGGCTCCTGGTTGACCACTAAGGCTTGACAGGGCTGTGGTTGGGAGCTATGAGTAAGGTGAGGCACCGTCTCTGGGGCAGAAGCCTCATAAAGGAAACCATCTTGAGCCATACAACATGGTGTGTCTATTGGAACCAACAAATCAGACTGTATCTCACATGCCGCATCACTTACTTCCTCACACTCTTCCTCCCTGCTGGCCTCCAGCTCAGACATCACCTCCAGCAAAGACACTGGTGTCTGGTCACCGTCATCCTCCCCAGCAGTGGTCTCAATCTCTTCACTGCTACTCTCCCTCTCCAGGTCAGTGTTATGGTCAGGGTCAGGGTCAGGGGTCAGGTCAGAGTCAGGATCAGGAGCTTCTGACGTCATATTAGCCAGACTCTGTTGTCTTTCTTCTTGACCCATCACGCTTTTATCACTGCTAAAGCTTCCTTTCGTTTCCTCTGAGCTCTCCTGGGTCTCCAGAGTCTGGTCTGATGGGGAGGACTCCAGGTGACTCTGAAGACCAAGATCACACAACACTTGAGAATGGCTGGTTTCAGAGGTTGGGTCTGGAGGATGTGGAGGTGCCAGGGCATCTAGCTCTGGAGGTTCTGATGCTAACACTATAGGAGGTGGATTGAAGATTGTATAGTTATCTACAGCATGGTTCACAGCACAGAATGGTCTTATTGTTCCCTCTTCATTCTCATCATCATCAAGCTCCTCCTCAAAAAGGAAGTTGGTAACTCTCTGCTTCCTGCGCAGTGCCTTGTCCAGGCGCCGTGTGTAAAGGTAACACAGGTCTCCCCGGAAACTCCTTTCCGTCTCCTTCAGAAGCTCCACGGTGGCCTCGTAGAAAGTGCTATCACATAGCTCTTGCAGGGTCTTCAGTCGCTTGTCAAAACACTTTGCAGATTTAGCTTTGATCAGCTGTGGTGTATAGGACGGCCTTCGTTTAATGCCATCATCATCCTCTTCATCTACGTCTTCTCCTCTTTCATGATCAATCTGACCCTGCCCTTCCTCGCTCTTCTCCCCTTTGTCACTGTAACTGAAGGGGTTGGCAAGCTTGGCATATTTTTCCAAGAGCTCCTCACACTCTCTCAAGCATTCTGTGATACACTTCTGGCAGGTGACAGCATGAGGATCTCGGCGGGGGCGCTGATGGTAGGAGCTGATCTGTCGCAACAGGTCCCTGTGTTCAAAGATGCTCTTTTCTACATTCGCCAGCTCGTTGGCCTTTTCCACAGCATGAGCTGAATACATGCACTGGGGCCCTGCCTCTCTCTGCAGGCCCTCCTCCCTCTGCAGCACTGAGTGAGTGTACCTGAAGGGAGGAGAACATATTGATTCACATGTGTTCATACAAGGAAAGGAAACATGGTTTGAAATATAGGGTTTTTGCTTCAAGGAGTGTCAACGCATCTAAGAAACCATGATACAAGGAACGCCTGTATGCCTTCGAATGAATTCTAATATCTGTGGTGCTACTCAATTTTCATTTCGCTTAATCATTAGATTAATGCTTTGGTTTTACCTGTAAAGCTGATGGCATTCCCATGACCCTCAGTTACACTTTGCGTTTAGTGCTCATTAGCAAATGTAAGCATGCTAATCTAAGATTGTGAACATGGTAAAAATTATACTGTACTTTTTAATTATCACTGTGTTTGCATTTTCAGTGCAAGAACGTTAGCATGCTGATGATAGCATTTAGCTCTTTGCATAATCATGGCTAGCATGGCTGTAGACTCAAATTATCCTAATTCAATAAACTTTTAATCAAAGTAGAATCTTATTGCCACTTTTAGACCAAAGACCTAAGACCAAAAACAAAATAAGTATTGTTCGTGGACCTTGGAAGCTACTGGGTTCACGGACAATGCTTGGAGAAAGTAGGTAAAGTAACAGTGGTTATGAGGGGTCTGTAAGGGGTCCCAAGCAAATATTTGCCCCAAACTGATCAATTAAACTCTGTTGATACCATTTCTTTACAGATTGTTCTTCTAGCTATTTAGCCTGATGATCTGAAGGACGATGTGAAAGGATTCGTATTTAAATACTGGGTTGAGATTTGAATTTGATGAACTCCCTTTAAACTCTGTATTGGATAGCACTACAAAGGTTGTACTGAAATTTATGGTATCCTTACTCAAGGTCCTGAAGCTTTCTCTGGAGTTCCTTGGCAAACGCTCTTCTGTTGCCAGCCTTCAGACACTCAGAGGCCTGTGAGAAACGGAGGGACAGCTCCTGAAACTGGAGCATAATTTTCCTCTCATCTGCTGAAACATACGCCATGCAGAACGGTCGTACAAAGCCCCTAGCCTCCAGGTCGTAAAGCGTAAGGTGATGGACATAGGCGAACGCCCCTTCCTTTGAGTCACCAAGCACCACCCTCGAGTCCTCCACAAAGCTGAGCCTTGGGTAGCCAGTCCCAGGTGGATGCCCAACGAAGGAGGCCTGGTAGTCCACTGACATGATGCGTAGGGAGAAGTAGTTGAGATCGAAAGTGCCACAGACTTTTGGGTCATCAGGTATGGTGAGGAGAGGCTGAGGGCCCACCTGCTCAGAGAACTCAGAGATGAGTATGAAGTCTTTGGTGAACTTGGCATAGGAAGTTTTGGCCCAGGGGTTGGAGTCAGCAAGCGGATAGAGGGGGACAGAGAACTCCTCTGGGAGAGCCCAGGGGTCAGGATTTGTCTCCCGATACTCATCCTCTTTAGTGAAAGCCACCAAGTCAGGTGAGCCTATCATAGTGGTATTACTGAGCAAGGCATGAGAAACACAACACACAGTGCAGCACAATCAACAGTCATAAATCAGCTGTCAGAGCACAGTGGTGGAGAGCAGCCGCAAGAAGTACAGTCAGATTCTCCATCCTGCAGCACATTTGTTAGTGAGGTTAAAAGAGAATGTAGATTCCAGGGGCCCAAAAATGAAGAGGGTCCACAATAAAAAAAAAAACCCAATGGGATTACATAATGCAAAACGGGGGTCCCCAAGCAGAGTGGACCCAAAATTCAGTAGCAGCCCTGCATGAAGCAGTCCACAATTCAAGCCCCTTGATATTTATCGAAAAAGATAAAGGTAGCCACATCAAACAGTGATACAAATCAGCGTGTCTGCTAACAAAAGCAATTATCTGCGCCTAACACAGGGTCCGGACGAGCATCAGATAATTCATGCAATGCGGAGAGAAAAAAATCTAGCATCGGTGAAATGATTTTCTTCATCTTTTCTTCTTGTCTTCCTGCGTCACGTTTCTTTATTCTGAGCGTCAGTGCTGCTCGTCCGGGGATAGGAACGCCGTTAATAGACAGAGGCGCTACATGTAATTTCACATCCAGAGACAGCCGCCATGTTTACCCAGCTGGTTGTAGTCTGGTCAGGTGACCAATCCAACTCCTCATCTGGAGAAATTCCACCCTGACACAGAAATTTAACAGATGATGTCTGATTTTTGTGAAGTACTACTCATACATTTCATTACTGGATTATTACATACTCTCCCCCAGAAATCTCAACATGTTTAATATTTTGGATTTTTTTTTACATGATGTTTATTCGAGTAGCTGTTCAATTGCATTTCTGCATGTTTGTAAACGCAACGGTCTCTTGTTACAAGACCTGTCTGCGAACAAATTTTTTTGTGCAGCCTACTTAGTATCACGTCACATACTCTGCCTCTTCCTACACAGTGATTGAAAATATTAACTTACATGTAGGTCTTTCAGAGCTCTCTTTATGCCATCAGATAAAATTTTTTGGTGAAGTAAAACTAGATCATTTATTAAGCTGAGAGTAACGATGGTAAAATTTAAATTTAGTTTCACTTAAATCATCACAAAATCATACATGCCACAGATTAAAAAAAAGTTCGGAGGACATTGCCACAGCCGTACCTCCGTTACTGTCAGTCAGTTTGTAGATGTTGAAATTACAAAAACAAAATTTTAATTTAATGTGGATTTCCGCTTACATGATATAACATAACTATTCACAATTTTTAATATTTGTAACAAGAATTGCATTCCTCTAATACGGCATATCATACAAATGTAAACTATAATCCGTTAAGTGCTTCTGTCTTGTACAATTGTAATGAAGTTACTTTATATTGTTTGTTCCAGGATTTTACGACAGCATTACGACCTCGTTTACGGCATTATTTGACAGGCGGGCGGGGAATTTGTAAACAGAGCCGACTGGTCATGTTGTTAAGGTCGATGTTAAACCTTATAGTTTTTAATCGGTATTTTTTAGTCAAGCGGGCTTTTTTTTCTATTTAGTTCATCGTGAGTGAAGTTGGTCTGCCAGTGACCACTTTTGAGCTTTTAATAAGGAATTTTTGGCAGCGGCTGCTATGGCTTTGGTTAACGTTAGCTACGTAGGCTGACATGCTAACACAGTAGAGACATAGCAACAATGGGACTGTGTGGAAGACCGACTGCTTCAAGTGAGAGCGGCCAGGCATGTTAGTCTATCTACTTGGGAGATCTTTGCTTCGATCGGTACAAACTTTACAGCGGCTAGGGATCCAGCGAAGGTGTTTATGTGCGCCGCAAACTGACCGGTCTTCGGACTTACTGCAGCAGGCAGATATGTTCCGGAACCAGACTCCGATCAAACGGGTCCTCTGCGTGGCCGAGAAGAACGATGCAGCTAAAGGGATCGCAGAGATCATGTCCAATGGCAGGTCCAGGAGGGTCAGTCACATTTTCTTAGCCTCTCGGCACAAAACCCACCAGCAGATAGTGTTGGCATTCAGCATCGTGTTAGTAGTTGGTAGATGAGGAATGTAACGTAAACTGCTACAACTCTGTCAATCAATAGCTTGTCTTTTTCAAAACTGCCAAATTGCTAGTTCCCTCTCCTGATCTTTCACTGTCTGTTTTTATCAATGGCATGAAGTATTTCTGAGTTTTACACTGTTGGTCAGAGGAAACTAGCAATATGATGACATCAACATCTGCTCTGGGAACTTATGATGTTGACCTGCATTGTCAAGTCAGGTGATTGACAGTTTAGAGATTGGTTTTTTACTTTTTGTTTGTGAATCTTTTGATGTTTTGGTCCACCCCATGTCACAAGTCACATGTGCCCAAAACGCTCTTTAGAAATTGGTGAGATGGGACAAAATTTCCATAAGTTGTTGGTAAGCAAAAGTACCAGAAATTTAACGGTTCTAGCTTCTCAAGTATGAATATTTGTTGGTGATTTCTAGTTTTACATGACACTAAAGTGGATATCTCTGGGTTTTGTATTGTTTGTTGGACAACATAAACAAGTTGAATATGTCACCCTCAAAATAAGGATATCAACTAAGTGGATTGCTGCAGTTCTGATTGTCTCCTTTTCCATTTTAGAGGGAAGGCATGTCAAAGTTTAATAAAATCTATGAATATGAATATCATCTCTTTGGTCAGGTAAGTTAACACATTGAAATAATTGGATAGACACACATGCAGTTTTTTGTTCCTTTGTTGTTTATGTTTTCCCTGATCTTTCATATTTCATTATGTCTCCATCCCACGCCAGAATGTGACAGTGACAATGACGTCAGTATCAGGCCATTTACTGGGTCTGGAGTTTAAAGCACCGTTCCAGAAATGGTAAGTGAAAAAGGAATCTTTTTTAAAGTATGCTCAGCATCACACAATTCATAACAACTGATATCATTTGAACTTTTTCTCTCCAAAGGCACAGCTGCAATCCTGTGCTACTGTTTGATGCAGAGGTAGAGAAGTATTGTCCAGATAACATGATTCAAATCAAGGTATGTTTATTTACTGCCCTCCCAGTAAATTCTGTCCTACCGGGATTTACTTGTAATCAATTTTCAGTTTTCTTTTGCTTCAAATAACTTGTGTAGTTGTAAATTACTCTGTATTTATAAACCAGGATAAGACACACAATTTTCAATTTCAAGTGGGCAGTAGTAGATCTTGATGATACACAGTTTTTGCCTTCTCATCCCTCAGCACTAGGAAATTTCCATTCAAAGAAAATAATCATATTCAGGATAATAGAAATAAAATGCTTATTTTTCAGAGTTCATCACTCTCCATCTAACTCTATTTATTTCCTCTCTCTTTCCTTTTCTGTCCCACTCTGTCTCTCTAGCGGACACTAGAGAGAGAGGTGAGGCAGTGCCAAGCCTTAGTCATCTGGACTGATTGTGACAGGGAGGGAGAAAACATTGGCTTTGAAATCATAGATGTATGCAAAGCAGGTAAAGCAGTAATACATGTGGGCTGTGTTTGTTGATGCCGTGTGGGTGCATGTGAGCATGCATCTGAACTCCTCTTTAAAAGCAAACTCTGACATGTTTGGAAATATGCTTATTAGTGAGAGTTATAGGAGAGATTTGATACCACTCTCATGTGTAATTAGTAAAAATTAAGCTGGAACCCAAATAGAGTTAGCTTAGCATAATGACCAGAAACAGCTAACCTACCTATAAAACAGACTTATAAATAGAAATAACAAGTTATATCACATTTGTTTAACCTAATTAAAAACTGAGCCGTAAAAAGTACAGATGATAAAATAGTAATCTTCATATACCTACTCTGGTACCTGAGGTTTGTATGTTAGATGATACCGGTGCTTTAAATATATTTATAAATGACTTTAAAAAATAGCTATATAGGACTAAATTGTTGTTAATCAAGTATTTAAAGTTACGCAAGTTGCTTCCAATTTATGAATTTTGCCTAGTTGTGCAGTAAAAAAATCTGTATAGTGGCATATGGGTGTATACAACACCACTGGAAAGTATCAGGATCCTATTTCTAATAGAAGGTATCTCTTGTCTTCAGATAGGTGCATTAGCTGGAGTATTAGCTGATATCCACAGCAGCATTTTTTTCAATATCAAAGGCATTTCTGATACATGTATGAGTATTGGAAAAACCCCAGTAAAAGCAACAACTGCTTTTTGGGGGAGCATGTGCAAGGCTAGTTGTTTTCCTCTGTTTCAGTTGTTGCATCAAGCAAAGCTAAGCAACTTTATATTTACTGTAAAGGTATTAGAGCTGTATCAATCTTCTCATCCTAAAATATCAAACCATTCCATAAAAACAATGTGCATTATAGTAAGTTAAATTGATTTTCATATAAATAAGTATGTAGAATTAGAATTGTTTCTGTGACTTTGTAAAGCCAAAAAAAGCAGATTTTGTGTGTGTGTCAACAAATCACTCCTGCTAATAGTGTGTGTGTATGTGTGTGTGTGTGTTCCCTTTAGTGAAGCCAAATTTACAAGTCTTTCGAGCCAAGTTCTCGGAGATTACTCCCAAC
Organism: Acanthurus leucopareius; assembly: GCA_029814765.1. Lineage (NCBI taxonomy): Eukaryota > Metazoa > Chordata > Actinopteri > Acanthuriformes > Acanthuridae > Acanthurus > Acanthurus leucopareius. The sequence continues at coordinate 1,598,269 of JAQMCX010000022.1, forward strand.
TCCATTCGGAGGGCTTGTCAGAGTCTAACAGAGCCAGATGTTAACGTTAGTGATGCTGTCGATGTCCGTCAGGAGCTGGACCTGCGGATAGGTAAGGTAGCACTCAAAATATACTGAATAGCATATCATAATATAGACACACTCATACTGATAAAAAAGATACTCTTGGGAATTTTACATGGCTTCATAAAGCAAAACCACTTGTTATAGTCTAGATCAACTTTGGTTAAATGTCACCCATCATTCAACATAAGTTGCTCTGTTTATATTGAATATGTCAAATAAGATGGAAAAGCCTGTTAGTTTGTATGATCTCATTCACTCTCCTGTGCCTATCTTCATCAGGAGCGTCCTTCACTCGATTCCAGACTCTTCGCCTGCAGAAGATCTTTCCCGAGTCTTTAGCTAATCAGCTGATCTCCTATGGCAGCTGTCAGTTCCCGACTCTTGGTTTTGTGGTGGAGCGCTTTAAAGCCATCCAGGCTTTTATTCCTGAGACTTTCTACAAGATAAAAGGTACAGACTTATCTTCACACAGACACACAGGTCCAACAGAGACGCAAGTGTTCAGGTTATTAATTAGGAAGTTCAGAATGATAAGTTGACCATCGTCACGGATGAGTCAGTGGGGGTGCAGTCTTCACATAAGGAGTGATCAGGGAACTTTATCAAGTAAACAAGGGGTGACAAATGGTGAAAAGAGGGGCTAATTAGTGATGAAGAAAAGAGAGGAAAGGCGATGAGGAAAAGGAAGTGAGGTAGGTGAGTAAGGAAGAGGAATGCAGAGGAGAAAAGAGATCTTCACCACACAGGTTTTCTACTGACTCTCACTCCTCTTCATTCCTTCTCTTCTTTGTGTCTGTCTTTGTCTCAGTGCTGCATGAGGTGGAGGAGGACACTGTGGAGTTCAGTTGGAAAAGAAACCGTCTCTTTAACCACACAGCTTGCCTGGTGCTCTACCAGATCTGCATGGAGGTATGTTCCTGTTTGTGTATGTTTTATGCTGAGTACATTAATGTCTGTATATAAGCATTTATGCTCTGTCATGTGCTCTCCTAGAATGTTGTGATACATTAAAGCAGGCCCATACGTGCCTTGTTATGGATGATATAATAGATTTAGAAGTATTTGTAGGTCAGTTGTTGTTTGAGCTAATTCTTCAGAACATTAACGTGACAAATTGGAGGTTCTTTGAGTAATTTCCTATTTTCTGTGTGCTGATCAGTGAAGGGTCTAAACACTGCTAAGTTGTTGACATGTGCAAGCAAAGGCTATACTGTGACTATCCAAAGGCAGCCGTGTCATTGATTTTTCCATGCTACATTTACTAGTTTATTTTTATGAATGTAACCTTGAAGTTCTTACTTATGTTCTTAGTGACACTTTTAATCTTTGTATTGGTTTTATTCCCTCAAGCAATTAAGTGGTCATGGTTTATTCTTATAACACACCAATGTGTATTGACATCTTGCCTAAACTTCAGCAAACTTATAGCTTCCTGCTTCCCTGCTAGAACTTTACATGATAGTTTACTGTAACACAGGGCAGACTGTGCATCTGTCAATAGAAATAACTGCTTTACATCTTTGTGACTGTACAACATGTACATACTAACTATTTCAGACAAGATGTCATTGAAGAAATACAGATAAGAGAAGCAAAAAACTGTTAACTAATTGATTTTTTTACCACAGACATGTAGTTTCAGGGACGAAATATTGGATACATAAAATAAATAGCTGATGTCTAATAAGCTGTACACCTCATAAAACTGTTTTAGAACATGTTTTACTCAAACCGTACACACTTGATAAACCGTTAAGAAAATTGCCAACTTTTTTTTTGCCAAAATCCAGTATAAAACCAGTATATAAAACACTTACACACCACTTTATTATTTCAAAGTCTCTTTTGACAGAATACACACACACAAAAGTTATTATGGTGTTGCTTGTCAATAATACACAATAACCACTTGTTACAGTACTGTAATGAAGTGTAATGACACAGTCACAGTTATTATCACAAACACACACTTTGTGTATTTACAGTAACGATAACATTTTGATTTTGTGCCACAGTATCAGCACATTTTGTTTGTTGATCTTGTCTCAGCATCTTTTTGTTTCCAACCCTGTGTGGTCTCAGTTACTGTGAACTGGATCAGGGCGTTGTTTGAATATTTGAGCGTCTGACTGAAAAACACTTTTGTTCTTTTTTTCCAGGATGCTCACAGCTGATGAGCATGTAATTAACACTTAGCTAGTTTTCACTGTTTCCCACAGAGCAGAATGTGACTATTAGAAGCCAAACTTAGGACAGATGTGAACAATTCTGTTAGTGCCAGACAGTACACCAGGGCTCAAAAATACAAACGAACATAAGTTACTTGTTTTTCTCTGGTTTCTCTTCACTGTGTTTTTATCACAACAAATCAAATGACAATTAGAATTTCTAAAAGTGTTCTCTTCTTGTTTCTTTGCTAGTCGTCTTCCTCTTTTCTGCCTTTGCTGATACGTCTGTGTTTCTTGATGCATTAGTGACACCTGTTGATCAATGGAATTGTGTGAAACTGTTGGCAGGAGTGTGTGTTGCATCACCTGCATCCTCATTGCTTCATAATGCTACTGGTTATCAGAAACTCCACAGTGTATTGAACCAGGTGATCATTAAAACATGGTGGCTTTGACTTTCAGCAGGGCTAACTTGGTTTTGTTTTTTCTCAGACGATTCTGATTTTGATAGGTCAGGCAAAGAATCTATAAAACCAAAAATCCCAGTTTAGCACAAACAGAAAGAGGAGATATCTGTTTTGACTGATCTCAAGAGAGTGTGTTGCTGAGACAGACAGCTCTTATACACAGGTAATTTTACATTTAAATGATATGTGGCTTGCAAAGAAAAGTTCACTTTAAAGACCATAGGGTGAGAGAATCTGTCATAATCTGTGCTCCAGTTTGCTTCTCCATTGGAGTGAATCGATCAAGAACCTGCCTCTTGTCTCCTAAAGGGGAGGTTCAGTTGGGGAAACCCCACTACAGATACAGGAAATGACTTTAACTGTCTTATCTCACATCATGAACAGTTTCAAGGACTGGTCAGTCTTAGATTTATGTATTTGTTGACAGATCCCATGTCTTAGAACTTTATGCATATTATCAGTTGTCAGGAATAAAGGTACCACTGCAGGGAGCTGCTAAATTCTTCTGTCACTGTTGGAGCTTTACTTTAATTACTTATTTGTACCTTTTGTTGTATGCGAAACCTAGCTCTCTTTCCTGTTTCCTGTCAGTATCTCAACTGTTGCTATCAAATGATCTTGCATAACAGCTGCAAAATTTATTCATACTGAAACACAACACCAGCAGAGCTTTGAAGAAGAATGAATTTGTCTAACAATGTAACATGGTGATAAATGTTGTCGTGTTCAAACTAATTATTAATACAATTATTAAATGAAAATGCAAAATCTATAAATATGTGTGTGTGTATGTGTATGTGTGTGTGTGTGTGTGTGTGTGTGCATGTGTGTGTGTGTGTGTGTGTGTGTTTGTTTGTTTGTGTGTGTGTGTGTGTGTGTCTACTGTTTGTGTAAGCACCCGCACACGTGTAACCTGTCCTCCGCCTGCAGCTGTTAGATCAGAAGGACACTGCAGTAAATTTGAAAGTGTTGTCGATTTGCCTGAATAAACGTGTTAAAAGCCACAAGTAGGAAGATTCACAAGAGAATATTCTTTCATTCATTTGCAGGATCCCATAGCAACAATCACCTCAGTAACCAGCAAACCCAAGAGCAAGTGGAGGCCGCTGCCTCTGGACACTGTGGTAAGAATATAAAGTCTAAGAGCCACACACATAAATAAACTGCATCTCAGAACTCATCCGTTTATGGTACAGTGTGTATGTAACTGTTTCCCTGGTGTAGCATAAATGATATTTTATCTGCTTTAATGTCCTGGGTCTTTCTATGGAGACCCTCTCCCTGCTTTGTCCCACTCTGAACAGTCCTCTTCATTTATCTGACCAACAGGAACTGGAGAAACTGGCGTCCCGCAAGCTTAGAATAAATGCCAAAGAGACCATGAAAATTGCAGAAAAACTCTACACCCAAGGGTGAGTGTGTTAGATACAGTGCCTGTGTACTTCTGTCCACATAACAAAGTTCTGTTTAGGTCCGACCATATGCTAAAAGTCCTTATTAGTTTATTCTCCACCTTGATCTTTCATTTGAACTTGTTTCACTCAACTAGCTGGATTTGAGCCACCTTATATGCTTTGCGGTGAAACAGTCAAATGTCGTTCTTGTTTGTGGGATTGTTACACCACTCAAGGTCAAGCCTATTTTTGTACATAAAACAGGCACCATCTGGCAGTGTGGCGTCCTTCAGCCATTTAATAGATGAGTTTATCAGCAATGTCAAATTTTTAATGTGAATATCTCTTGTGACTGTGTATGTTTGTTTGTTTTTTTTCTGCTAAGGTATATCAGCTACCCGCGTACTGAGACAAACATATTTCCCGCAAACTTGGCCCTCGGCCCTCTAGTGGAGCAGCAAACACAAAGTCCTGACTGGGGTGCATTTGCTCAGCGTGTGCTTGACCAGCCTGGGGGTCCCAAGCCACGGCAGGGCAAAAAATCTGACCAAGCCCACCCCCCAATACACCCTACCAAGTACAGCGGTACACTACAGGTAGGTCTGCAAAAACTGGAGCTCAGTTTGTGCGCTTCTTTCTGCTTTAATTCTGATTATTGAACCTCTTGTGAAGTGCCAACTTTAATTTTGATGTATGATACATTTATAAAGAATCAAACATAAACACTCTTAAACAGATATTTTGTGCTTGTTCACACACATGGATTTAAAAAGATGCACAAACATTGTGAAATTTTTTTTTTTTGTTTTTCTGTGTCTAGGGCAATGAAGGACGCCTGTATGAGTTCATTGTCCGTCACTTCCTGGCTTGTGTATCCCAGGATGCTTTGGGGCAGGAGACTGTTGTGGACATAGACATCGCCCAGGAGAAGTTCTCCACCTCAGGACTCATGATCATTGCAAGGAACTACCTGGATGTCTACCCTTATGACAGGTGGAGCACCAAGGTATGGTGTCTGTGTGTGATACTGATGACTGATAACAGGCTTCAAAGTCTGTGAAGCCTTTTTTTGTTTGTTTGTTTTTATTGAACACATTTCATTTAATGCAAATATTGAACTGCAAACTTCAATAACTTACCAGTCTCTTAAACAAGGGCTCTAAACCCAGGGTGGGCAATTATTTTTCCTGGGAAGTGACACGTGTAGTACGCCATTTCCTGACATATACACACGAGCACATATAGCTTTTTTTAAAGAAAAGCCTCATAAAATAATGCTTTATACACACAATTGATTAAATCATGTGAAATACTTCCATGGCCATGACCCATCCTGTACTCCGGTTATTATCTTTGAAAAGAACTATTACATTGACAACTGGTCATTATGATACACTTTTAAACTACAGCTGTAAGACCTTCATTGCACAGCCGAGACTTGCTGAATTTGTGGTTTCACTCACAATGCCTCGGCTGTGTTCACCATCTTATTTTTTGATAGATTTCTGTACTTTTCTGCACGCTGCATCTCAAAGTGGTGGCTCAAGTTATCAATGGTCACATGTTCAGTGCAAACTAAGCAGGTAGCTTTACCGCCAACCTCATAAAAAACAGCGGTTCAAGACTTAGTAAACAGTCGATATTCGGCAACAACCTCAAGTTTGTGAGAGCTCATTTGTAGCAAGTAAGTCCAAAATAAACCTAAATCATTTACACTGCACAAACAAGCCGCCTCGACAGATGATGCTGAGGTCATGACTCACATCAGTGTTAGCTGTGACAAGAAGGGGAAGGATATTGACGGCAGACAAGCTTTTCAAAATAATAGCCAAATTAGATAATTTATTTGTATTTTTTAAATGTATTTATTTGTTTATTTGTTTTCTGTTTGTTTCTTTGTTTGATAAAGTATGCTGTGTGTGGTTCTTGTTAACTGCTGCCTCCTGCTGCTTGTTTGGGATATCACCTAATAACCCTTTCTGTTTGACCAGCTGATTCCAGTGTATGAACAAGGCTCCCAGTTCCAGCCGTCTGCTATTGAGATGGTGGACGGACAGACGAGTCCTCCTCAGCTGCTCACTGAGGCTGACCTTATATCCCTGATGGAGAAGCACGGCATCGGTACAGTCAAAACACACACACACGCACGCACACACAACAGGACTTTATTTTTTAATGTGCGTGGTTCTAATCACTCATATATACTTAATTAAATATTAATGAATTCCCCTAAAAGTCTTAAATTGATTACAATACTGGCTGTGTCCAAACAATTTTGGAATCAGGATTGTACAATATCAATATATATTGTGATATAGCAAATGTTTTAAAGAATTTTTCTGGAACCTCTAAGTGAGAAAACCACTTATATTTAGGATGATACTAAAGTTTTGGGATTTTTCATGAATTGAAAATACCTAATAAAGCCATCCAACAATTTAATATAACCAGAAATACTGAGGAAAACATAAAAATCTTTCCTGCACTGATAGTCATTGTTCAACCCGTACACATAAAACGCACGCACAGGATTTTGAACTGTGCAGATATGCCTGTTGATCTGTGAATGTCCACCTGGATTTATTTTCACATTTGCCCACACTGAATAAATCATTTCCCCAAAGGACTTTTTTGTGTGTGTTGGTGTGTGCTTGGTGACCTGTTTGTGCCATCTGATTGAACAGTACCTTTATGAATAACAGTAGAGAAACACCTTTCCAAAGCTAAGCTGGTAAAAACATATAGATATTTTCGTGGAGTCAACATATCATTGTTGTGTGTTCAGGATTAATTGTCGATGTCTTACGTAAATTGTACCGTATGAACTGTGTATATTACAGGCACAGATGCAACTCATGCAGAGCACATTGAGACTATAAAGAGCCGCATGTATGTGGGTTTGACAGCTGATCAGAGGTTTCTTCCTGGAGAGCTCGGCATGGGACTGGTGGAGGGTAAGTACACACACACACACACACACACACACACACACACGCACACACACACAGAGTTATATTATGCAGTAAGTTTTATTCACTGACATATCTAAAGATGGAGGACACCCTCAAAAGGGAAACCAAAACATCTTAATCACCCCCTAGTGTCTGGCTACAGTATAGGTCTTAAGTCCTGCCTCTCGGTGTTAGCAGAGGAGACTTTGGTCAAACTAAACAATCAAAGTAACCATCAGATAACTTATATGTTAAAGTACGAATTTAAAATGTATTTTCAGTAAGTTATATGATGCTAAAAAGCTGTTGTAAAACAGTGTAAAATCCCTAATGTGTGATTGAGTCATGAGGCAATAATGATGGGACCTCATTACCACAACTCCATCGACCAGTGACTGTTAAGCTGAATTACATCAAGATTGCAGCTTTGTATAATTTATTTTGGCTTCATTTTTGTACAGTAAGAGGAAGTGTAAATGTGTTGTCCATCTTTATTTATGTCGATAGTTTAAATGTGTACGGACTCTTTAGGCTTTTGTCTGTGTCACTCAAATACTCTACATACATTATATATACATAACAGCCACACAAATGTACTTGTGTGGGTTTAGGTTACAACTCCATGGGCTATGAGATGTCCAAACCAAACCTGCGTGCTGAATTGGAGGCAGACCTGAAGCTGGTATCAGAGGGCAGGAAGGACAAACAAAGTGTTCTGCAGCACCACATCCTGAAGTACAAAACCGTCTTCATTGAGTCCAGCAGGAAGGCAAAGAAGTTCGTTACATTTTATCTTGTAGTAAATTTGCGTATTTCTGATGCACCATCTGCACCCAAATGAGCAGAATCATGTCATCTTTATAATGATGGATTATTTACACCTGTCTTGTAACCACTCTTGTTTTGACACAGACAAGATGTAATTTTCTGTTGTTTCCTCAGGTTAGATGAAGCCCTGTCTCCATATCTGGGTGCAGCTCAGCAGATCACTGAAGCAGAGCAGCAGGACATGGAGATCCCACTGCCAGTCAGGAAGTGTCCTAACTGTGGGCGGGACATGGTGCTGAAGAAGAAGAGGGAAGGCAACAGGTGAGACAAAACCCAAAGTACAGAAACTTAAAACCACGTTATCACAAAAGAAGTTGCTGTCTGTCCTCTATGTGACCATATATGGCTTTACATGTTTTAACCCATTAACTACAAATCAACTGCACAAAAGTGTCTGGTTACATTATTGTGACCGTCCATCGCATTTATACTGTATAATTCTTCGGTATCCATGTGTGCTAACAAATTGGCTCCACCTCTCGCCCCCCTACCATGTCTCTGTCCCCCCTGCAGTAAGTTTCTGTCCTGCGTGGGCTACCCAGCCTGTAAGACAGCAGTGTGGTTCCCAGACATGGTGCTGGAGGTCAACAGAGACGACAGCATTTGTCCCACCTGTCAGCCTCACCCTGTTCACATGTAAGTGTTCAGTTTGTACCAGACCATGCTTAACATCAAACACTGCAAACCATTTTAACTGTTAATGATAGAGGTAAGTTTACAGTCTGATAACAGTCACGACCCTCACACAAAGAATAACTTAACAACCTTTATTTGATAATGAGAATTTGATTTAATCCCTATGGAATACTACTCCACAGATTTCACACATGGTGTTTATTTTACTCATCATGATACTCCTCAACCTGTGCAAAAAGCTGGGTTGTGGGTTGCAGTGACGTCTTGCTGATCGCAGCCAATCCCCCTCCCTCAAGCATGTGTTTCAAGATTCCACTCACGTCTGTGCAGCGGAGCAGAGAGAAAGACATTTTTAAAAGTCTCTGTGCCCTTTGCTCTCCATATTTTTATAGCTTCTATCTTAATCTCTGCGGTATTAAAAATCTGCTTTATTTTACTGTTTCATAATCTCTACTTGTAGCCGTACGGGAGTCATGTGAAGTTACTGTTCAGGAGAACACAACAGTTCCTGATTTGGTGCTTAATAATAAAGATTCTTTAATAATAAAATGTAAAAAAAAAAACAACGACAAAATAACAGGATCTATCACTGTGAAGAATTTGTAGGAAATAAAGTTTGTTTATCACTAAATTTGTGAAGCCAGGTTGCAAGCTGTTCTCCAAGAAGATGAAGTCTCTATACTGTGGGAAGAAACTGTCCAAGCAGAAACAGCCACAGAAAGATCTTTAATGAAAAGTTGCAGACAACGGTGTCCTACTGCATCTCTGCGAACAGCTCACCTCTAACAGGCTGACCACTTCTTTTACTTGCTGTGTTGTTTGTTGGAAAATACTTGCAGCAAAAGTAACAATCGTAACAATAACAGTAACTATAGACTTGTTTTAACAAAAACACAAAATCCTGCTGCCCTGAGCTGGTGTGCTGAGTCAAACCAAGTCAGCACATGTGTATGGAAAAGGCCTAAAAAAAAACCCTTTTGTTGAGTCTTGTTGTCATGAAAAAATTTAGTAGAATGCAATTTGTTTTGATGTGGTTGCCCTTCTTGTTTGTTTTACAGTGCACTGTGTTATAAATAGTTTGTGCTGGAGATCCTGTAGTCCTTTGGTCCACATCATTTTTCTCCTAGCACAATTCAGATCCAGAGTAACTACACATATTTAACTTTAAAAAAACACAGTCTTATCGGTGGTCACTTCAGCACCAAGTACCTTATTTGGCCATGAACACACAGCTTATATTTCTCAGATTAATGAGAAGTGCATGTGGGCGCTCTGTGCTGTGCAAACACAACAGCAAACACAGATGAAGCTCTCAGTGGCCTCAGCAGAGCAAGAAACTTGTCCAAATTCTTGTTTACACAAGTGGGCGTTAACCCCTTGAGCACGTGCCTCAGCTCAGTCCAAATATAGGGCAGGCTAGCTCTCACTGAGCCAAAGTGCTCCACACCAGCATCTGTTACCATAGCAACCAATCTGGTATCCAGCTCAAAGTTGAACGACAGCACTTATTCTAAAAACAATATCACAGTTTTTTAATCAGATCTCACCCAGTAGTTAGCGCTCATTGGATAACTTCGGATGCTGTTCGCAGCAGATGTGTGCAGAAATAAACTCTCTCTCACATCAGCAGCCTCACTCGTTGCCACAGCAACTTACTGTGTTATTCCAAAGCAGGTTCCTTTAACCATTTTTTGACCAGCCACTTTACTCAGTGCACACAGGGTTTGCTGAGTGTCCTGTGGGTGTTAAATAATGTTGTTTATCTTTTATTCTTTCTTTCTTTCCTTTTTTTTTTTTTACAAAAATGTTCATGTATTTCTCAACACAGTGTTCACTTTTTTCAAATCAGCAGTCAGTGCGGACTAAACTGTGATCACTTTTATTGCTTGCACAAAAATGTATTTGAAAACCTAATCTTTCAAATTTCACAAATTACATTTTTCACCTAAATTCAGCCAGCACCAGAAACTGAATGCATTTATAATCCACTTGTCACATTTGCACTTTTATTTAAAAATCTTAGTTACATAATCCATAACACAGACTTACCATTAATGAGACTGTGATTTGCTAGAAGCTACTACATCTACATGTATATAAATAGAAAAACAAGAAGAGAAAAGACCACTGTTATGCGTTGGAAAAATGCAAATGAATGAGGTAACATAAAAACTCTTTGGGACTGTAATCTAAATGATTACTGTATGTCGTTTGATGTTAAAACTTGAAAAAAAGGTTAAAGTGTCTTAAACAGTCAGGTATGCTGGACAAAAATAAGATACTTCAAAATGAGCTCAAGTACTGTATTAGTATTTTATGTACTGTATTTACTATTCATGTTTTCAGCCAACAAATAACATTTTAGCATTAACTGTATCTAATATCCATGACAAGCCAGTTTTAAATAGTGGTTGCTGATAATGATTTCTCCTGTTTCTTTGTTATTAAAAAATAGTCAAAGCCCTGTAACAGCAGGACAATCTGGTCTCAGTGTTCACCGTTCTTTTCTGCTGTCGTTGCTTCAGCTCCATCTCATACACTGTTTGACCTCTTTGGCATTTTGTCCTCTGTGTGTCTTACATCCTTCAGGTTAAAGTTCAAGTTCCGCAGAGGCACCCTCCCTCCCATGATGCCTTTAGAGTTTGTTGGCTGCATCGGTGGATGTGACGAGACGCTCAGAGAAGTGCTCGACTTGAAATACCTCAGAGCAGGGGGAGCGGGCGGGGGCGGAGGCAGTACGGGGAGTGCAGGAGGGGGAGGGGGAGGAGGGAGAGGAGATGACCCTTATCCACCAGGTCCGATGCCTCCGAGACCAAAGCCACCAAGAGCCCCAATTTCAAATCCTCGTCCGTCCCTTCCCCCTGTCCCCTCCTGGACCACGCAGCCGCGACCTTCACTGGGAGACAGTGGATTCAGTGCAGACACCAATAATGATGTCATTGTGTGTAACTGTGGTCAGGATGCGCTCCTACTGACTGTGCGCAAGGACGGTCCCAACCAAGGTCGCCAGTTCTACAAGTGCAACGCTGGAACTTGCAACTTCTTCCTGTGGGCGGACCAGCCAAGTCAGCAGGGGGCGCCACAGACTCGAGGGCCTCCACTGCAAGCACCACAAACCTCCCAGCCTCCCAGGGTTTCCCTGGGGTTCAGGAACTTCCCTGGAGAAGGCAGAGGGCAGGAAGGGGCTGCCGGAGGAGCCGGAGGACAGACTATGTGTAACTGTAATGAGCCGGCAGTCACTCGCACGGTGCAGAAGGACGGTCCGAACAAGGGCCGCATGTTCCACACCTGTGGAAAACCGAGAGACCAGCAGTGTGGCTTCTTCCAGTGGGCTGATGAGAATGCACCTCCAACAGGTAAGGCTACAAACACACACATAAACCAAGACTTTACACTGCTGTTTGAATTTTCTACCTGCCATTATCCAGAGGCCTTAAATTAATAACCCCAGAATTAGATATATTCGGGTTTTGCAAAGAGTGCAGCCCTTGAATGGCTCAGTCAGTCAGTCAGTCAGTCAGTCAGTCAGCCAGTCAGTCCACCACCTTGATCCAGACTTAAAAATCTCAACAACTTTTTGATAGATTACCATGAAGTTTGCCACAAACATTTACACTCCCTCAAGGATGACTAGTGAAAATTTTGCTAACCCCTTAACTGATCATCTAGTGCCAAATGATTCTCTGAAATACTGAAATTCTCTCCAGCCTCAGCTGCCAAACTAAGATGATAACCTGCTGAACATCAGCATGTCAGCACTGTCATTTTGAGCTGGTTAGCATGCCGATGTTAGCATGAATACATGTCTATTTACTCAGTCCAGTTAAGTGAAATGCTTTTCATAAAATTCTTTTAACTGTTAGCATCTACGCTGAGATATAATGGGCTTCTCATTCTGACTGTATTAAAAATAGATCACTGAAATACCTTGGTCGCTTTTAGGACTACAGTTTCTTTTTTAAGCTCAGTTTCAGCAGTGTTACTACCTACCGGGTTTGAGTTTGAGCAAAAGGAAACTTTTTGGAAATCCATTTTCAAATGCTTTTGTTTTTAGTCAGTGGTACTTCTCAGGTGGTTAATCTTCATCATTAACTCTCTAAAAAATTTCCCACCATCATAGGTTAATCCTGTTTGGCAGTTAAGGGAAGAACACTATTTGGTACATTTGTATTAAATTTTATGCAGACTTTTACTCTGAATTTAATTTGATTTCTTGCAGTTCAGTGTCTGCCTCTATTAATCTTGCTGTCAAATCCTTAGCAACGTGCTACTTGAGTCAGCTTTCGCTTTCTAAACCACACCTTGTTTATGCAAAAAGAAAAGATGTACAGTCAGATCAAATACCACAGAGCAAGAGAGAGAGTCTTTTCACCTACATCTGTGCTGAATAAAAAAGAGAAGTTGTCACGACTCTCAGACACTTCTGCTGAGACCTTGAGGCTTTCGTTTACCAGGCTGACAGGGTGCCTTCATTGCCGCTGCACACATGAAAATCTTTGCTACCTTAAATCCAGTCACCTCTAACCGTCTCATGTTGTGTTTGACCTCTGTTCTCCCCTGACAGGTGGTTTTGTCGGTGGATTTAATGTTGGTGGAGACAGAAAGAAGGGAAGGAGGATAATGGAAGATGCCACCACCAACAAGCCTCCTGCTAAGAGACCCCGTGCCTGTGGCATCTGCCACATGACAGGACACACCCGAGTCACCTGTCCCCAACGGTGACGGCTCGTAAAAAACACAATGTGGAGTTATCAAAGTCAGTGACTTCAAAGTCGGGGGGTAAGATTTGATTTTTCAAATATGCAACAGCTCAGATTCTGAGCACCTCCTTACAGAGAATGGACATCTTTTTCTGCTCTGGAAGAATCTGTCAAGAAGCCTGTATTCTTCAAGTAGTTACATTTTGATAACAGCTCCCAGAGGGCAAAAACAACTTTGAGCATAAGACCATCTCATTTAATCACTATGGCTTCAAATAAAATCAGAAATTGTATTTCTAAGTTGCAGTTGTGCAGCATATTAGGAACTCTGTTGTTTAAAAAAAAAAAAACGTCGAAGACATTTTGTGCCTAAAATGTAGACCTTTTCTCCCTGCTTTTAGCCAGCTTGAACTCCTCCAGTTTTCTCAGATCTGCAGTGTTTGTCTAAGATAAATGCTCTTTATTGGCCCCTGAGAGGGAAGTTAGGAGTTAACCATCAGTTTCTGTTGCATCCTGCCAGATACCAGCCAGTTTCAATCCCAGAATCCTCAGAAGCTCTTAACATTTTAGGAACTCTGCTTATTCAGTCTCTTTCCAAGAGTTAGATAAGAAGATTGATACCACTCTCGCGTCTGTAAGGTAAATACGAAGCTACATGCAGCAGTTAGCTTAGCCTACGGACTCCAAACTGGTGGAAACAGCCTGACTTTGCTGAAATGTAAAGAAATCTGCCTGCCAGAGACTCTAAAGCTCACTGATGAACACATTTTGTCTTGTTTATTTAATTCATATCAACCCCAAAGTATCAAATAAAACTTTACTGTCCTGCAAGAGGGGATTATGCCAAACTATAAGTTTATAAGCAAGTTTCTCAAAATGTCAGACTTTTCCATTAAGGCTGAGTTCGGCATTCATAAACAGAAAAAGGTTATACTATTTTAACAGTCTGAACTGTTTGGCTGCCAAAGGAAAAAGCTCTGAGTACAAGAGGAGCACACAGACGTTAAACCACTTGTGACATAACTGCATTCACTGGACCGCGCTCAACTTAATAGGAAATGTACGCAGCTGGTCTCAGATCAGATGAATCCCTGCTTGTGGTGCTCTGTATCTACAACTGCTAGACTGAGATCAGCTGGAGGAGGGTGATTCTGACCCAGAAGCTGTCTTTGATGTAAAAATGTCTTTTTAAAAAGTACATTTGCACATAGTTTATTCAGAATTAATGTTATAATATTGAGTTTATGTTTTCTTTCTTTATAATTTTCACCATCACCAAATACCTTTTAAAGTAGCTGTTTTACATTTGTTGACTTGTCAAGCTTCTTGTTAGGAGAAAATGCCAACTATACTTCTACATTATATGCATAATGAATGCAAAAAAGTAGAATGGTTGGCTTCTCACTTGGTAGTCTGGGGAATCATCAGTACCAAAGTCTTGTATTTTAATATTGATGAATACTAATAAAACAGATTTATTTTAATGGTCCATGATTATTAATGTGATTGCAGACATGATAAAGTTGCTGCTGTATTCACTGGTTTTACTTTTGATTTTGTCTGGAGTCTTTTGTGTGTTAATTTTTTTTCTACAGGTTTTGGTTTTGGTTTCATTTTGAGTTTTAGACTTTCAGCCAGCTTAAGTTGAGAAAGAAACAAAACTCAAAACATTTTAATGCTACAGTGCAGAATAGCCATAATAAGTTCATGTAAAACCCATATTCCAAAATGCCTTTAGCAACATTTTCAGCTTTAAATAACTGCTACACAACATTACTTAATTATAGAAGTTTGTGCAAAATGGACCAAAAAGGTGCTTATATGATCAAATTTTCTTGGATCCTTTACCTAAATCTTTCACCCTTCGAAGTGAGAGAAGCATAATCACAATGTAAATATATTTCATTACAGATAAAAGTCCTGGATTCAAGGCATGGGTATACTTTAAATGGCAAATGTAAAAGTACTTATGATGCAGCAGTAAGGCCCTGTGAGATTTGTACTACTGGATGACTATTTTTACTGAGGCATCCATTTGTAGTAGCATTTTATGTAAACTTATAATATGCTATGTAACCACTCCCTATAGCTGTCAAGTTACTGTAGTAGGGGAACAAAAAGTGCAGTGCTTATCTCTCTGAGATGTAGTGGAGTAAAGGCATGAAGTAGCATACCCTGCATACTGAGACTATTTCCCACCACCAGTCCAGGATTTTCCTGCAGACATGACCACTGTACAGATGTAACTAACCTCAAGTGTAACTGATAACAGATTTGTTGCACACACAAAAAAGGTAGTCTGGTGGTTATATATTTTGTTTCATAAGAAGCCTTGTCTCGTACCAAGTTCGCAGTTTTATGCATTTCTGCAGAACTTGAATGGTTTTATTTTCCCAGAAGTGCTGCTTTTAACTCTGAAACCGGCGAGCCAAATTAAGTGCAACCCCCCGAGGGAAGAGGGGGCTGGAACAAAGGGAAATAAACCAGAAACGTGTGGATTCCCGGCATGAGGCTGTAAGTTACCCTCATGTGTTTTTTTTCCCTCTCGCTGTTGATATTCCAGAGAAGGAGCGGTGATTTTACCGTCACGTTTGGTGACTCATAACGTGAGTCATAACGTGAGTGGGAGAGCGCGCTGTGATCCGTCCTGCCGTGTTGTTTTCGCCACTCCATCCTCAGCTCCCCAACTCCGCTTCAGTAGTATCCGGGCAGATAACATGTCATGTGATTGCCGTGTTTCTTTTCTGAATTGCTGCAGATAATCTCCTGCTTACGGGAAAAGCGCTCCTCTCACTCCGTTTAACACTTTAGACTGATACCGTAAAGCTGCTCCCTAAAGCAGCGCAGTACAGGCTGTAAACACTATACTGCAAGATGAGATCACCGTTGACATTACCGGAGTTTAAAGAGCACCAACATGCAGGATAACTGCTTCCCCTATTTAGATAATCCATTATTATGAAAACAGCACAGTGCCTTTACTGTACTCTGCAACTTAAAGGTGAATTCCACCAATTTCACACACAGTTGATGCATCATGAAGAGTATTAATAGGGCGTATAAAACATTTATATAAAGTAGTCAAAGTTGTTCCTCATAAAGCTTTGCAAGGCTAGAAAGTAACGCTCATGATGTCATGGTGATGTCATAGGGGATATCTCTGTGGAAAATTTTCAACAGAGATTGTATAACAACCTGCAGGTGTGGAGTTTGAAAGATGGGAGAGTTTGCCAGGCAGTGAGGATACAAGGAAAGACTACTTCCAGTTGCATTTTGTTAAATGTGGGGTTTGTAGTTTTTGGAGACTGACCCACACTGAATAGTAACATCTAGGGCACCTTGGTCTCTGGTGCATCACTTTTAACTCCTATACAAACTCAAATACTCTCTGGAAATGCCAGACAGAATCACCGGACTACCCAATTAAAAGATGCAACCAGTGGGGTCAATGAACGACTCCCCACATATGCTGTAAGTCACTTATTTCTGCACTATACTGTAGTTGCAACATTAGGCATCAAATGACAAGCTGAGAGTGTCAGAGAGTTAATTGTAACTTCTTTGATCACCAGTTTGCTGATTGCATCTTCCCACAGGATTGCTAACAGTTTTCTGGGGTGATTGGTATTTTGTGATTATATTAGTTTTATAAACAAATCACCTTTTCTTTAAGATTTTTGCTCAGACAATATGAACAAATGTCAGCTTGGGCTCTTCAAATATGTGAGGAGAGTTTACTATTTTCTGAAATAATGTATACCAACTAATTATCAAAAGATCAGAAAAAACCAAAGCTAGTTTGATCATTAAAATAATCATTAATAGTCATTCTAATTTGAATCTAACCTCAACAGAGGAGTTATTAAAGTCCATTATCACAGATAATACACATTTCTATAAGACTGTAACTGGGTTGGGCTGTTTACATAATATCTTAACATAAGTGGTCAAAGGTCACACTGGGGTCAGTAGAGGTGGAATCCTCTTCAGCCCTGAGCTGTTCATCAACTGTTCCTGCTGTCTCATCATCATCATCATCATCCAGCTTTTCAGCGGTCGCTGTAGAAACAGTTGCCATGACATCCAGTGCCCGTAAGTGATGCAAGTGTTCCAGGTGCAGAGAGAGCGTGGACTGTTTGGAGGGACTACGTGTGTGTGCGTATGTGTGTGTGTGTAGTTACAGAGAGTTTTACTGTAAACTGATCCCAACCAGCCTCAATGAAGACAATAGGAAATTGGCTCTGGGCCTTTTTTCCATAGTCGTCACTCTACCTTCCTGAGCTGTTCCCACCTGGGGACCGGATGAGTTGATGTTCAGGTAGGGTTAGTGTGTGTGAGATGGGTGACTGTGATCCTGCCACTGAGAGAAGGATTTTAAGGATCAGTCCTCTGCAAAAAAAAAAAAAGATGTTGGCTGCAGCATATCAGCAGTCATTAACATCACTGAGGTCATCTGTGTTGTACGAGCTCTCATCTCTGCAGATAGGTTGCTTAGCATTCAGGATGTAAAAAACTTTCCGACAGTGTTACGCTGTTTAGTTCCATATTTGGATCAAACACAACTGGAGGGGTGGACATTTCCACCAGAGAGAGAAGCAAGGCCTTCATTTCCATTGCAGATTCTGATCTTTTCTGCCTTCACTTCTGTAACATAAAAATACATGAGCTCAAACTGTTTCATGCTTAGGCTTGAGTTAAGTGTTTCAAATGCAAGACTCAACTGACTGTATTTCACCTGTTGGGAAAGAATAGAGAAAAATGTTGAGGCTACCTGGCATATTCTGATGTCAATATCTTAAAGGGACAATTTTATCCCTTTTTTTTGTCAAATTAAGCTCATTCACTCAGCAGCTGATAAGCTCAGGTTAGCTCAAAGAGTAGAGACAGGGTAGCAACAGCTAGCTTAGCTCTGTACAAAAAGCAACAAAATCATCCATCCTGCATCTCTTTAGCTGTTTTATTGTTGTTTAGTCCATACAAAAAGTGTAAATATGCATGTGTGTTTAACAGATTTCTTTCTAACTTCCTTAGTCTCCACAAGTTTCATAACAACTGCCCCAAGCCACAAAATGGCACATAACCTCTCATTTAAAACAAACAAACAAACAAACAATTAGACCATATTTTTTGTTAGATTGGTATTTGTATCTCATTTGGATTTTTGACTAAACGAAAAAATAATTACTATGTGTTAAGAATTAGATTAGAATTAGAATTAGAATGCTTTTATTGTCATCGTACACAATGTACAACGAAATTTAAAATGATAACAATTTTGATATTTATATTTACCATACACTCTATAATGGTATTGATCTCCTCATTTATTCTTTACGGGACACCAAATAAACCTAATCCTCAAAATGTTTCAAAAAGTATTTCTTAAAAATAAGGGGAATATCTAAAAGTTTGCAAGATATTAAATAAAACATCAAAAAAAGTGAGTTTTTTAAAGTTTAGTCAATATAAATATATGCGAATTGTGTTGTCTTAACTAAAGTGTCTTTGCTGTTTGATTGAGTTTCTGTACTTATTCCAGGCTAATGAACAAATGTTTATGAAATCACTCGTCACGCGGCAGTGTTTCCTCCCTTAATTTAGGTTTCACGTAACCTTGTCGCCCTGACCCCCTTCCCTCCTCCTCTGTCCCTCTTGTGCACTTTGTTCCAATTTGCGTGCGCGGCCTCGTCAGCACGGGCACGCACATTGGGGGCTTGGCCCTACGCAATGGAAAGGGGGCGCGCCCGACTTAAAGCAGCGCGTTGTGCCGTGTTGATGTGTCGCAGATTTTTAAAAGTGAGGGAGGCAGGCAGCTGGAGTTTGGTGAGAGGGAAGCGCAGAGGTTCAGCACTCCGAGAAACTGTTCGCAGCGGGAGCGAGCGGCTGCAGTGACACCGCGGAGGCTTTTCCTGTTCTTCTAGAAATATTTTTTATTTCAGCTCTCAATAACAGGACGGATCCAGTTTGACTCCTGTTAGGAGCGTGTGGAGCAACGCGCGACAATGGAGCTGTCATCAATAGGAGACCAAGTGTTTGCAGTCGAATCAATAACAAAGAAGAGAGTGAGAAACGTAAGAAGGACCACTTGTATTTCTTATAACTAACATGACTTGTTTTTCCTGTGTGTTTTTGAACCCTGACGAAGCCGTACGCTCAGCGTGTCCTCCTGCACAACAAAAGTAGGCTACGCAGTTTCCGAAGTATTTACGCAAACTATACGTTCAAACTGTTCTGATCTAACATATATGTGGCTGCGCTGAAGTTTAACATTGTTTCGCGGCGCAAATAAACATCCTGTACCGTTCCTGTGCAGCAGCGAGATGCTGCAGCATGAATGTGTTTTGGAGGAGCCTACGCAGCTGTAGTAAAATGTTAAAGGGGGTGTGTATCCTGAAAACGGGTATACGGCCAGTGTAGAGGGGAGCTGCGCACTTGATTTTAAGTTACGCCAGCGAGTGGAGCAGCGGTTTCTGTGTGAAAGTGCTGCGTAGTGTCACGGACTGCTGCGTAATGGTAACCCATTGATTTACAGTGAAGGAGCTGTGGACTGACAGATTATCGCCACAGGAGAGAATTAAGCGGCACGTATTTGACGCAGCATGTGCACATACAGTATAATTCTTAAGAGTCATACAAATAAGTGCAACGTGACACCACCTCTATCTAAATTATAACAGGCCATGATAAAGTTTGAAATCATAAAATAAAAACCGGGACATTAATCTGCGATATTCATCTTCATAAACAAACCATATAAGATGGGTAATCATTACTTTTTTACACGTGATGACTGGGATATTTTTTTTTCTGGCTTGCTGGTTGAGCGTTGCGCAACGTCAGGTTGTTTACATGCTCCCGTGGCCCCACCTATCCGAGCCAGAGAGCCCGTGCATTGTGGAAACCGGCTCGCGTGGCCATGTGCAGTCACGTCACCGCGATGCGAGAGAAAAGCTGCTGTTTGGAGGCCACGCAGCCCCGCCGTCATTGACGTCATCCCTCAGAAAAACACCGTTTGAACGGGAGAAAAATGCCCATGACCCCCCCTCCTACACATACACACACACACTACACTTTAAAGTGACAGTCGTCCTTTTCTCTGTCACCAGCTCTTAGGAGCCTGTTTTTTGCATGAAGCCGGATCACATTTGAAATGCAGGTTGCTTGAATGTGTCCGACTCTGTGCTGCGTCTGTTCTCATCTGTTTTAAGCGCCCCCTCTCTTTCTCTCTTTAGGGTAATGTGGAGTATCTACTGAAATGGCAGGGATGGCCCCCAAAGTGAGTAAACCTTGAGTCATCATGCAATGACCTCATCCCTTCAATGTACACACAGCAGCCTAAGTACCACAACCTGTGAAGAGAGACAGACACATAGATAGATAGATAGATAGATAGATAGATAGATAGATAGATAGATAGATAGATAGATAGAAAGTTTAAATGTATGTGTGTGCATTTGCAGGTACAGCACTTGGGAGCCAGAGGACAATATTTTGGACCCACGCCTGGTCCTGGCTTACGAAGAGAAGTGAGTAATCATGGAAAGCTTTTTTTTTTTGTGCATGCAAAGCACTTTTTTAAATTTTCTATTTGTTCTCTCCCTCACGGTCTTTTTCTCTTTGTCACTTTGTCTCCTCCTCTGTTGCTTCATTCCTCCCAGTCAAGAGAAGATCAGAGCTCTGGCCTATCGCAGGAAAGGTCTCAGACCAAGAAGGCTCGTCCTGCGGGTAGGACACTTACCTTTCCTCTAGTCCCACAAGATCTTTGTTATATCTTTTATTAATTCATTAATGGATTGCATTGAGGGAGGGGTGGGGGGTCATTTATTTAGTGTTGCACTTATGTTAAATTTGAGAAACTCACAACATAAGTCAGATTATAACAAGAATAGTCGAAATTAAAGTCAAGACATCTTGGGGGTGGGGGTTGCTTGTTTTCTTTTTTTGCTTGGGTTTTTTCATTGCTTGGTTATTCTAACTTCTTTCATAGTCTAGATCCCTGTTTAATAATCCTGTCTATCTGAAACTGTAAATTTAAGAGAGTCCCCTCAGTCCCACAGGAGACTTTACACAACTTTGTCACTAGTTGAGTAACACTCGCTGTACCCGAAACAGAGATGAGTGTTTGGACACTAATAATGGCCTCAATAGACCAGAATGCAATGCAGCTTAAAGACCAGTTGTGTTTTGGAATGAGGAGTGTGCTTTTACTGTGTTACTATCACTTTCATTTCTGCTGTTGTCTACATACAGCCTCTTAAGACAGTTTGTTGAGAGGAATCCTGGGAAATCCCAGTTGAAATACAGGTAGATGATTCAGGTTATGATAAATGGGGTACAGAGGGAAAAACAAAATAGCGTGAATCAAAGTAACTCACAATTTGATGATGTTTGAATACATATTCTTAGAGAGTGGAGCACATATTAAAGCATAAGGAAGATTATAATATTCATTTTAGTTTTTTGTCGGCAAAGTTTATTAAAAAGACCAAAAACAACCATTTGTTCATCTGACCCTACTGGTATGTCACTCTTAGGCAAAAAACTTGATGGTTCCTACCACAGATTCTGGTCCTAAAAGTGGGTCATGAAGACATAGTTTCATTCTATTTCATTGTAGTTTCATTTTAAAGTTAAACAGTTTTCCTCAAACAGTATTTACTGTCACTGTAGTTTTTAGTAAGCTGACCCAAGAAAGATAAGATAAACCATCAATGCTAATATTAGGATCCCTTTATTGTTGTTTTTTCTTTCCATGGGATTTGTTGGCTGTAAGAAAAATAAAGAAAGTCAAAGGTCAAATCCTTTGAGAATACATTTCCCATTAATGACCATTCTTTAAAGAAGTTGTTCAATAATTTTGTGACCAGTAAAAAGAAATCTGACTTACATGATGGAATAATAACCATGCATTAAGTGTTCTCTCATAATAAACGCAGCTAACATGTGACCTTTGCTCTGCCCCAGAACATCTTTGCCATGGACCTCCGTAGTGCCCACAAGGAGAAGCCTCCCCCTCGCCTTCGTCTCTCCCTCACCCGTTCCATGAGCACTGATGTGGACCAGGGCGAGCGGGGCAGTATTTACCGTCGCCCAGTGTGGAGGAAGACTAAGCATAGGGAATGCAAGAGGGGACTGAACGGACCCTCACACAAAACCATCCGACAACTGAAGAAGAAGGAGGAGGAGGAAGACTGGGGCGGCACCAGCGAAGAAGAGAAGCTGGAGTCTGAAAGTGCAGCAGAGGAAAGACATGAAGACAGCTTATATGGTTGGTTTCTCCAGCAGTAATTTACTATCCTGGTCATGACCTTTGACCTTAAGAATGACAACATATTTTCTATTTTCTTCTCTTTAAGGTCAGTCAGAGTGCAGCTCCCCGCCTTTGCTGGAGCGACAGGACTTGGAGGTGGAGGAGAAGGTGGATGCTGACCTGACAGCTGTTGGCACTGAGACATGGACTGACAGACCAGGCGAAGGGACATCTGAAACAAGACAGAACCAGACATTTGCGTGCAGCCAATCAAAGAACAGCGCCTCAGTGCCTGAGGCCAATGCAGGAGATGCGGTTACCATGGGCGACAGGTCAGAATGGGACCAACTGAGTGAGGAGTGCATGGAGTCAGCGTCAGAGTGTCCCACGTCAGAAAGCGGCGTTTATCAGATCACCAACACAACCTCTGTGATCATTAGCGCTCAGAGGAACAGCAAGGTGGCAGGTGATGCCACCGCCGTCGCCGCCAACGCCAACGCAGCCACCGCTGTCTGCTCTGTTGCTGAGGCGAGAAAAGAGGAAGCAGGAGGTGACAATCAGAGCATTGCCACGGCGACGGCAGAGAGCCAGGCAGCTCCTGCCGAAGCAGAGCATCCTGGGAAGGTGATTGTGACAAATGTGACGATCAACTCTCTGACGGTGACTTTTAAAGAAGCCACTGTGGCTGAAGGCTTCTTTAAGGGCTATTGAGTGTTGACAGAGAAATATGGAGGGAGATTGAAAGAACCATAATTAGACTTGCCACTCATTTTGTACATGTAAATAGTCGTGTAAGATAATTTCACATGTTTACAAAGCTACACTCATTTCCTACTGAGTTCAGTGATGACATTATTGCCTTTCAATAAAAAAAAAAATGAGTGGTGATTTTATCATTGTGGCTCATTTATTAGGTGTGATAAGAAGCCTGAGGCCCCCAAAAAATGTGCTCAAATCACTTAGTGCAATCCATGGGACTAAATGGATCTCAGTGGCAGGTTTCATTGGCGGGGCCGCTGGGTTCACTGAGAGTAGGAGACAGATGGTGAGACAGCAGTCTGAAACCTTGCAGTCTACATTACTACTTCCATGCAGTTACCTTTTCCAGTTGTCCTCAGTCTTTTAAGTCTTTACCGGGGGCCTGTTTCAGTCGCTACCCTTTTCTTACAAATTATGTTTTGTAAAGATATTGCTCTTTTTTTTCCAGTATTCTCACAGAGCTAACCGCATGCCCTGTCAGTCTGTGCCACACATGCACAAAGCCCTGTCCTGTGGTTTGTTGAAGAGGTTTATTTCTGTCACAAAAGAAATAAAACAAAGAGAAAGAAAAAAAAAATGCCTGCGGCTTAGATGCAGTTCTGCATTTTAAGAGGGATGGATGCACAAAAGGAAGTACACAGTTGTATTTGCTGTCTGTCTGTCCTTTCACTTTTTAAGTATGAAATGCTATCTGGTTCTATTTTTGTATAACCAATTGATAGTCCACTCTTTTCACTAGCCTTTGTGCATTTCAAAAGAGGCAATATCAGCCGCTGTTACGCTGTGTAAGGTAATGTGCAAACGAAAGCAAATGTGTGCTCGGTCAGACTGTAGTGAGCTCTTATTTATTGCATGTCACATGTATAAGCTAAACTAACTTATGTCACTTAATGTCAAATCAGTCAAACATGTCTTCTATCTAAAAATGAATTTTTATTTTGATTGCATTTCCAATAAATATGTACAAAAACAACTGTTTGCTGGCATAAATTTATCATGTGGGATTACTGCAAAAAGTTTGCAGTAAACCCAATATCAGGCAGGAGGTTGAGGGAAAGAAACTTCACATCACAGCACAACTTTAAGAAAGTTCTCTTTAAACAAACCCTTTTTTCAGTCATTTACTTCAAATAAAGAGCTTGAAAAACACTGTACACGAGAAGACAGTCCTGAAAAACAAATCAAACACATTTACTCCTGTTAGAGCAATAAAGTAGATAATTGTGCGATTTTATTTATTTATTTATTTTTAAATAACAGATTTGTTTTGTAGTCAACAGCGCCCCCCCCCAAAAAAAAAATCCCAAAAGCTACTGTTGACTGCAAACATGCAGGAGCTCTGTTACATGATTGTGTTGATCTTAATTAGGGTTACAGACACGACAGTAAAGGCGTGGCGAGCTTTTAAAGTCTAATTTTACACAAGTTACTTTTATCGAAGCAGTGAGGACAGCACTTGAGTAGCGGAAATGTAAAAAAAAAAAAAAAAAAAAAGAGTTTCTGTAAGTAGCGGAAACGTTTTCATGAAACTGTGAACATTCACAATGATCAGACAGAGAAGAGAAGAAAGGCGGTTTGGATTCTAACTTTAAAAACAAAAAGTCCCCAGTCGTGAAAAGATGGAGGGAAAAATTGGTTAGAATATTTGATAAATTACCAGTTCATAAATATGGAGAGATTCATTGAAGTTTCAATTACGTTAATTTTCAACACCTGTTATTCAATCAAAGGACTCCAATGATGTAACACTGAGCGGTTGTAGAAGATGTGAGGAGGCTGAAACCAACCACATCCATTTTTTCTTCTTTTCAACAGGTCTGCAGCTATATTGGACCGAAATATGCAAAATTAGGGGGAATGTATTTCAGTGCGCTCTTTTTGGGGCCAGAGCAAGTATAACTCGGTATAACATCACAATCACTATCTAAGAAAATGCAAAAAGTTTCCTTTCTTTTAGAATTTATAGCATCACTTAAGCATATGACAAAAACCTGTGCAGAACCAGAGGCACCACAGATACGCATATGGAAGGACGCAATTAACGAAATATAAAAAATTAGAGAGAATTAATCAGAAAATCTTGCTGAACTGTTGTGAGATTTAAGAAAATACAGAAAACAAATATTACGTTAAAAAAAGCCACATATAGGCTACATACATACAAATATAATGTAAAAAGTCACCAAACTCATCTCCTTCATCATTTTTAATCTGTCGTCTTCCTTTTAATCGTTTTTTTAGTTCTGTATAAATTTATTTTGACTTAACGTACTTTTTTTAAACGTATACAATAAGTTGTCGGTATTATTTCATTTAATTTACAATAATTAAATGTTCAAGGAATTAAGTTCTTTTTTTCTTTTTTTCTGTTCTTTAAAGCCTAATGTCGGGAATATGTGGCGGGGTGAGATAACGTGAGAAGATGTGGGATGATGTGGGATGATGTGGGGGTAAGAGGGTGGGTGAGGCAGCGTTGGATAGGGTTTAATGGTGTGGGATGGGGTGAGATGGGGAGAGATGATGGTGTGGAATGTTTGGTAGATACGATGGGATGTCTACTGGAAAATGTGCTTGACTCCTCTTTTTTATCTTCTGTGTGTTCTCTCTCTCTCTGTGTCTCTTAATATGATCAAAAATGTATTCCTACAATGAAGCATTTAAAAATATGCATTTTAAACATCTTTGCCACGAACTATCCTTTTCTAGAATGCATTGTTTAAATCAGCTATTTTAAGCAAAACTAAATATTTGTAAAACTAAGTGTGCTTTTAGGCTTTTTGCTGCTTTCATTTTGCTCAAGCGCATTGCCATATGTTGCCACTAGAAGGCGTATCGCCCTCAGGAAAATAAATCACATTACTGTAAGTGACGTCATCACGTGCAAGTTTAATAGCCTCTGAATCATGGGCTCAGTATGTTTGCTGTATGCAGCAGTGGGAGTTGAGGGCGGAGTGTGTGGGGGAAAACACTAACAAGAAACATCATCTATGAGTCATGGAATTGTTGGTGCTTCATTATTCAGCTACAAATCACAGATCAATGAGAGTTATCGGTGCTGCCATGTCGCGTACTGATCTTTATCACCTTCTTAGGACATAGTAATGTCTGTGATTGGTACTCTGACCTGAATGAGACCTTGGTGTGGTCTTTCTTGCAGAGTAAATGTAATGCTTTTGCAGATTTGTAAGATAAAAGCAAGAAAATGAATACAAACCAGGTTAAAACTGCTGCTCTCATGGATTATGGATAAGACCTCTCTTGTATTAACTCTTCGGATTCAAAGGGAATTAAAGTTTTACTCAGCAGTTGTCCTTTGTGGTGCTGCTTTATAACACAGTCATATCGGTGGTAAAGAGGGCACGTTGGAAAACTTGTCAAAATGTGTGTCATGTAAAAAACGGCAAATGAAATACTTTAAATATTAAAATATGAAGCTATATCAAGCACCAGCAGCATTTTTTAACTTAAGTTTGAAAAGGGGGTTTGCATACCTGTGTGCAGTCTGCATCCTTTCTACATAGGGGCAAGAAAAAAATATATAAACAAGGAGGATGCCATATCGATTGAAGTCATTTGCGTTTCTTCATTCTGATGTCAGGAGATCCTTTAATATCATTGGCTGAGTGGCTTGGTGAGGTTCAGGATTTGAAGTGTTTTTGTATTGTTTATTCACCTATAATGAACTGTGATAGGAGAGATGGAAAAATATGTTAACATGTGATAATGTCCATCTGAATCAAATGATGTGTTTATAACTAACTTAGATCTCATTCACAGCATGTAATTTTTTCTTCGCATTAGAGGCCATCAAAGGTCTCAGTTTTATCTCCAATTATCATCATAAAGTAGCTTCATGTGTTTCACAGCTGTGAATAAAAAACAATCCCTATGTGAGGAATCTTTTCGAGAATGGGAAAAAAGCAGCTAATCGTCATTCATTGAGTATTAAATGTGTTTATCTAGCCTTTATTTTTTATAATTTGTTTCACCCACAGATGGGAAACCTGGAGTGCACTGTACTGAGCTGTCCTACTAGAGAATATCACTCTTAATAACTGTTCATTGTACTTTAAAGTCAGCACTTGTGTCCCTGTTGCGATCCTGTAGGAACGAAGACTCAATTGTGCAGTGATCTGATTGGTTAATTTCGGGCTCTTGGCAGATTCTGATCTAATCCTCTGAGGTAGATCACCATGGTAACCCATGCTACATAGCTCACCTGCTCCGGGGCAGGTGAAACGCATTGTGTAATTTCAGCCGCTAGAGGGCTCTTTATTCCTTATTTTTTTCCTTCTGTTCTCCCACGGCGTCTTCCCGAAAGTGAAGAGACAAGTGACAAAATAAAACGCAGTTACCTAGAATGAAACAACAGATTTCTGTGGGCTTGAGCACTGCCGGAGACATCTGGAATGGCATGAGCAGACAACTCAACAAAATATGTAACATAGAAATAGCTATTTTAAAACTTTAAAATATGTAAATGTTACATATTGTTGGTATAATTCAGTGGCGCAGCTTTGTGATAAGAGAGAAGCACCGACAGCGGGATTACACACTAGATTCTTTTGTGAAAGAGGCACATGATTTTTCTTTTTAAAGACTACACATATGGTATTTAAAAGTGCTCTCATTCACTAAATAACCAGCCATATTCCTAACGAACAACCACATGAAGGACACATGACTGTTGATAATTTTCATTTTATTATAAAAAAAAAAAAACAGTATTTGAGTCCACAGTTTGTGTTTCCTTTGTACAGTAAAAAATATTAAATTAAACTCCCAAAGTTTTGAGCAAAAAGATAAAGAGGATGGAGTTTGGGGTGGAGGGAGAAAAACTTCCCCCAGAGGAGGAGGGGGATCTACAGTCCAAGGGAAGCAGCAAAGGGGACGAGGCTGAAAGAGACGGAGACTGACTGCTCACATCTCCTCCTTTCTCCTCATTTCTGTGCAACACAGTTCATTTGGATCAGAAATCCTCTGTTTACTCCAAACAGTAGAATCCTAAAAAAAAACAACACTAAAAGGAACCCACCCCACCCATTGTTTCACATCCCAGCCCATGTACTCTAAATGTTACAGGCACACAGGTATGCACTCCCCCTCCCCAAGCCTCCACTGCTCCATATTAAGTGTCTTTAAAGGAAGGAGTGCACACACATTCGAGGGAGAGGGCTTGCATGTTTGCGAGGGAAGAGCCGCTTCCAGCATAACCGACGTCCATACAGAAGCTGGCGGGGACGTCACAACATGTCCATTTAACATGTCAAACTCACAGCAGACCCTCAACCACTGCAATTAAACACTGACATTTAATTATTCCCACCTGGGCAGACCCAACTAAAGACATCTAAAGTGAAATGAAACATCCACTACCCCGTCTTAACAGTCAATAACAAAAATATATTTCTATAGGAATTGTAGCAGTCTCAGGATACATAACATAGCCATCCCACCCCCCAAAAGAAAATAAATAAAGCAAACCCAAACATTTAAAAATTAAGATATGCATTATGTTTGGATTTACATCAATAATAGTCCACATCACTCTGCAAAACAGAAATAGACAAGTTGAATGATGGGAAACCAAAACCGATAAAAAAGTTCTTTGCATTAAATCATCTCCTCTTTAATTCTTGACCATTTTTAAAATCTTAAAAACATTTCTTAAAAAAGGCAATTACTTCTATTTACCCCCCAAACCCTGAAAATATCACCTTTAATGTACTCCGCAAGAGGTGGAGGTGAGGGGCGGTGCTAAAGAAACCATCCCTCTCCTTGTCCACAATTGGGAAAAAAAAATATATTAACAGCAATAACTTACAATTCATTTAATCTAATTTATTTAACGACTGCTTGATTTATTGTTCATCTCCCATAGGAAGTTCAGTTCAATGC
This sequence comes from Acanthurus leucopareius, assembly GCA_029814765.1. Classification (NCBI taxonomy): domain Eukaryota; kingdom Metazoa; phylum Chordata; class Actinopteri; order Acanthuriformes; family Acanthuridae; genus Acanthurus; species Acanthurus leucopareius. The sequence continues at coordinate 1,627,386 of JAQMCX010000022.1, forward strand.
ATCTTTATTGAAAACATTTTTAAATAACATTTAACAATAGTATAAAAAAGAAAGGCTAAGTAATAACAATAACACTGTCCTGGGTGAGTGCAGTTTGTGCGAAGAATCACTGAGCGTTTCAGCGCAACTTGACACATTAAGTAGAATTCCTACATGATGTCTAAAGGGTTGTGATTCATATTCTGGCCCAATGGGTCCTGACTGTTGCCCCCTGGTCCATGGAGACCAGCCATGCTGCTCAACTGAGACAGCATGGCGCTCTGGTCCGACCCAAACTGCTCCATAGAGTTCTGCTGCTGTTGCTGGGTCGCTGGCTGTTGCTGTTGTTGTGGAGGGACCACCATACCTGGGTGATGCTGGTTTAGGTGGCCTGGGTGTGGGGAACCCGTCTGCATCTGCGGAGAGATGTGATGTGGGGAGGGCTGGGGCTGCATGCGCGGGGATGGGCTGGAGTGTGGTGGCTGGGACTGGGGTCTGGGTGAAGGCTGTGGGGATCGGACCTGGTTAGCCAGGGATGTGGGCAGCGCCTGGCCCTGCAGATGTGGAGACTGGGCCATCTGCTGCGGCTGCTGGGGGCTCATGGGATTGCTGTGCTGAGCTGGTGACCCTCCAGGGCCCAGATGTTGTTGCTGGAGCAGTCTCTGGTGGAGGGCCTGTTGGAGCAGAGCCTGAGAAGATTGAGGTGGGGGGCCACTCTGAGTGGGTTGGGGGCCCTGAGGTGGCTGCTGAGGACCTCCTACACCCCCTCCAGCTGCATCACCCCCTGGAAGGCCAGCCATGGCATTCTGCTGTTGCATCTGTAGGTGGTGCTGGTGCTGGAGCCTCTGCTGAAGTGCAGCTGTGGCCTGCTGTTGGGCCACGGACCCTGGATAACCTTGCCCCTGCTGCGCTGGGGAACCACCAGGCTGCTGAGGGCCAAGGGGTGGACCTCCAGGTGGTCCCTGTCCCACTGACGGAGGCTGCATTCCAGGCTGTCCCATGTAGCCCTGCCCCTGTGGTGGCTGTGGCTGCTGGAACTGACCATGATTTACCCCCATTTGCTGTTGTTGTTGCTGTTGCTGCTGCTGCTGTTGATGCTGCTGCTGGAGATGCCGCCTCATCAACAACTCTCTAAACTGGGGACTGTTGAGATTTCCCATCTGTGGCCCCTGGCCCGGCATGCCCCTTCCAACCCCTTGCGGCTGTTGTTGCTGTTGCTGCTGCTGCTGCTGCTGCTGCTGCTGGAGAGCTGCAACTTGCTGCTGCTGTAAACCACTAAGCATTGGCCTCTGTTGCTGTTGTAACTGCTGCTGCTGTACTTGCTGTAGCTGGGCCATAGTGGCCATGTTGACATTTGTCCCTCCTTGACCCCCCATGTGCATACCTGGCTGGCCAGGACCTGCAGCATTCATGTTCACCTGTGGGCCCCCACCTGCCATGACATTACCAACAGGACCTCCTGCAGGTCCAGGACCTCCTGGGACACCACCAGGTCCACCTGGGCCTCCCTGCACCCCCTTGTATTTTGAGGCTCTCTGTTTGATAAAAGCAGCCATGAGCTGTGGGTTGGACCGCAGGATGTTGAGGACCTGCTGCTGCTGGAGTGGTGAGCTAGGTGAGCGAAGAGTCCGTAAAAGCTCCTGGAGGGCTGCTTGGGGTATGTTCCCACCAGCAGCACCAACCCCAGGGACACCAGTAGCTCCAGGCGCCGCTCCCCCTGGGACCCCACTACCAGCACCCTGCTGTTGCTGTTGTTGAGCCATATTTATCAAGGCAGCGTGGCCCTGAGCTTGTTGGTGGTGCTGCTGCTGCTGCTGCTGTTGCTGAGCTGCCATCATAGCTGAATGGCCCATTTGGTTCATCATGGCTTGCCTCTGCTGAGGTGGCATCCCCTGGCCTGTCCACTGCTGTTGCTGGGGTTGAGGGTTTTGAAGTGGAGCACCCATCCTCTGTTGCTGAAGCTGCACCTGAGGGGGGAGCTGTCCCTGGGGAAGGTTACCCTGCTGAGGGGGTTGCTGCATTGGCCCTACAGTGCCAACAATCATCCCTGGAGTAGCACCCTGTGGTTGATCCATGTGGGCCCGAGCAGCTGCCACTGCTGCTTGGGTCTGTGGTGCCATGCCCTGGGGTCCAACCATCCCAACTGCTCCTGGGTGTCCCATGCCCATCTGTTGACCTTGACCCTGTTGATGATGAGGGTGAGGTGGCATTAAGCCTGCAGCTGTCTGTCTCTGCATAGCCATCTTCCTCTGAGCATCGGCCACCTGTTGGATCTTCATGGCAATTTCTACTGCTGCCGGTGGAGGGCCAGAGGGCGGCTGCTGTTGCTGCTGTGGAAGAGGTGGCTGGGGCTGGGGCTGACTGGGAGGTTGTTGGCCTCCAACACTTCCAGGAATCCCACCAGGCTGCTGCTGGGGAGGTGTTGCAGAACCAAGAACCGGTTTGCCCTGGGACTGATGGATTGGAGAGGAGCCTGGGGGTCTACTGGCATATGGAGGCAAATTGTTGGGGTGCTGTTGGAGCTGCTGAGGGTTGGTCCCTGATCCAGTTTGCTGCTGCTGGACCTGAGGAAGCATCTGCTGCTGATGTTGAGGGGAGCTCATCATCCCCCCAGCCCCACCGCCTCCACCTGCCATCTGCTGAAATTGGTGGTGAAGAGGATGCTGAGAAGGCATGCCACCCTGTGCTGGCATCCCACCTGGCTGCTGTTGCTGCTGGACTCCAGGTCCAGAGCCCATTCCCTGCTGTGGGACTGGAGGCAGGGCCTGAGTTGGGGTCTGAGGTGTTGGTGGTTGGGTTCCACCAGAAGTTGGGGTACTGGGCGCTGTGGTACCATTGTTCCCTGGTGATGGAAGTCCTACAACAGGCCCTCCCGGTGGCCCTCCCGCTGGCTGCCCCACTCTCTGCATGCTGGCCATCCTCCTCCGTAACATCTGGGCCTGCTGGAGTCTGTGCTGCAGCTGCTGCTGCCGGAGCTTTTGCTTGATGTTTAGACAGAACGGGACGGGACATTTGTTTTCTTGACAATGCTTGGCATGGTAGCAGCAAAGAGCGATAAGCTGCTTGCAGATGGGACAGCCACCATTTGTCTTGCGCTTGCAGCTTTTTGTGTGCTGAACAACACGTTTCATCTTCTGGCAGGACGGGAGCGAGCAGTTGGCATTGCGGCACTGGCATGCATGGACCAGCGACTGAATGCAGCGCTGGATGCTAAGACGGCGCGAGTCTCCTGGGCTCTGGGTAGCTGCTGCAGCCTGGTTGTTGCTGTCATCATCAAGTCCAAGACCAAGCTTATCCATCTTGTGCTCATGACCTTTAATATTGTAACAGGTGATGCACAAGTCATAGTCCTGGAGAAAGAAATTTAAAAAAAGAGAGAGGAAAATAATAATGTTAACGCTGATTCATGAACACAAGTTAAAAATTTCCTGTAAAACTAAAAGTCTACAAATCAGTTTTTTGCACATTGTGCATTTACTAATTTTTGTGCAGCCTTTTCTTTTAAAATGTGGTGTATTGGACTTTGATAGGGCTGGTTCGAACTTCATCATCATCATCATCATCATCATCATCATCATCATCATCATCATCATCAGGCATTTTGTTGTAATTTACTGTTGTGCAGCTTTCACACCTAAATAACAGAGTGATTGTTTTTCACTCTTCCTGTCTAGATTTTTCAATTTTATACTGGGGATGCATACTAATAATTATTATTGCACCAAAAAACAAAAACAAAAATAAACAAAAACAAAAACAAAACAAAAAAATTGTTTGGGATCTCAGGTGCAGGCAGATAATAGTCCCTCAACATCACTGATCTCATGACTTTGTATGCAGCATTCTGCTCCATTGTGCACTCCAATGAATGCAAACTGCAATGGTTTACAGACAGGAAGGAATTCTGTCTTTCTGCACTAGCAGCTCAAGCCAGGGCACTGATGTGAAACCTGCGGTTGCTAATAACTCCAAGTGTATCAATGGTTGCATATGGCTCACTACATTATTCCCAGGCCATCAACCACAGTGTATTTGACAGTGACAATGACTTCAGCACAATGGATTTCGTTGTTTCGGATTGGAAGGGAGAGAAAAGCACATCTCGTAAATCACCAGACTTATACTGTCCGCTTTTTAACTTAAACTTCTGACCTTTTTTGTTCATCTGCCTCTAAATTTAGAGAGAAAAACAATTGATTGGTGCTTTAAAATATGACATTCCTATATATGTTTCTCAACTCTTTTGCAAATTAGAATTTTAAAAGTCACATCACATGTAAGAATTCTGCAAACAAATGATTCAAAAAGAATAAAAGCAAGATTTATGTCGAAGCTCTGTTGGGAACATACAAAACAGATGGTCCAGTCCTTCTACAGAGACATGTCCACACTACAGCGGATATATTTGAAAAAGGCGTTTATATTTGAAAATAATTTGTTTGTACAGACTGTCAGATTCATAACAAAAATACTCAGCCAAATTCAAGGGAGAAAAGCAAATCCAGACTCTTACCTCGCATACAGTGCAGTGGTAGCGCGTCTCCACGTGGTGCTTACACTCATTGCAGGTGTAGACGAAGCGGTCCTGGCTCTGGTTGTGCAGCTCCACCAACATACACATGGAGCTCCACTTGGACCTCCTTAGAGAGCTAAACTCAAGGTGCTTGTCCCTGGCCAGAGTCAGGAATGCATCGCGGCCGTCCATCAGGTCACAGGCCATCAAAGGGTCAGAATCAGTGATTGGGGGTAGCGAGTTGGCGGTTGGGCCAGCAATGAGACGGATGACAAAGAAAACCTGGGAAGCGAAAATGAAGATGATCACCTGTAAATTTCTGATTCAGGTTCTGCTTGTGCAGAAAAGCTTTAATACAAATGTGTGGTGTGTAGTCTGTACCAAAAAAAAAGAGAAAAAAGTCATACATAAAACCGTGCTTTGTGTGGGAAAAGTGTTTCAACATCAACAGAACCAGTTGATTGCTTTTTTCTGAAGAAGAGTTTTGGCATAAAACAGTGTCACTCTTTTCTTGTAGTTTGTTGATTAGCAAACTCAACAGTCATTTGCAGGAAATGTTAGCTAAAAACATGAAACAGGATTTGTGATGGGTGTGATCCATTTTTGGTATTAGTTACAGATTATAGCTGCTTTATTCAAATAAAGCAAAGGACACTTTGACTAAGCTCAGTTGTTGCCATAGTGTTAAGTTTCATCTACTCTCCAATAAAACATCCTGACATTTCAAAACAGCTGCAACAGAAGTGCAGCAGCAACTAAACTGCAGAATTTTATTGATGTGCATTCAGAGTGGAGTCAACGTGATCACTCAGATGACATAAGTCACCCTAATGCTCTTATAATTAAGCCATATAATCCAATAAAAGAGTAAGCAGCTATTGCTATAATCAAATTAGACTTGCATACCTCCTTATGTTTCTCCATGGTGGCGTAAAGCTTCTGAGAAAGGTCATTGGAAACATTGGGCATCCCTGGTTTCTTCTTGTTGGCTCGGCTCAAGCTACTCTTGTTCTTGCTGGTCTTTTTATTGTTCTTCTTTTTGGCATTCTTGCTGTCTCCTTTTGTGGCCTATGAATGTTTTAATGTCAATGTCAATGTCAATACACAAAGCTGCCATGAAACACTTGAATACTTTGACAAAATTGGGACTTTAAGTGATGATTAGTCCTATTTTACTCACATCTGTGCTTTCATTAGATGTACTGTTCTCCTCCCTCTTCCTCTCCTCTTCCTCCTGCTCCAACTCCTTGATACTCTCCTCCAGTACGTTAGGCCAGAAGTCACCCTCAAAATATGGCAGCTCCTTGGCACTGGTCAGCCTGTCCTCTGTTGCCTGCTTGAAGATGTCCTGAGAGTGAAAGAGAAAAGTGTATTAGGAAGCAACAATACACACTTGTCAAGTTTATTCTTGGCCTTGGAAAACAGCAGTTTAACAATCTCAGCTGTGGTCTAATTAGTAGTTGTTCTGTATTTTTTGATATTATTGCATGATCTTCAACAGCAGTTTGCACAGTTTTCATGAACAGTAGATATTGGTAGATAAAGAACACTGTAACACCTTCATGTCATATGATTCAAAGCACCACAACTGCTAGTGTAGGAGCTGGCTCTCAAAGAACACAGAATGGAAACACATGTTTAAAGCCCAACTTGACATATTGTGCAAGTCTGACAATGTTAGGGACTACAGATGAGTCAGCGTCTTGGGACATGCATGTTCTCTACTTAAACAAATGCATTACATTGCATTGGTACAAAAAATTAACAGGAAACAAGTCTCACTTTGTAATCATGGACAATGCGCTCAGCAACAGCCTTGTCCAGCATCTTCTTGTACCACTCCTGCAGGCGTTTTGGCTTGGGGATCTTCTGGTCCGCTGGGTGACAATGGAAGATGTAATCATCCCCTTCACTGGGTGGACAGGCCCAGATATGACCTGTTGTAAACCTGACACAAGGGGAAATGTAATTACATTTATTTTAAAAGAAGAATAGGTTGTTGTTTTTTTTTTATTAAATCGGCCTGCTCATTTAAATGCAACTAAAAAGATTCTGCGGCAGCACCTGGAACACAAAGCCTCCCCGGTTTATATTTAAATGCCAGTGTAGCTAAATCACCATAATAAACATTCAGCTTCTGATTGGGGTTGAGTTAGAGGTATTGGGTTTCAGAGGGTCTAAAAATTTCTCTTACCCCTGCCTCTTGACATACTCCAGGTAGCCAAGCAGGACTTCATGGTAGACAGCAGTCCTGAGGAGCCGAGGTTTGAAGAAGTGCACACTGTCCAGGTAAGAGATGTACACTCGCCTCTGATTGGGAGGAGGGCAGTCCGAGCCGTACTCTTGAACATGCATGCCGAAAAAACACACGTCTGCCCCATCGATGTCTTCAAATGCAAACAGGGCTTTCATCCTGTACGGGAAGGACTCAGACATCTCTCCGTTGTCAACAAACCTGGAGAGAAAAGACAGAGTGAGGAAAACTACATGAAAATCCAAGAAATCTGTCATCAGCAACTCTTTCCTGTTGTGTTTTTCTCAGGATGTTTCATAAGGAGATGTGTAAATATAAGGACTAAAACTCATAGTGGTGATTAAATTGTGTGAGTCATAATTATCAAGCTAAACCTAAATCTAGTTCTTGTGTTAAAATGTTTATGTGTAGCTGCACTTAAACGCTCCATCAAGACTTTTCTGTTACCAACTTAACTGTGTACCATGGCCCACAGCCTGTTGCTTAGCAACATCAACCTTATGTGTTTTATTGTTTTGATGTCGATGTAGAGAAACTGCAGCTTGTGCAGGGTTTCCTTAAGGGAGTTGGAGCTGGAGAAGAGGTGCCCCTCGCATCCCTCTGATCACAGCCACATATAATCAGTGCTTAACTCAATACAGCCTCTAACAGGTTTAACACTGTTTAGCTGATGATTATTGAGCTGACTTCAGACTGATGTCTGACCTTCTGACTGTGTGCCAGACTATGAGTGGGGCTGGACAATTAGTCAAATTTTGTTTTCATTTTCATTTACACTAAAGTCTTTCAAGGATAATGAAAACAAAATAATGGAGAAAAAAACAAAAAAAGTTTTGTTTTATTTTAGTTTGTTTAGCTTCTAGTTTAGTCTTGTGATGTAAATCCAGTTCACCCCTTTCTTTTACAACATTGTGCTTTCACCCCTCTCTAAAAGCCCAGCCAGGCTTCTAAGCCAGGCTGAGGCATGTTTAGTTCAGCTCACGGTGGTCAAGTGCACAGACCTCTGTAAAAGAAAAAATCTTGTCAAGCCAGCTACCATTTGTACATTTTATCACAAATAGAGACAACATTCTAATACACATAATCATTCAAAGGTTTTTTTGATCAAATAATCTATTATTATTACAATTACTATTGTTGTTGTTGTTGTTATTATTATTATTATTATTATTATTAACAACAACAACAACAACAACAACAATAATAATTTATTATAATTAAATTTACTGTTTTCATTACAAAAGTTAACGTAGTAATAGTTAAGTATTGGGTACATAAGTAACCATTTTAACCTCAATTCTGACCAAATAATTTGTTTACGTTTTTTGCCTTACGCATGTTGCCCTAATTGTGAGTTAACTGATATTTAAATGTCTATTTGAGCAAATCACTTTAGGCAACACTGCTCATGGTTTTGTCATTACATTTAGTACTTGCTGCAGATGAGTGAGATTTTGGCATAAATAATCCTAAATTTTCTAAATATTTACCATGTTGCGACCAACTCACCACACACCAAAAAGCAGCAGTGGTAAAATTTAATCGCCTACCTGGACTTCATTCCTGGCTTGACCTCGACCACCTTGTCTGAGACATGGACCACACGGATGGTGACTTCTCCAGATTCTGGATGGCTTTGCCGCTTGAGGAAGTCATTCACTCGTGTCTCTAAAAAGCTCCCAAGTTTCGTCTGAGGAAGCCCTGCAAAAGACAGTAAGAAAGGTGAAGAAAGGTGTACCACAGAGAAAGGTGGGAACAGATGTGTTCTGTGTAGTTTCATGCTTAGTTCACTTGTAGCCGTGGACTTTACACCAATGTCACCCTCTGCCTGAACCTTTCAGACAGAAACTGAGGGACAATCTGTGTGACTACATGTAATAAACAGGGACAGTTTCCTCTTTACCTTAGATTTTAAGCTTGTTGCCCAGAAAAAGAGCTCAACACAAGTGTAGCAGTTAATTTTAAAGGGTAAGTTAAATATCTGTGAACTAAAATGTTCACTACTCTCACATCTGTATGAAAATTACAAGTTACAGTCAAGACTGGAAACAAGGGGGAAAAGCTTTGAAGCTTCGTAATTAATCCTATTTGACCCGTAGTTAACACAATCTCTCTCTTTTGTTCATCTGTACAAAAGCTTAAGAGAATAATAGCATGCTGTGGTTTTAATAGGGATTATGGCTTGACTTTTTCTTGACTGGGCCCCATTAATTCATGGACTCTCTGCTGGGTGTGCAGCAAACTTATACTGACAACAAGACATATTTACTGTAGAGGCAGAGAGTCATATCAGTCCCCTCATCTAACTCTTGGCAAGAAAGTATATAAGAGTGCTGCCTAAATGTTGAACTCTTCCTTGAATTCATTCTGAATCACATGCATCCTGATGGCTAAAAAATGCTTTGAAGTATTAGGCAGTATTAGGAATGATCGTAAAATGCCCAAGGAAAATGAAATTAGGGGTACAATGATTCAGTGAAATCACTGTTAGGCAGCAACAGTGTTCAAGTTTAGAAGCATTCAGGATGTTTTGATGAAGCAAAACTAAAAACAAATTAAAGTTTTAAAAAAGGAATAGATTTCATGCAAAATGCAAACAGTTCCAATTAGCACTACCTAACCAAGCAGATATTTGAGAATGAAACCTGTATTTAAGTCCAAACGTTATAAAAACTTTTCACAAATATCCAGAATATCCTTTAAATGTTGTAATACTAAGAAGCTCTCAAATGGGACCAGGGATCAGTGTGTACTGAATGCCAGGCCTCTAAATTTCTTGCCACATTTAAACCCACACAGAGTACTGACTTTCCTGTTTCTGTTTGTTTGATTCCTCACTTACACATATAAAGTACAAAACTGTAAATTATAGAAAAAATTACAATAAAATACAACCTATTATTTAGAGGAAAAGTGAAGAGGAACTGCCTACAAACCCTCCAAGGGCTTGAAAGTGGCAGATAGCATATTACATGATAAAACTACAGATATACGTCTTTGTATATCTACCAATATTTTGGAAAATTCTGGCAGCACCAGTCAATCACAACAGACACATTTTTGTTTGTTTGAACACTTAGTGTTTGGGGAAATTTTTTCCAAATTTATGCCTTGAAAAAACAAAAAACAAAACACAAATTAACAAATTGATAACTATAATATGAGGAGTGTCTCTGAAATTCAAACACTACTACTTCTGCAAGTTATTTTTCATTGACAGAGAGAGATCAATTACAGGAATCAAATGCACTGATATGATTATTGTGAGAATATTGTAGTGAGAACTACTGGTGCTTCAACAAAACATTAACACTAAGGATTTTTTTGGTTATCATCACGAATAACAAATCAGTGTATTTTTGTTTCTATAAAATGTTAAAAAAAAGCACCTGTTACAACAGCCAGAACAGTCTGGTGGGTTGAAAATGGCATCATCTAACTACAATTCAGCTTTTAAAACCAGGAACAGTACTTGAGACTGAATGTCTTCTTATATTTTGGATCTTGCAAGACTGTGATAAGCTAATGTCACATTAGTGATATAATTTAATGCCTTAACTACATAGAAAAAGAATCAGAGTTGATTATAGAGAGAAAAAAAGGTAAAATGTGTTCACTTCATGACTTCCAGCTGCTGAATTATGAGCTAGAAGATCTGAACCTGACCGTCATGGATCAATTTAAGAGGAGAAAATCATGTCTAACTTAAAAAAACATTACTTACAAAAAAGATTTAGCACTAATATGGTTTTAGTTTTAATAACCTTGGTATCACAGCAATATATAACTAAGATGCAAAGGGATGAAAAAGCAAAGTCTGAGTGAAGGGAAGGAGGCAAGCAGAGCCCTGAGATACTCAGGGATATGAAATGAGCTGGTAGCTCAGCATTACTACACTTACTTTTAGCTGCGTATTTGTTCTCTTTTCGTGTCTTATTGGACTTTTTGAGGCAGTTGTCACATACAAAGCTGTGGTAAGGGAGAAAGAAAACAGTGAATGGTTAAATTTGCAGGTCATCATCAGATTTGTTTAATACAAATGAAAGTGATTAATGGGCTTTAATCAACAGGTGACTTGACATTTAAATGTCAGCCTTCCTTTCTTTGAACAACTATAACGACTCTGGATCTGCTTACGAATTTTAATTACAAATATAATGGAGACTTCCACTCTACACTCAAACTGATATAATGATCATGCCTCCAACATATTTTCAGTATCAAAACTTTGTCTAAACTGCATCCCCAAATGTTGAACTTAGTGTGATCTTTGACATTTTGCAGGGAAATGTGCGTTCATGTGTGTTTGGACCTAATAGTTGTACTTTTGACGAAACTTCTAATGATGTTTTGGATGATTCTGAAGCTTTAAAAGCCAAATTTATTTTCCAGACCCAGTCATATAACAGAATTCAGTGTGTGTGTGTGTGTATGCGTGTATGATAACTGGCTCACCCTGATGGCCATATGGTTTCATTATGCAGGACACAGATCTGGTGCATTTTACGACCGCAGTCAATACATTCCACAAGCCTGAGCAGAGCGAGAATGAGAAGAAAACACATGGAGACGACATCCAGAGTTAATAAAGCAACGTTTTATGCATAGTGGAAACAGCCTGTTTATTTCTCTGCAGGAGCTACAGAGGTTCTATGTGGGGGTGTGCCATATCATATCTGTTATGATAATACCCATATAGGTTTACGTGTGATTTGATAACGGCAATTTTTCTTCTTGTTGAAATGATGTTATTACTTGAGGACAAAGTGATATGAGATTATGCAAAGAAGCAGCAAGCATGGCTAAAGGTGAGAGTAACATTGCTACAAGCCTCAATGGTAGAGGAGGTAGCTCAAAGAAGGGGAATGACTTCAGTAATATTATTGTGGTTTGGTCACAAAAGTCTAGATGACCAGGTCACTCTTGGTCAGGTGACTCTTGGAAAGGAGATTTCAATCTCATTGCAGTTCTACCTTGTTAAATACAGGCTATGATAAATAATATAATAATGTACCACAAACAGGGTGACAGGTAAGAAGTACAAGACAACTGTAACAATGAAAAGAGGTCATACAACAAACTACTTTCACCCCCTCACGCAGAAGCACTCTGTTGAGAGCTAAGAGTAAGAAGTAAGTTCTTAACCAAAAACATTTTTTTAGCAATGCATTGTATCAGCAAGACTGTAATGATCACATCAGTACTCTGAGATCATGTGATATTATGCTATGGCCTTATCAGCTACCAATTAAGTTTTGTTAAAGTAAAAAAAAAAAAATTATGACATTCAACGTATTTTGGCAAACTAAAAAACAAAATATTTTATCTCATGACAAATTATCTATGAATGTAATAGCAACTACTTTAAGTGGAGTTAATATAAAAAACACCTGAAATTATGACTCAATTTAAACTAATGTAAAAAAAAAAATCTAAAAGCACAGCAGAGATGGTGTGAAGTGATAAACAAATGATAGTTGATGTGTTAGGAAGGGGACATACAACTCAGGGTCGAGTGTGTCGTTCTTCTTTCGTTGGAACTGGTCTTTGTTGATAGACCTGTGGGAAATATTAGAGAACAGATTACTGTACCAAATATATGAAAGGAACCCTGCGAAGACTGCCGTCTGTGTGTAGAGTCCTCCATCATTAATCCAATTTTTTTTTTTACCAAATTACAGACAGTACTATTATTCTAACTAGTTTCAAGCAATTCGAGTGGACCAGCCATTACAATGCAGAAAAACTATGTGAAGCAAAATATTGTAAAATCGCACAGAGCTACAACTACAGTCAATTAATCCAACATTTTTATAATTTACCAGTTAATCATCTGGGGGGAAAAAATGTTTACAACACAGTGAAATGTCTTCCTAAGTACCAAGAATACTAGGTGATCTTTCGTCTTGCTTTGCCAGATCAGTAGCCCATAGATTTCTAACATCATATGATAAAAAACATTCAAAAAACAGACAAACAAAACACAAGACAAAGAAAAAGGAAAGAAGCTAGTCTTTACATTAAAGCCTGAGTCTGATTATTTCTCTCACTGTAATCACCATATATCTTCAATGAAGAGCTGGAATAAGTTCATACAGAGCAGATGTGACACTGTCAAACAAGAATGAGATGATTTTTCTAACCCTAAAGCTACTTCATAGGAAACAAAGGGTAAATATAGTATGTTCAAGGGTAAAATTCATGCTTATGTGATCTCTTTCTAAAGGAGCTTTAGGGAGTTATATATCAAATAAAAGGGGAATTTATAAAAGCTGGAACATTCAATATATAATGCTGCTATATAATGTAACTGCTAATATTGCCTAACACTACTCAAGAAACTCTACATTTTAGATGGGAGCTGTTGTCTGCTGTGTGAGAGGTAGGCAAGGGGGGATGATGATACTCACGTCTGAGGCTGGGAGGGGTCATCTCCCAGGGAAACACTCTCGCCTTGGATTTCGTTGAAACACTTCTCACAGAAGTGGTACCTGTCAGCAAGAAGCCCATATTTTGGTGAACTACACGTTCGCCATCAGCACAGCCAATCACAGAGAGGGCACGAAGAAGCAGCCGCCAATCAGGGCAGGGCAGGACAGGCCAGGGGGCGGACACACAGGAGGAGGCAGAGGGCAAGGTAGGTCGTCGCCAGGAGGAAGCAGCCAATCGTGATGCAGCGTTTTTGTGTGGGCGCGTGTTTTGATTTTGCGCGTAAATTTTGGAGTGGATGATTGGTCACACCAAAACAGGCCAATGCAGACATCACAAGCGTTAAAAAAGGAGGGAGAGAAGGGGAGAAGGGAAGGGAGATGGGGAAGGGGAGGGGAGGTCAAAATGAATATTAAAAAAGCGTGAAATAAATCGTTACAGGTCAGACGAGGACAATGAGGGGGGAGGCAGAGAGGAAGAGGGGGGACATGGAGGAGGGAGGGACGTACAGGATGTGAACAACAACCAACAGAGGACAGAGAGCCAAGGCAAAGCAAAGATTAGCGTCAGACATCCAGTGGTAAACAACAACAACATTACAGCAACATGAGAGACCACTAGGAGCTGTGAAGGAGGAAGGGAGTGAGGATACGAGTCTCCAAACATGAAAGGGTGGATGAGGAAAAAAATAAATAAAGCAACAGAGACCCATCATCCTTTCAGTTCATTTATAAAGTGGGAACCTTTCCTCTGGTGTTGAGAATGGATTCCTTCCCCTACAACCCCTCCTCTCTGTTTAAGCAAGTAAATCCCAGAGAAAGTAAACTGTCATGTGTTGTGCATGTAAATTTACCCGGTGGAAAACAATGGTGCAACAAATAAAGAATAAGTGCTGGAGAAGACAGGAGCCCACTTTATGAATGACAACATAATGAGAATTAAAACGGTAAAGTGTGAAGATGGTGACAGGGTAACCAGTTGAAGCCAAATTAAAACTCTTCTGTGATTGCACTGATTGATTGATATTTCCTTAAGCACAGCATCAATGTGCAAATTACAAGACATGTACAAGCTCATCTCATTGGCTGCACTTTCACAGCAAAATGTCTTAATGTAAATAACACACTGTGAATGATATTTATCTGGGATTTGTGTGTGTGTGTGTGTGTGTGGGTGTGCGTGTGCGTGCGTGTGCATGCGTGGGTGTGTGTGGGTGTGTGTTTGTTCCGATGTGCCGACAGCCCTTACCTGTTCTGGTAGCTAAAATAAGCAGCGTCACGTTGGATGGTGCATAATTGTTTTCCATAGCAGCATAGAGTTTGGGGGGAAAACTCAAACTGTGCCAAAAAAAAAAAAGGAGAAAGAAACATTAAGTTTTTTGCAGACATTTTCGTTACACACTAAATAAAAAAACTAATTTCAGGGTCTGTGTCCACATTGTGTTTCTCAGTCTGCATGTGGCTGCCTGAACAACAAAGGCTGTACCCAGCCACCCTTAAGCGTACTCGGGCTGTTTTTATCTGTTCAGAAAGGGGCTGTTGCTATCGTTGTCATTCCCTTTTCAGGTAACCACTCACGGTTGGCCTTGTCATCTTGGTAACCAAAAAATGGATAAGTTGTTAGGGCTGTGTCTGACTATCCTGAGCTTTATATGACAGCCAGAAACTATAAAAACAGGGACAGAAAAACCGATTTGTGGAAGCAGATCAGCCAGACACTGAATGTTGCTAGTGAGTGCTGTGCTTTTATCACCCTACACATTGTAAGCTTGTTAGCTGCACGGTCATCCCTATATAACTAATGAATCGAAACCCATTTGAAGTGTTTTGTTTCCTTTCCCAGCACTTCATTCCAGTGCTTCCTTTTCTGACAGAAAATAACACAGTGTGGACACAGTCCTTAAAGCATACAGTCCTTGTACAAACACACATACTAGAATCAACAAAGACTAATTCATGACTGGAAAATGCCTTTAATTGCTTTCTGGAGGGCAGAGAGATGATGAGATTGATATCACTCTCACTGAAATAGAGTGGGAACTCTCATAACAGTGAGTTGCATCAATCCTCTCTCATCTATCTTTTCCCCAAAAAGCAAATATGCAAAAATCTCCCAAAAATGTCATATCAAAACTATCCCTGTAAGACCTATTAATGTGAGAAAAATATTCCTTGTCTGAGATCATGATTTTGAAAAAAAAAACACACTCCAAGCTCACCTTCCTCCCACAACAGTATCCCAGGCCCTGCATGACCGGATCGATCTCGGACTCAAACACCTCAGCTAGCTTTGAGCAGTACTTGTAGACACGGGACGTCTTACGGTTGTACAGCCAGGCATTGTTGAACATCAGCCAGATATCCTCGACGTACTGCCAAGGCTCTTGGTACTGTCCCGTATCCAGCTTCCGCTTGATGGTTGATAAGTCCATGGGGTTCTTTACGATGTCAAAGTAGTCCTGGTTTGGGAGGGATGCCATCCAGATTTGAGTGACAGGTGGAGTTCACGAGTTGATAATGTTCAAAGGAAGGAAAGAGGAGAGAAAGCAAGATGGAAGGAGATTTTGGTCATCAGAAGGACCGAGAAGTGATCGTCATCAGCGTTGTGGCCGTCGGGTGAAGTTGTGGTGGCGCCGTTAACCAGGTGGGACCAGAGTAGGGAGAGAAGAGGGTGCAGGGGGACAATGTTGTTGAGCGCTGCAGAGAAGAAGGTTCGCGTGCAAACAGAGAGACATGACAACTTCTGCCCTCCAGCTCTCTGCTTTGCACCCTACAGTTAAAATCTCTATCTGTACTGAGAACGGGTACCGGACGACTGCCATGAGTCTGTCCAGTCCTCTGCTGATCATATAACTATAGTAAAAAAAATTTAAACACTACAGATAAGACTGCATTTCAAATATCCTACTGTAACTGAAGCTAAGCCTTGTGAAAATCATCATAAATAAATTTGTCTCAAAAAAAAAGCACATTTGCTCTTTTTGCCACACAGTGCTGAACACTGTCCAGCAGCTTGGGTGAGTGATTCTCTGCTGAACACTGAAAGCAAAACAAAGCTTTCAGGTCCAGGAAGAGATCAGGGTGCAAAACCAAGAAGAACAGAGCAGTGGCAACAGCAACAGGCAGACACAGATTTACTGTTTTTAGCAACACAGTGGTTGGCATTAACAATGCCAGCAGCATGAGTGGCAGCACGATGGCAGAGTTAAAACCAGCGGTGCTGAGGTGAGGCAAACGTAAGAGGGACAAGTGGGTCTCCAAGTTGTTTTTCTTTTCCCGTGGTCTGCCCTCTGCCTCTTTTCAAACTGAAAATGCCTTTTGAGAAAGAAGCAGAGACGAGGGCGAGGAAAGAAAGGCTTTTTGGAGATGTAATAATTTTTTTTTTTTTCTAAAAAAGGAGGAGGTGTGAGTTTCAAAGAGCAGGGTCCATCTCTGTGTCACCATGGCAACAAGACTTAGGGAAATAGACCCTCATCTATGAATGGAACCACTCATATGAACAAACAAGTGATGCGCATTACCATGTCAGCCTACAGAGCCAACTTCATATCCAGGGTCCATACAGGTTACTAGTAGCAAACGTCATGCAATTTTTAAGCACAATCATGGAAATCTAGCCGAAGCTTTATAGACTCTTAAAGCCTTATTTATCACACATAAATTATTATATATAAATTATTATTATGCCTTCCTGCCTTCAGCAACAAATTTACATTGTCACTGTGTTTATTACACAGCTATTCATATTAACTTTGATTGCATGTTTTGATTATGCTGCTTATGTTATTTAATCCTCGCTAATTTTGATACCAGGAGACAAAGAAACATTATGACAAGATAATTTCAATGAGAATTAAATACTTTGGTATTTAACCTGATCAGATTTTTCAGGGAGTAAATATTAAGTCAACAAATTCCTTGACTTGAAAACATAATGGCTAAAATTATGATTTTCTAAACTTTTAACACTATACAAACCCTGTATATGTCATCAGTCTTTATAAATCGTGGGTTTTAAGTAACCTTTGTTTTTAACAATGATCAGAAAAATTGTGTCAAATAAATTATACAATGGAGGAAAATGCATCACTTGACTGTTGAGGTTCCTGCAGAGAGGTAAGCCAGTAGCCCGATGCTCACTCATCACTGCTCTAAAAATGGCATTTATTAAATAAACTGCATAAGACATAGGAGGACAGACTGACGGTGTCACTCCATTTTCAATTTATTTTTAAACACCTGTTTGCATATCCTGAGGATTAACAAGTACTGTTTTCCCTTTAATTTGGATTCAACGATGGTTAAGTTATTTTCCCACCTCTACACACTGCCCACCTCAACACTGACACACCACTACTGGTGAGGAACTGAACTAGAAAGCTAGCAGTGGAATACTAGGGTGAAAACTAAGAAAATAATAATCAAAATTAAAACCTAAAATATAATATGGCAGATGTTAAGCAAACAAAAGTGATAAATAAAAGCAATCGGCTCATGAACTGTTAAGACATAGAATTTGCTCATTAAAAAACAAATTACTGATGTTTCTTCATTGTCTCATTGTATTTGGATTACAACAAGACAAACAGCTATAAATTAATTGTGCATAATACTCTGACGGATTCTTAGGTTTTAACTTTTTGGTCTTACTATGTTTTGTTTATGTTATGTTTGTGTTGTTTGTTTTGTTGTTCTTTGTTTAAATCTTAATTGCACGTATCATATATTTTTTGTTCTTTGCTACAATTCCATCAAAGTAAAGGCAAATGTTCATATGAGACATTGCTTTGATTTGCAAATCACAAGGAGCTTCAAAAAAGAATGTGCATGCACACACACAGGTGTGCACACACACACAAAAATAAACTATAAGATTTAGGAAACTAGAAGCAGCTATAAGAAGCAAATTCAGAAAATATGACAAATGAGAAAAATAAAACATTAAAAATGAAAAAAGGAAAACAAACAAATCATAAGCTATGTTTTCAGAGAAGTTGAAGCAAAATGGCAGCCAGTGCAGTCCCTTACCAGGTTAGTTTTGTTACTAGTTCGAATACGTACGGGTATTCCCAGTAACTGGGGGTCCACCGGCTGACGGAAAGGAAGGGACTCAGGGTCCTGCCGGTACAAGGCTTCCAGGGTGGGCATCAGAGCCTGACGCAGCTCCTCCGGCTTGAAGACTGAGGAAGCAAAAACAAAAAGAGAAATTCAAGATTTAGAGATGCAGGGTAAAAGGAGAGGAAAGACAAGGCAGGGGTTTATTTTACAGAAAGAGTCTTTCCTTTGTGCTGCATTTGAGGATGAAACTCTGCTGACTGCATCGTGTCGTGCTGTGGCATTAAACGACTGCAGCAGTGCACACACCAGATACACCACAGAGAGAAAAAGTTTTAAGGCTACAGGAGTTGAGATGTTTCAGTCTAAGGTGTGAATGTGGCAAAATCTGTGCTTTTCTATTGTGTAAACGTAAATAACAACCCAGTCTGTATGCAGATCTTTCCACAGACAAAACAAAAGGTACAGGTGTTTTTACCAGCCAGCTAGTGTCTGTCACAGCAGCTCTTGGAGCTTTTCTCTGCTGTGTTTAATTCACTGAGGCATTTTGTCCATAATCGCACACCATTCCATTCAACAAAACAGATACGAAGGAAAATAGGACTTTCTGATCTGACTTGCTCATTGTATCTCCTTTGTGAGGCAGTTTCTAATTTAATGGAAGATGCTAGAAGCAGTATTGCTCCATCAACTTCTAAAAAAAAAACCCACAAAAACAAAACCAAAAAACTCCACACACCTTTAATAAGTAATTTTACTTCAATTGCTATTTCAACTAGAAAAGTTCTTGTCAAAAATAGCATGTGAGAACACTTTTTATCTACCTTACTCACCCATCAAGGTGCAGAAAATAAAAAGGAACTATTTAGTTGAATCAGCTACAAGTCAGTATCCCACTCTTACTTTTCTTCTTGCTCTGAGCGCTGGCAGGGGAGCTGTTAGTGGTTGTTGATCCTGAACCCTCATCTTCTTCTTTGGGCTCCTTCTTTACCTCCAGCTTCTTGTCTTCACCTGCTGCTACTGACGATGACACCGAGGACGAGGATGTGTCCATGGGTTCACCTTTACAACCATCCCCTGACGGCTTCTCTTTCTTAATCTGAGAGAAAAATTTAAATGTTGGTATAATAACTTCCCCTTCGCCCTTAAAAATTTACACATCACTCCAGACATTTTAGGAGTCAATAAGTGATGTCAGTAAGTACCTCAGGTTTCTCCTCCGTCTTCACCTCAGGCTGAAACTTGCCCATCTTCCCCTTGCCCTCTCCTTGACTGTCAGACCCTTCAACCTCCTCCTCCTGCTGCTTTTTCACCTCCATTTTGGCATCTTCCTGGCTGGGAGCAGGACAGTCCGCCTGGGCGAGTTGGGAGTTGGGATTGGTACTGCTGCTGACCGAGGCTGGAGAGGACACCTGACCATCTGCAGTCAGAGAAGGCTTTGGGGACAGCTGTGGGAAAAGGACAGAAGGAGAGATGGGTTAAGAATCAACAAAAAAAGGCTTATTAGTCTTTTAAGCTTTACTGAAAAGAGAGGGAGCAGGACATGAAGCATCACAGGATGAGGCTAAAACAGGTGGTTAAAAGGAAAACTAGTTTGGGTTTGTAAAGTAGTCGGAGCAGTGTGATCTACTCACTGGGGTCTGTGGCAGCTGCAGTGGCACATGAGCGTTCTGGCTAGGCACTGAAGGAGCCTGACCTGCTTGAGGGACTGAGGAAGCTACACCCCCAAGCGTCTGCTGTGGAAGCTGACTGGCCTTCTCAGAATTTGCTGCCTGCCCCGATGACTGCTGCTGCTGCGAGGCCTGTTGTTGTTGTTGCTGTTGTTGTTGTTGTTGTTGTTGTTGTTGTTGTTGTTGTTGTTGTTGTTGCTGGGGGTGTTGAGGAGGGGGCAACTGGGGTGTGCCAGGAGTCTGTGGCTGTGGGGTCTGAGAACCAGGTAGCGTGGGGGGTGTTTGATGGGGTTGAGGTGTTAAGCTGCGTGCTGGTGAGGGGGAATTCGTTCGGATGGGTGGGCAGTGAGGGTAGGAGTTGGGCTGTGTTGGGGCAGAGGATGGAGGCAAGTTGGGTGGAGGCCCAGCACCACTGGCACTACCAGGCCCCATGGAGCCTCCAGGCGCCCCGGGGCCTGGAGCAGCAGAGGCAGACTGTGCTGCAGGGCTGCTGGCTGGGAGGGAAGGCGGTGTTGACATCTGGTTCTGCTACAGAGGAGAGGACACAGAGGTTAGAGAGGAGAAAAGCCAGGGGTCTCTGCTCAACAAAACTGGTGTGACTAATTACAGGGAAAGGTTTTACCAGATGCACATTTTGAGTGACAACACTTTATTCCAAATCTCTTTGATTTCCTTCTCTTTGAAACCCAAAAAGTGAAATAATGACAAAGTGAAGACTGCCAAAAAGCAAAAATAATCAGCCCTAAAATTTTCAGATAAAGCCAACAAAGAACAGTGATTCATCCATGATCCATCTCTCACGGCAGAGAAGAATTATTTGCCAAAACCCTTCTCAGTTCAGTCAGTTCACTTAAGTACACATTTATCAGTATCCATCACTTCCTGCCATGCTGTTTTGAAGCTAATGCCGTGTTTGTCCTTGGTCACAGTCACTCAGCTGGTCTTCCACATCTAACTACAGATATGCTTGAATATCATTGTATCACACACACTTTCCCGTTTGTCTTTTTGCAAATTCCCTCTCTACATTATGGGGTATTGTCACACTGTTCTTACTGGTGGCACAGCAGATTGTGCTCCTGGCTGGTTCATGCCAACAGGACCTGAACCGCGACCCGGACTGGACCCAGGGAACTGGCCTGGAGGGAGGTACTGGTTCTGTAACTGTGCAGCATTGGGCTGACCCATCCTTGTTGCTCCCATGCCCATCTGGAAACGAGACATCACAGACATGCAGTCTTGGATAAATACAACCACTGAGCATCGGTTATTTTTCATGCAGACGTAAACTACAAATGCTTTGAATGAGCTCTTTCTGTTTTTTTCAGTCTTTTTGTTTTTGTGTAGACTCTTCCACACTGTGCACAGCCAAAATTTCTCTAAGTCCATAGGATAAGAAAACAACTTTGTTCAAGCCTTTAGCACACCTGAGTATCAATTCTGGAAAACCATTTATCTTTAACTTTTAAGTATTAAGCTCACATAAGCAAAAAGTAATCTGTGCTAGAGATGCTAACAGTGATGCCAACCTGGTTCATTGGAGCATTCAGTGAAAGAGGAGGTGTTGACCTCTGACCCATCGACTGCATCCCCATCTGACCAAACTGGTTCATTCCTAAAGGGAAGGAGGGTAGGGGAGAGACATTTTGATAGAGTTATAGATGTGGAAAAATAAACAAATACATATGAAAGTCTGTTTGATTTAAAATATTCAAAGTGTATAATAACAGGCTGTGCTTTTTGCTCTTGTGTATGTGTGCCTTGTTTGACCCTTTGCAAATCCATTACTTTAAACTTAATATCCAATTCTGCCCTTAAAAAGGCAGAGTGCAGGACTTACACAAACAGTTAAGTTGAATAAAAGCTTTTTAAATTTTCAAATTATATGGCAAACTTTGAAACAGATAGAGGGGTTATATAACTCAATTTAATCTCATTTTAGTTGGATTATTTAACTAAAAAAAGAAAAGAAAAGAAGAGAAGAGAAAAAAACAGGAAAAAATGGTCACAAAAACAGTATATGACCAAAAACATGCAGAAACTGCCATCTGCTTTTGACAGTCTTTGCTGTTTAGAGAAAAGTCAGTGTTCACCAGCAAAATGTGTTCTCTCAGCTTCCTGAATCATTTCAAGCAGTAAAGGAAATTTAACATTTGTTTAATAATTAACTGATGAATAATTTAAAGAACTCTGCTAATATGAATTGAGAGTATTTTGTGCTTTCTGTGAATTTGCATTTGTCAGCACTACTACTACTACTGCTACTATTGTTAATAATAATAATAACAATTTTATTATTATTTATTAACTGCTTACATAAGCATTATTAATATTAAACAGAAATCACTATGATACAACATATTTCAAATTATAATTTTTTTAAGTATCTGTTTTGAGGGAGCTTACCAAAAAAATTTATTAATATTCATTGGGGTTAAAGAAAGAGAGAATGGTAGTCACTAAATCTACAAAGCAAGCTACCTCAAGTAGGAGTTAAGCTGTTTTTTGGGGTTTTTTTTTTACATGGAAATGATTTTGCTGCTGATACTTTTTATCATGAACAATGACAGTATAAATTATGTACGAATTTATAGAAATAAATGAATTTTTATGTATGATAACAAGGGGAAATCAGTAACTCAATTTAGCCTTGGTGACACTGAAACCATTTTGCACACTATCTTTCAACTGACAGAGCCCTCTTACTTTAGCTGTCTAGTTAGCAAATCTGTAGTTACCTGTTTTGCCTTTGAAAGGCAGTATTGTTCTCTTCATATAACAATAAAGAGAACAAGCTAGTCTGCTGAACAGATAAACATGACACCATAATGTCTGGAATAAACGGTGGAAGCACTTTGAATTTGACACACAGAATGAAAGACTGTTGATTAAGGTAAGGTCTGTTTGCCAACTTTATAAAATGTAGCTGCTCTACAGTAGCATTAGCAAATGAACAAAACATGGTCAGTCAATCACGATTTCACCTCTGAAAGTTTACCTTCATGCAAATGCAAAGAGTATGGTCAAGGTTGTAAACATTAAGAGATAGTTAGGCTTGCAAACTTAAAACAATTTTGCTAAGTTTTATCCAACACCTATCATTACTCTCCACATTTGTCCGATTAAAATAAAATTCTGTAAGTTTGACTAGAAAATTAGACTTTTCAATTAGTTAATTTAAACTTTTAAGAGTCATACCTGCTGGGCTTTGCATCCTGTTGACCATCGGATTGGGTCCAGTTGGTCGAACCATGGACGGATCGGCATGAGGACCATCTAACAAGGTGAGAGGAGTTACAGAAATCACAGATCATTTCCTCAACATCACGGAACACCAGTATAACAACAATAACAACAGTATGTTTAAAGAGTGAGTGTGCAAGTCTAATTTTTTTTTAAAAATTTCTCTTTAATCAGTGTTAAGTATCATAGATTGGTGCCAGGCAGCATGAACGTTATTCAATTAACCTGAGCACTGAAATTCTTTTTATAGATTTTGCATGGCAGCAGTATGTGAACATGCATTCATGTGTATGTAACCCTGCTTACTTGGAGGTTGCCCTGGGGCCATGGGTGGCTGTCCCATGCTGGGTGGCCCCTGTGGAAGGCCTGGGGATGCTATGCCAGGTTGTCCTGGCATCATGCCCTGTTTCTGGAGTCGTGTCCTCCTTTTTTCCTCCAGCTCTTTTTGGATCTTGTAAATTTTCTCGGCCAGCAGGTGGTAATACTCCGCCTAAAAAAGACACGACACAAGAAGGGAGAATGTTACAGGATGCATTGCAACACTGCACAAAATAAATACTTTTGTTTCCTCATCCCTCAACTGCAAACAGATAGTCATACAACAATATCTCCCACTCTAGGTGTGCTCGGCTCTTACCCTACTGTTGGCTGATTCGTACATGTCCCCTTCTACTTTTCGTGCATAAGCCACCAGATTCTCCATCCGCCGATCCTTCAGTGCAGCTGGATCAGGAGTGGGGAAGATGGCCTGTACGCTGCTCTCACACATGAACAAAGAGAAGGTAGAGACACCAAATTCATATTCAGCATAGAAAACAATATGATAGTCCAACTAGTTTCATTTAATCAGTTCCAACCCTCAGAGAATCTTGAGAGGTGCTAGCAGGAGAGCATACTCACAGCTTGTGGACAAGGTGGTTACGGAGATCCTGAGTGATGTCTTCATGCCATGACTTCCTCATGCCTGGAGCAGAAGGAGGAGTGGCTGTGGGCATGGAGCCCAGGTTCCCTACACTATCATTCATCATGCTAGGGGAAGCGACACAAAGGGAAGGAAGGAGTAAGATTTTAGCTGATACAGAACTTATTTGGAATTGATTTCAGTTTTTAATATCAAAGCAGCCTAACTTGAAAACTTGTTATGACCAATAAAAAAAGGAGCCCTACCTCTGTGCATTCATGTTGCTATGTAACATGGTGTTTGGCAGTAGGGTGGACTGCTGGTTGGGGGGTTGCACACCAACTCCGCCATTCACTCCCATAGAGTTTCCTCCTGGAAAGAGATAGTTAAAGAGTTTGATAAATATGGTTTTAAATTGGAAAATACTGACAACAATGCAGAAAAACATGGTGGAAAAGTACCATTAACAACTTTTATGACAATGTGAAAGTGAAACTGTCCAGTAAAGGACCTATCACACACATCAAAGTCATCTACCTGAAGTAAAAGGACAGCTGAAAGAGATCAAGGAGGCCCTTCACATCTGTTGCCAGAGGCAATCCAGCTTTTAAAATGTGCAATAAAAACTTCTGAAACCATTCCTGTTGTGCACAGCATTGAGTGTTGCAAAGTACATAGCAGGTGCAAGCAAAAACTTTCAAGAGTAGGTATGCAAAGTTTCATCTTTTGATAATCATCACAAACACTTCAGTTACATATTTTTTTCTATACACTAGTACATTTGTAAAACTGAAACTGAAACCAAAACTTGAGTACTGACTGCTACCCAAAGACCAAACTTCATTTTGGGTGACACATAGAAGTCACAAGGAACCAGATCTGGTGAGTAGGGCCCATTGACATATGAATCAGACACAATTTGTAATGTATTGATTGCTTATATTGGCAATGTAAATGGACTAAAACTACTGTAACATAACTTAAAAATTTTTTTTGACAAAAATAGAAAAAAAATTAATAAATCACATTTCCCTAACTTTCTGGGTTTATTTTCACACTGTGTTATCTGAATATAGAGATGTTTGTGGTTTTAGTTGGATAATGTAAGCTTAGTTAAAATGCCTGCACGCACAAAGCGCTTATGTGGCAAATACTGTCCTGTGTAGATGAAGTCAGCCAACTCATCCAGACTTGTTGAATCTGACTAGTAAACAGGGTAGCTTGCTGTTTGTAGGTAAATTTATCTGCTAACATCACAAAGGCGCCTTGGTCTCTCATTGGGAGCTTTGTGACAATATCTGATAGAACAGTAAGCCACCTATTATCATTTGAACCACGCTCAGGAAACACTTAAAGAATGTGTGAGTGAGCAACAGGATGCTGACTGCACTTCATTGAACAGCAACCTGCGTCATTAATGAGTGAACAAAGAACCTTTAAGTTCCACACATAGATCCTGTGACGAATCTGAGCTGGTTCTGGTTTCTGATAAAAAACATTAAATACACTTAAAAACTTAAAAAAAAATCTGATAAGCTGGCCTTTGATTTGTGATCTTTTTGTCACATGTGCTGTTCAAATGAAAACCCATGCTTAGATGGTCTTTGAAGGTTATCATATAATTTGTGATATGCACTGTGGAATTACAAACTAACCCATGGTGTTAAGACTCCTCATCCCAGGCTGCCCCTGCAACCCCTGGTTTGGCATGTTGGCCTGTGGTGGCTGCTGTGGCATCTGGTTGCCCAGGTAAGTGAGACCTAGGGCAGCATATGCTCGCTCTATGGAGCTGGGGTCAATCTGGCTGGGAGGGTTTAAGTTTGGAGTGTTGGGCTGTCCACCAGGCACCCCTGAACCTAAAGAGTTCACCAAACCCACCCCTGCACTGTTAACAAGAGCTGTAAAGACAAGAATGAGAGGAGAGATTGAGAGATTGATAGAAGACAAAGAGGAGGAGATATAACAAAGGAGTAGAATCTGTAGAATCTTTAAAATTAACACGTAATTCACTGATTAGAGCCATGAACATGCATACTGTTCAAACACACACAAAAACACACTCACACTGCTGATTTCTCTTGTCTCCAGCGTTTTTCAGTGGCAGGCATACAGGGCAGTCGTGCCGCGTGCAATTCTTCCAATGAGAGATGATCTGTCTGGATGAGGCACAGTGCGCCACTGAGGGAGAAAAGTTTGAAAAGAGGGAAGAGTTGTAAAAAGACGGAAAAGGGACATAGTGAAGGAGAATAAATCAAATAAGAAATCATGACAAAGTGAAGGAGGGTGATGAATAATGAGACAAGAAAAGGTTGAGAGAAAAAAGGAAAACAGTAAGAAGAGTCAAAAGGAGGAGAGAAAAACCAGAAACCAAGAAAGTTATTTTATGAGTCATTTAGGACAATAAAACTACATCCAGATGAGAGAAGGAGAAAGGAAAGATTACAGTTCAACAGCCAGCTAGTAAGAGCATAACTCATTCAAATACAATGAAAAACTGGGAGGCTTACCAAGAGGAATACATACAATAAACAAGAATAAGCAATTAAAAACAATTAATTGCAGATACATGACAACTTTAAACACAGCCTAGTGTTTATGATTTAAACCAACACACACACTATAAAATCTGTAATCAGCATAATTTAGCAGACTCACCCTGGCAGGACTTGCCAGCCTGGCAGTGAGTCATGTGGTTGAGCACGTTCTTCATGGTGCGACAGTGAGGCAGGTTGCACTGCCGCACTTCCCCGTTGGCCTGCTCCCTCCTCT
Source organism: Acanthurus leucopareius (assembly GCA_029814765.1). Lineage (NCBI taxonomy): Eukaryota > Metazoa > Chordata > Actinopteri > Acanthuriformes > Acanthuridae > Acanthurus > Acanthurus leucopareius. Next base: position 1,654,198 of record JAQMCX010000022.1, read on the forward strand.
GGCACTTGTGCGCATGCAGCAAGAGGACCAGCTGCTGTTGGATCAGCTTCCGTTTCTCAGGATCTGCAGTAGGTGGCGCTGTGCCTGGACCTGCCCCCACGGCACTGAGTCCAACCTGGGCTCCTCCCACTGCTGTTGGTCCACCGACGGATACACCACCAACTGCTCCAGACTGCTGCTGTTGAGAGGCCTTTGGACAGAAAGGAGACGAGTGTCGGAAGAATTACTTACAACACTGCAACGGCCGTTAGCGGCTTAAAAGCTAATAAATCAAATCAATGACAACTTTTTATTAGACTTTAGTGGTCTGACATAAGGGAAAAATAATCAACGTGGTTACATGTACATATAGCAGAATTCTTCAAAACTCAAAAATGACTGATCTGCCCATGTGTAGCTATGCATATGTATACAGACACAAATGAGATTTCCACTTTCCAAAGACCATGTCAAAGCTTTTCATCAATGCAGCAAAGATCATATGTTTTAATAACTATTTAAAATGTTTTTTTCTTTTCTAATATCTTAAAAATTTGAGACTTTAAAGAAGCCTTATTACTAAACAAAAGTAGCTAAGTTATTCAATAATCACACACTTGTGCTATTGCAATTAAAAAACAGAAAACCACCTAAAGAATTACTATAACCATTTTTTGTTGAAAATAATACAATGATATGTTAAATCATAGCATAATAGTAAGTAGAATTGTAAACTCTGAACTTGTAATTTAATAGTGTGGTAGACACAGTGACTACGCTGACTATTGATAACCGCATTATTATTTAATACTTGATAATGTCTGACTAAAATTGGCCACCATAGATTTTAAAGCTAATACTGATAAATATACAAGCGTTTAAAAATTTAATGTGATGTATCGGACATAGTATTTTTGTTTTCTTTTTTCTTTCACCTAACATAAACGGCAATCAGATAAAGATGTATGAGCTTACATACTGTTTATACCAATATCAGCATATCTACAATGAGCTGATATCATATGCTACAGTTAAATCAGACTTAAGGCAAAAAGCAAGCATAATCTACAGTAATCTACAGTATTATATGTGTAAAAGTAAATCGCTGCAGTTTATCCACTTGTATGGAACAGAAAGAAACAAATCCTACCATCCCTGGCATGCCTTGACCTGGTGGTACCTTCTTGTCCATGTTGAACTGATTGGCCATATTGTTGGGCAGGCCAGTCTTATTCTGGAGCTGTGGGCCCAGCCCTGCTCCAGGCAGCCCCTGGCCAGTAGACTGGCCGTACGGACCACCATAGGGGCCCGCATTGGCCATCATATTCATCTGGGGAAAAAAAAGAAACCAGAAAGATGAGAAGGAAAAGAAATGGAAGTGCAGGGGGGCAGTAAGGAGACAAAAAAGGTAGAGAAAGAAAGAAATAGTTTAAAAGATCAAATTAGTTACTATTTGGATTGTTTTGATATGATCCTGACAGTATCACTGGGCCACTGAATGGTGATAGGGAGACTACACACAACCACTTTACAAATAATGTTGGTTTTAATTCCTTCATGATAAATTTCCATTTTGACTATTAAGCTACAATATTATTTCCTCTTGCTCCTGACCTCACTTTCCTCTCCACAATAAATTAATACCACAGACGCAATCTAGGCTTTGCAAACAAATTCACCACCAACTGTGGGCTCAAATTAAGCCTACCATATTTTCAGGCTAGGCAATAAGGCAAACGATATTATTACAGTTAATGTTTCCTAATTAATCAATATCAGTAATTATCATGATTATATAATTTAATAATGCTGCCAGTCTGGACAATATCATGATAAGGACGTATTCCTCGAGAAACCAGAGGGTTCATTGTTTAAATTTAAGAATAAACTTAACTAAAACATATTACATTGAAAACAGAGTAACAGTTGGCTCCACACATTGTAGGCAGTTTTGGACCCAACAGTTCTAGGCAGCTCCCTAAGAGAACACGCCCACTGGGGAGCCACACAACTTTATAGGCTTTTTTTTTTGCATTGGTACTTACACTGCCAATAGGAACCCCCTGAAGCGACTTATGCTGGCCAGTTCATGCACCAACATCACTTCTGTGTGACTTACAACGTAACTTTTGCGTGACATTTGAGAAAATCAACAACAACAAAAGAGGGCTATGGCATAACCACTCCAATCTTTTGTCCAGTATGTGGTGATAATGTGCTATGAATCTACTTGCTGAACGCCGTTAAACTTCATAGAAGATACTACAATAATAATCATATTTTCTTGTCTTGAGCTCTTGTTTGTGGTTTTGTTCATCTTTTTCACATAGTTTATGGGCTTTTGAAAATGGTGGTTGCCAGTGCAGGCTTCTGAGTTCCATCAGTCAGTGTACACTTTGGTCACTCAGGGTTCTTCTGGTGCTGCAAAATCGATCCATATGAAGTGGAAAAATTCCAAAGCTTATCAGTGTTGGAAATAAATTTCATAAATTTCTCCCATTGATTGATTGTTCTCAACCGTACTTTAACATCTAGAAAAACAAGCCTTTAGTTAAACAGCAGCAGAGCAAGAAGGGAAAGTTTTTCATTGTTGCTGGGTGACCAGTAGTCTAATAAAACTTTAATTTCTATATCTGAACTTAAAATACAAATCATTGTAAACTGCATAATTTCCTTGGTGCACAACCAAGGTAATATGTACTAAAAATGAATAATTAATCTAATATATTGATGCAAATTTTAACTACACAGCATTTCTGAAAAATTTTTTTAAATCCTGTGTTTGCTGGCGCACTGTTGCAGTGGTATGACAAAGACAAACAGTAATTTACCATATTCCCTTCACACCTGCAGAGCTAAATCACAACTGTCATGTGACTTTTGTTTAGCAAAGAGGTTAACCATAAATACCACAGAGCTGACAGTGGTGTGGCTGACATCCTATGTATGAGCAGACTTGTAATGAAACTCGTCTTCAGCAGTCTCATATGTGTAACTACAACAGTCTAAATCATCACTCTGTCATCTGCCATCACTTCTTTGCAAACCTGGAAATACTGTTAAATATATCGTACTGATGTGTAAATAGCTTCCAGGGTGAAATGTCCATGAATCTTCTTTTCAAATGACCTAACTGAGATTTAGGGAGGTAAGATTTCTAATTCCATTGTCACCAATCAGGATGGGACTAGACATTACTGTTGAAAATTCCACTAACTTTTAGCAGCAGCATATACACGCACACGCACACACACACACACACACACACACACACACACAAACACAGTGTTTATATACACACACACAAACATATATACATACATATAGACACATATATACACACACACATAAATAAAAGGTTGAAATACAGTGTTTCTGTCTCTCATATAAATATAAATATATGATGGAGACACTTCATTTGCATTGTTTGTCTAAATGTTGCCCTTGACAAAATACACTGCATTTGTAACATAAAGTTGCATTTTAATATTTTAAAAGACCACCAAAATCTTTTTTTAAAGACCAACATTTGATACATTTAAGCCTTGGTTAAAATTTACAGCTCACTCCAATGTTTACTATCAGATCTCATTGACATGTCAGTAGCACCAAACCTCAGTATCTGCACTGCCCCAGCCCCGCTGGGTTAAGTGTGCTTACCTTATTCAGTGCTCCAGGTTGCTGTGGTCTCATCCCTGCCTGACCCCCGGGTCCCATTTGTTGACCGCCCTGCTGCTGCTGCTGCAGGGTTTCCGCCAACAAATTACTATTGTTACTCATGCCTGCACTGCCAGGGTAAGCCATTCTTGGCGAGCCATTCATCACCTGCCCCCCCATTAAGCCTTGCTGTTGCTGTCCAGGACTTCCTTTCTGGGCACCCATCATGGCAGCCGCCCGATTGAGTGCTGCCACCCCTCCAACCATTCCAACCTGCTGCATTAATCCAGGTTGCTGCTGTTGGCCTTGAGGGGGGATGCCTTGAGGCCCACCAGGGGAGACACCAACACCTCCCATCATCCCCATGGAAGCCCCTGGTGCTGTGCTGTTGGAAGTAGGGCCACCTTGCTGTGCTGGTGCACCGGCACGCAAGAGCTCAGACAGCTGTTTGTGTTTTGAAGCTGCATCCTGGCTCCCCAAACCAATACCTCCCCCAAGCCCTGCAAGACTGGTATGGAGTTGGTTGACATCCCCTCCATTGGTCAGCCCCAGGTCCGGAGAACTGATTAGCTCATCTGGCAGGTCATGCTCCAAATCAAAGAGTGAACCAAAATCTAGCCATGGAGAAAAGAAAAAGGAAAAATCTTATCTACCAGAAAAAAAAGAGGTGGTTCACAAAGTTGACAGCTCAGGATACGCAATTTAAATTTAGGATCAGCACCCAATACATCCACTGTTTTATAATTACAAAGTAAAAACATAATTTAATAAGTATGTGTCTTTAAAGTTTGGTATAGCACTGTTGTTATTTTATAAAGTATGAACAATTAATCTGAAGCCGATAGCCAGCACAGGAGTAGCTGCTTCCTACATCCTGGGCTTCTCTCCTGGGCATCAGTTTGTGGTTTGATGGTGTGCCAGACATGGAGAGTGAACACAGTAGGGTCAGAGTGAGAAGCCGCAGAGAGGTAAACACTGCAGTACCTTGGTAGGTGTGTGCATGTGGTAAACAGTGTGGTGCAAGTGCATGAATGGAAAAAAGTATCAGAAGTCATATCTGCTGCAATAGGAAGCCAATTTAAATTGAATTTTTTTTAAATTTATATATATTTAAGCATAATAAAACATGCATCTTCCTCCAATTGTTCTTTATCTGACACTTAAACAAGCAAAAACTAAGTTCTGTTTTTGAAGTGTATGATTAACCTACAGCTCAACTTTTTTATGACGACTCCTTGCACTTCAATATCTTTCTAAAGTCTCTAAAATCTTAAATTCATCTTAAAATCCGATGCTATTAAAATAAAAAATAAAATGCTGCGCTACAAGTTGACTTGATTCATGACACTACTTGCATCCCTTTCTGACTTTTCTTTTACTCCACATTCTCATTGCATTGCTTCTTTAACTTTGCACTGTGGCCAAAAAAAGAGTCCATCATTCCATAAAATATTTGTCTTAAGAATAACTTACATGTTATGGATACTCATTGTACAAGGCAGAATCAACTAAACACCTAAATAATTGTGGCTCTCTAAGTGTCTCGTTATAACTGGATGCAACAAGAGTAGGTGATGCCAAGAGTTTACAGCTTCTTGCTAAGTATGTGTAAATTGGTTCGTCTGCAGTAACAATTTAATTAGACTATTACGGTGAAGAACAATGAAGTGGTCAGCTCAAGATAATGGTGGAATCTTGTGTAAAAGTGATACACTATCAGCGCAGCGCAGTGTCACCCTCAAGAGTAAGACAATGGAGAGTGAACAAAAATTGGCTTCGTCGATAGAAACACTTCAATTGTAAAAAATTTGAAAGCATACGTTTAAAATGAATAAAACACGGCGTTTTAGAGACTGATGCTATTTTCACACTTTCATTTAAACCGAGTAAAACTGACACAAATACGTCTTTGACTGGACAACAGCGCTTTGCGCAACTTTAATGAAGTGCCGAACAATAGCTAACTGGCATACGACAATAGTTCACCAAAAAGAGAATCGGCTCACAACACGTGAAGTACAGGAAATTCATGAACACAAACGTTTTACTGAAACTACTCAATGGTTAGTTCGCACAGGATAATTACTCTGGTGGCCAATAAAAGTAAGATAGTTAATAATTAACGTTACTGATTTTTTTGGCTAGTCAGCTACCAAGCTCAGCTGAGCCGGTTCGGTAAGGTTATCTGCCTAGCTAGGTTAGTTAGCTAGCTCGCTCGCTCGGTTACCGTTACTTTCTCCTAATGCTAGTTTGTAAACGGTCATTTGTCTCTACTCTTACGGAGTATTTGTTAATACTGTTGTTTTGTTTAAATAATCTCTTTTCCTTCCAATTTACATACGTGTACAGTAACAAGATAACTTAAGGGAAACTGGGGTGACTCGACTCTTCCATTGTTTGGAGGTGGACCTTATAGTTAGTAGCTTGTTAGCCTGTTGCGGCTAACACATCAAAACATCCCGGTTGGAAAGTTGCTACAGTCGCTAGAACTGAATTATCTTTTGCCTTAAAAAATTCATATTCTCAGATTTGACCATTTCAATCGAGCTACTAATAAATTCGTGCTTAAAAAGTTTAAGTTACCGTTAGTTTTCACTCTCTGTGTCAGACCACTAAGTTAGGTTGCAACTCTACAGCGACTTCCAAGACTGACCATATGAGTTAATGTGAACATTAATAATCAGAGCTAGTTTACGTTTTATCTCCAGCCAAATAATGCATGCAATATATTTACCATTTCCATCACTGGCAGACACTGAGAGAGCTGGAGAGGAGAGCTTGGGCCTCTTGGCTGAAGGCGGGCCGGACTCCAGGACATTATCGGCCATATTTTTGACGAATTAAAAAAAAATGCTGTAGATCCACGGAGGGCAAACGTTTTTCCCGTATTTGCGTCTCCTTATCCCTTTAAGGAATCCTTCTGATCGTTCCCCCACCGCTCGGGGGACGGTAGGGGAGAAGACAGCAATGTTGAACTCCTTCCCTCACGGCTCTCCCTCTCTGCAGATATCAATCCCCCTCCCCTGTCGGAGATTTTGTTTCTTCACAGATTTGAACAGGAGGAGGTGGGAAGGTGGAGTCGGCAAAAAAGGCAAGCGTGCGGCCCTCTGACAACCTCATGTAGCCTCTTCTGCGACCCAAAAATTGTCCCAAGATCCGTCCTCCGTGCTGCACTCAGTCCTGTCCGCCATAGTCGGCGGTGATATCCTGTAATTCAGGTATGAAGTGCTTCGGTGGAAAGTGTCGGTCTGGACACGAAAATGTTAACTGGGATCCAAAACACAAGCAAGAAGTATTCCTCTGATAACTTCAGGAGGCCGTTCTTTCATGCAACAGTTATGAGATCCTCAGTTGCATGTGTTTCACCTGACCAGACTAGCTGCTGGCAAAGCCACCGACTCCTCAGGTCTCCTGAACGAAAAAGGAAAGCCAACCGGTATGTGGAGACCACCAGCAGTGGTGTTACAATACAATTAAAGCGTCAGTGGTACGCTAAATAGCAATACAGCGAGGTAATAAAAAAAATAACAACAAAAAACCCCCCCAAACAACTTGCATTGGCTTTAGAGTAACTGAATAAATAGGCCTAGCATATCAGTTCTGCAGAAAGATGAAAACACTGGACTTCAACTCTTACAAATACTCAGATAAAGAGAGAGTCTATTGCGGATGTACATTTCCATGCGTGAGTTTTCTCTTGCATGTGCATGCTGACTAAATTGTGCACTTAGTGTTTGACCATGCAAGGCACTGGATCGGAAGGAACAGATTCTTATTGCACATTTGGTTGTTGCAACCCTTTGCGCGATTATGCCTATTGCAGTCAGCAGGGTTTGGCAAAGGTTGAAAACAGATAATCTTGACAAAAATCACACCTCTTTGTGCAATCGATTCTGATGCAGACTTTTATTTCTTTGACGGAATAGTTCTTGGTGGCAATCGCAGCGCGGATTGCCAATCAACGAGCAGTCAGATTGATCCAATTAGTTTTATTTTGCAGAAGACGATCTGTGGGGTTACTTATCTTGTGCTCCAGAAGATGTGCCTCCTCCGGTTTTCGCGTGGTTTTAACACTTGCAATCTCAGGCAATATAACGAATGGTTAATATTCAAGAAGCAGACTTGTCACTCACTGCTTTTACGATAAACTGACAAGGCAAGTAAAGAGAAAAAGAAAGATATTAACCAAACAACCGAAGCACAGCTACGGCGACAGGCGAGAATGTGATAAAAAATTGACGGTGGGTCGCTGAGATATTATGGCTATTTCGAAAGCGGAAAGCTTCAGATCGGCACACTAATGTTGACACCCCCCCCTAAAATATTTTGGGCTGACAAAATCCTCTCATTGACTCTTTGTGATGGAGATTGCCCCCCTTCGTGTTGATCCTGGCAATTTTCCCCTTCTCTTTAAACCCGTCTTTCTTTCCACCTCTCCCTTCTGCCCGGTAGCAATTTATTTATATAATTGTCTATGCGGACTCTTTGCTTCCTCCGCGACGGACACATTATGATTTTTCATGTTGATGTTTTCCCTTTTTTTCGCAGGTTTTTCCTCGTTTTGATAATATACAGCCCTCTTCCGCCTCTCCTCTCTGTCTCCGCTCCGCAAAACACCCCCTTCCTTGGATTTTTCGGAGTATTTCCTTCTCATGCACATATATATTTATCCCCGACTCGGTTTCCCTCCACTGACGTCTTATCTTTTCGGTGATGCCTCCTCTCGCTTGATAACACGGACAGGATTTCGCTACCCTTTCTTCCCGCGGTGGTTCCCGGAGCGGCTGCAGTCGGTTGCCGGAGTCGCTCCTTCCCTCGGTTATCTCCTGTTTCTGACGGTCTGTCCGCACAAACAAAATGGCGGCTTGTTGTTTCTACTCCTCTGATACGGGGGGAGGGTTGGAGGTACAGCAACATTAGGCGTGAAGAGAGGGAGGGAGGAAGGGAAAAAGAGGGGAGGTTGTCTTCGTAGGTGTTCGGGATTGTCCGGAAACCGGTTCCGTGCGTTTTCGGCGATCGCAGATTTCAATCTGTAGGGGACAGTGGTGATTCAATTTTCTCTCCCACTGTCAGATCAGTAGCGATCAGTGGTGGGAAGTCATTTACGACATTCGAGTACTGTACAAAAGTACATTTTCGGGGACCTAAAGCCCTCCTGAATGTTGACATTTTATGCTACTTCATTTATATTTATATTGCCACTGCATTTCAGTGGGAAATATTATGCTTTTTATTCTACTATCTTTTATTGACAATTTGCTACTTTGCGGATTTTTTTTAAATTTTATTTTATCAGTCTGATGAGATTGAATGGTTTAAATCAAACTTTCTCCCTTCTTATGGTTTAACTTTTGGTATCTACTATTACAGAGTACCATTCAATTGTAGTGCTCTTTTTACCACAAAATTGTAATCTGTATACTAAACTCATGGCCATCATTTTTTAGTCTAGGGGTTGCTGTGGCAGCGTGGCTAGCAGGCACTTTGAATTTATGTGACTCAAAACTTTTTGCTATAAAGAAGCTGTTTTTAATGTATCTCTAATCTCATGGTAAATATACAGATTGATGCAACCCTCCACAACATGTCTCTGCTGTTTCCTGATGACAGACAGCTTCTAGTCTGTTTGCAAAGCATTAGAAGGTGAATGACAGCCATGTTCATCACCAACACTTACTCAATTCATCACAGTCAAGTGAAGATTAAACTTAAATGCTTCGATTCACTATGAAAGCAACAATAAATGCACATAATGCTATGATCATGTGCAAATTCCCACAATGTTCAATAAATCCACTATTTTTATTCAGTAGTTGTGCCAAAGCAACTAAGAATAACTGAAATTGATCATCTGATTACAATGACACAGTTATTAGGAAGTACCTTTAATAGGGCAAATTGTGTGACATTATAAAAATTGTTTTAGTCTTACGCACCCCTATATATTTGTTTTACCTCAGAACCAAGTTTTACATTTTCAATTTTCCACTAAGACGGATACATCACATTTAAAAATTAATCATGCCATGTCCTGAATTTTTTTTAATGGACACCTACAAAAAAATCTCAATGAAGACTGGAACATGTTAGTAATTGTGATTTACAATGTCATTCTATTTGAAATGTATTTAAATTTTTCAGAAAGACTAGTTTTAGTTCTCTAGTAACTAGTTTTAGAATGAGAGGAAACTGTTTCTCCATACCTCTGACCTAAAAGGAAAAAAAACAATAAGATACATGACAATACCCAAAGAGATTGTTGTCCATGGCATTATAAGCTCCAGTTTTTTAATTGAAAGTGTGAAACACTGACCAAAGCCTGGCATGAAATCGACCCTTCTCCTATAATAAAGGGAGATGATCCTGAAACGTCAGCACCCAAATTTATGCCTCTGTGACCATGCGACCCAGAGGTAAAACATATATGTCCTTTTGTGTTTGAATCAAGGTTTTGCCAACTTATTTAACACAGTCACCATTATCATCACCTTTTTTTCATGTCCCGTCACCCATCATGAGTAACCTCAGTCAAAGCAATAGAATTTATTAGTAATGAATGAAGGAATAATATGAACTTTTTAATACATATAAACATCTTTGTAAGAGATCACATTTTTTTCTTTAATAAAAAGACAAAATTCCCGCAAACATGCACAGAAACACACACAAACTCTATTCAGTGTACACTGTTTAAGTCATTTCAGTGCATTGGTGTAATCAAAATGTCATTTCAGGTCCATCGGGAGCAAGTGTTTAAGGCAGGTTCATGTGTTTATATGGTGGTGTGTTGATTTGACATGCTCTGGTCCTATGTGACCATTCCACAGCAAAGACAGTATATGTTCAACCCTTGGTGTTTCTGTAGTATGAGCTGGGCTGGGTGATGCATATCTGTATGTAAGAGACAAATGAAAGTGCGTATGTGGGCCTTAGAATGTTTTTTGAATGAGACGACAGACAAATATAAGAGTTTACACTGACTGTGTCAATTCTGAAACACATGATGTGAAGAAATTACTGAGAGTTTTAAGAATTAAAATACCTACACTGGCTGGATCTAACCACCAATTCTTCAGCTGAGTGTATACTTGAAGCAAGAGGTTATCTGTTGTTTCTCAGTTTTTATCTATAGCTCACTGTCAGATTTCACATGCTGATAGCACCATCACAACACAAATTTAATGTACTATTCATGATTAAGATTGTTCACCATGTGGTATTTGCTGTAGCCTTGATGTGTTATTTTATTATTGAGGAGAAACACATTTGCTACAGTTCAGTATACCTGTACAGGCTCCAAAGCTACACTGTAACCACTGTATTCATTAGTACAATGTGTAAGAGTGATGGGGCACAACACAACACCAGATTAACTGCTAACTCCTGCTCAAAAAACTCTATGCTGTAGCTTTCTTTTTGGCTGTAGCTAGTAGCTGCCATTGGCTTGTTAGTTAGCAAATCAGCTTGGGGCCCTATTAGCCAATCAGTCTAACTTGAACAGAGGCGTGGAGCACCAGATGAGTGAATGTTTATACCCAAGGCAGTAGTCTCCCGGCAAACACAGCCGGACCAGGCCAAACAAAGCCTCCAAGACCAACTCAGGTTAATTATACAACAGGGACTACACTCACAAAGACTTAAAGCGGCTTCCTTCAGTACATTGACTCTAGAAACTAGGAAGCCACAGCTAGCCGAACAGGAGGGGCATGAAATGGGAAAGGAGCAAGAAGAAGGTTGGGCATCACAAGCAAGGATTTTCTCATCTAACTCAGTAATGAGAGGTTATCAAGAAAAAAATTTAGAGTTTGTGATTGTTGGAACAGCAAAAAGTGAGTTGCCGAGTTGGAATGAAGTGTGTTGTTGATGAGTTAACAAGGCAAAAAGGTTAAGGAGACAGGCTGTGGCTAGCTGACAAGCATGCTAAATTTGTAGATGTCTCTACAGAACAGGACATAGATGTTTTTCTAATATCTTGAGGAATAACTTAAATAAGATCCTTTTTTAAATGAAATTTTGTTACAAAGCTGTGATGTAGGTGACCTGTTTGCCAGAGTCCAAGGCTAATAAAGGTCAGATTTCTGCTCTTACATGTGCCGTAGGGAAGTTTTTGGTTAAGAAGTGGTTCTTGTGGTGATTTTCGGAGTTGAAGTGAAGCTAGCTGGAAGCTAAAAACACTTTCTGAGTGAGCTGACCAGTCAATTCAGACTGGGCTTTTCATGAGGTGAACCGTAAAGAGGTTTGAGTTTGAGCTAAAACAGAGTGTTTCAGACAGAGGGTGCTACAGAAGTGGACAGTCTGATGAAAATAATTCAACCTTAAATAAACCAATGAAAATGGAACTGAGCATAATACAGCCACTTTAAACATTTTTGACAGTTTATGACCTTCCACACAAGATTTCTACATTTCTGAGACCTTGCTGAGACTAAAATCAGAGTCTTGCTGTGTGCCTCTACCTTTCATGTACCTGGGCCCTGAGCCGATGATGTCATCACCATGGAGACGGTTAAGCACGGCACACTGCCTGCCATAGGCACTGTGGCTCACTTGGTCACTTGTCTGTCTCCTCTTGCTCTATCTCTGGGCACAAGCCTGCTCTACATCAGCGATGGTCTTTGGTGCGTCACAGGACAGAATCAGAGGACCCTCCTTGTCTCGGATCACCACGTCATCCTCGATTCTGACGCCCATGCCGCGGAAACGCTTTGGCACCTGGTCATTGTCCTCGCAGATGTACAACCCTAGGACAACAAAGGGAGAAACAGTGGAAAATTTGCAATAGGAATGATAATGTGAAACATTAAACAGAATGTAGAATAGCTAATGCATGAGGGACAGGAACTGGGTGGGAACTGGGTGTAAGTGTTTGTGTGAAAGCCTGAACTTTTTCTTGAGCAACACAGCCATAGCATCAAATCTTGAGGGGAAAAAAACAAGACAGAAAGAGGGTATTTACCTGGTTCTATAGTGATTGCCATTCCTGGCTGAAGAGGTTGTGAGCGGGACAGCTCAGGAGTATCGTGGACATCCATGCCCAAGTAATGACCAACATGGTGAGGGCAGTACCGCCGTGCAGCCTGGGAAGAGCATAAAAGTCAAGAATCAAGATTATTTAATGGTCATTTAGTGCCACAAGGCCGTATCATTGAATACAGTTGTGGTTACCTTATGCTACTAACAAACCAGAAAATTACATGAATGTATATACAAAAAGTTCATGAAAGAAAACTTTTTGTTATTGAATGCAAAGGATAAGTTAAGAATTCTTACAGTTACAGAACAGGACAGCAGATACTTCTATATTCTAAGATGGTGGCACAGGGAACAGGCTGTGGCTAGGTATGTTATTATTTTTAATATCCTTTGGGCTGTGCCAAGGCACCTCACCTCACTTTATCACTGATACTCAATGAAACAATATTAACCTTTAAATTGAACAAAAATGTGCCATTGTCTACTTGCAGTCACATGAAATTACAGGGGTCTTTGACTGAAGGGGCTTTTACTGTGGTAACCGAGTCTCTAAAGATCATTTTCTACCTTCCTTAACAGGCTATGACTATATCCAGGAGCATATACACAGCAATATTATAAATGAACACAAATGCCAGATTCCAGATCATTTGTTCTTTGCAATGCAATGTTAGAAATTGTGTCATGGATGTAAAACAGATAGTATTGTGGACTTTAGGGTAAGTTCTATTTGTCAGCAACTGTGTCTGAAATGTGAAATCTGCATGGCTTAACTTCACCACACCCACTTTTCCATTAGCATCTGTTGTGAGATATCAGAACAAGTGGATCAAATAAGTGATTCTACATCAACATGAATAAGAGTCTACAACTATGATAATGACTCTGTGAGGTTGTGCTTTGGTGAAGCAGTGCTTCGAGCTAAATCATAATTTTGCTACTTAGCACTCAATGCAAAGTACAATTAAGGATAATAAGAATTCTATCGGTTTGGCAAGGATAGACTACAACTGGTGCCACATGGTGAGAGAAAATGGAGGGAAACAGTTGTGGAAATCATTTGTGCTAAAAGGCAGAGGACCTACAACCACATGCACTGCATCAGACTGAAAATGCGCCCAGTAGTAGGTGATGTACTGCAAGTTGGGTGGTGCATGTTTGGGCTCGTTCATTTGAGAAGGGTCCAGATGCAGCCTTGCAGTCTATATCACACTAAACAAGATGAAACACCCCTTTGAGAGCTTTTTCTTACCATAACCAAGTAGTTTTGGTACCTAAACCCGACCATTTTAAGGATGTACCATGTAATAAGTGGGGAATAAACTAAAACAAAAATGAACGTGGTCACCAAATCAGTATGATTCATCATCTTGGGATCATGGAAATCTGTACAATCCTGGCAGTACTCCCACAAGTTATTAAGATATTTGAGCCTGAACCTAAGCAGTAAACCACCTGACAGCCCAAATGACAGACTGACATCATCAGAGCCATACTGCCAGTATGGCCATTAACTCAGAGGTCTGATTACTATGAGCCCACCTCTGAATGAAGGTCTCTCACAGGGGAACCAACATTATCTATCCGTCAGTCAATCCAGTGCAAAGTAAATGATTCTTTGTTACACTGAAGGATTAATATACCATGTATCTTACAGAACAGATCCTTTGCTACCAAAAAACTTCCTTTATTAACTTACAGTATTTGTTTTTTCTGTATGTTTTTCTGTATTTCTTCATTTTTTTAAAAACAAATTACTTAAATATATCGAGATTCAGCTTTGGCTGGGCCTGCTCACTTTATTGCCCTGAAAAGAACCACTGTAGAAGCTGACTAGCTCTATTATGCAGAGTTATACAAGCATATTATGTTTCATGGAGGGTTGTAATTAGGTCATGTCATCATTTACATTGGCTAAAAGAGCTTATGTGTGTTCCCTGACCACAAACCACTGGTGAGGACGCAAATAAACTCTGCCAAAAGTGTTTAAAACCAGTGCCCAGCAGACTTGGTAACAGTGATAATCTGATCATGTCTCTCTCTGGTCTGGTTGACTGATATCCAACAGCAGGGTACATTTACTTGAAATTACAATAGTCACATGCAATATATTGTGTGTAAGTGTCTGTAAAAAGAGATGCATAACACTGTTGTTCTATGTTATTGGCTGAGTGAAATATCATCTTGGGTTTCTTTATTCATCATGGACCATCATTTATCTGGTCTCTTGACTGAAGGAGCAGCTGAAAATTCCCAGCTGGTAAACAGAACTTTGTTAAACAGTGAATAATTTGCAACTGATCTTAAGATTTCCTGCAACCTGCAGCAAAAAAAAAAAATAGCTGTCACAAAACTGATCCTGATATGGGATAAAGCACTTGAATCTTGAATACTCTCCCAGCAGGAATCCACTCTCCCCCTATTTCTGTGATTATTACCTTTAGTAGATCGGCATCACTGGTACTGGCCTTGACGATGCCTAGCTGCCTGAGCTGTCGCCCCAACAAAGCCAACATAGTGCTATAGATGTGATCCAGGCTGACACCCGGGGAACACAGAGACAAACAGGAGCGTTGGACCTCCAGGACGGCCTCATACAGCTCAACCTGGGCAGGGTTGAATCTGGCAGGGAGGGAAGTGGGTTCAGCAGACTGTCAAAGTGTGTTTTATGTAACAAAATAATTCTTAGAAACACTCTCATACCACATTTTCATTTCATTAATAAAAGCCCTAAGAATCTGAATTGTAAGATTTCAAAAGAAAATTTCAAAATAGCCGTTTGTTATTTTTTTCCACATAAAATTTCCTTGAGCGCTACAATGAACTGCAAGAGATTTTATGTCAAACTTACTTTCCATTTACTGGCCATGTTCGTGTGATATCACTGACATAACCAAAGTATTCACAGCCACCATCAAGCAGCACCATTTCACCATCCTGATGGAGGAGAGAGGGAAGTATAATGGGTCATCCATTTACAGATGTAACAGCTTATTGTTTTTAGAAGAGTTAAGGTAGATGTTAATGGCACTTTTTTATGACAATACAGATCCATATTGATCCAACACTCAACACTTTCCTTTACCTTGATAATCTGGTTGTTGTTAATGTAGTGCAGAGTATTGGCTCGATTCCCTCCAGCGACAACAGGGGGATAAGCCAGGAAATTTGCGCCATGGATCCGATTCTCGAAATCAAACTGGAAGAAGATTTGATGTTTAAAAGAAGCCTTTCTTCTTAAAGTTAGACTCTAAGTTTCATGTTTGCTGCCATATACTGTAAACTATCCTACAAAAGCAAATGCAGTAATTACTGTGCATACTTGGTCAAGTTCGATTTATGATCTGAATCTGACTGTTTGACAAGTTTTATGATACAAAAAAAAGCTATGTTCAGATAATGAATCATGTCTGTGAAAAAAGCTTTTTAATTTTGCAGTGGCTAAAAAAATGGAAGAGACTGACAGCACTCGGTTTATTCTCTCTGGGCTCTGCAAGTTGTTGTTGCACTTTGAAAGCTATAAAGGGGAACTATATCAATTAAAAGCTTAATGGAGATGAGTAAGCTTTGCAAAGCCAAAACTTAATTATTGATTTTTCCCATGTTATTTCTAAAAATATATAGTTTTGATTAATTGACAATTTGCTAATACATTTATTGCTGCACAACCCACAAATTAAAAGAGCAAGGTACTTTCCTACACAGCAGTCACACTTGTTGCAATAGAAAAAAATGCTTAAAGGATGAAATCTAGCATACACAAGCATGATATGGTTATAAGGCTGTTGTTTGAAGTATCTGTAATTAATAGCGATGTCTACTATTTATTTTTCCTCTAAATACATTAAATACAAGCTGGTCTTAAACTGTGCCAAAAAAGAGCACAATTTGTGACTACAAAAATAAAAATAAAAATCAATGACTAACAGCAACTGCCAGACTGTTTTCTTTTCCTTTGGTTTTTCTGTGCATGTAAACATACTGCTTGAGGATCACAGAGAAAACAATTTTCTGTGATCCTCAGTGAATGCCTGTTTAGTTGTCAACAGTGCAGGTAATGTGTTGCATCTGTTTAAAACATTAATAGAATAATTTAAATCAATTTGTTGGACATGTCCAGTCCTTTTAAGCAAAAGCTCATTGCTTCGGAATTGACTGAATAATCAATTGATGACACTTGTGGTCACATCAAAGATGCTGATCAAATAAAGACATGAACATTATAATATGTCACAAGTAATAGGGAGGCAGTGAAGAGCTGCACAAAGGTAATCCAATATCTTAAGTTACCTTGGCAAAAAGCACAGCTTCATCCACGTCTCCTTGAGACAGAGCCATTGTCCTCCTAAAAGCCTGAGAGACAAGGTTTTAAGAGAGAGTGAGTATGCCTTACATCTACCTTGAAAATTATCCAAGAAGTGGTAGAAAGAAAGTGTTGCATAACAATAGAAGGTAATGAAATGTGGGCCTAATTGCAAATATTAATAGTATAAACTATGATGATTAATAACATATTGACACCATAGGTAATTCAAAAACCTACCTGTGCTGTGATGTGACCTGCTTCCTGCATGAGTGCCACCTCTGCTGAGCTCTTGATGGCCCTGAGAGAGTGTATGAGGGGCCTGAGAGAGCGAGGCATTGGCCCCGCCTCCAGCAGGGGACACACGTGAGTCTGGTGGAGCCGAGGATGGGTGGGCTGAGCACTATCACACCACAGCACAGTGCCTGAAACAGGATCAGAGTAGAGAAAAAAAACGGGAACAGTTAAGTTAAGGTATACTGCAGGTCTGTTAAGCTTTGGATTCCTCCACATGTTGACGTGTAACAAATGAGGTTGTAGAGAGACTAATAAGCAGCATTTTACGATTTTGGTGGGTCATAGGTATTTTTTTAAGTCTCTCCAAAACCAAAAACATGAAAGCAAAAGTGTAAAGACTGGACCGAACAGCGTGTTTGTTCAGGTAAGCCAGCCTCTGCCTACAGTAACAACTTAGCACTACAAACTACAAAGTAGTAGGCATGACATTAGCTAACATTATTTTGCAGGTTTACAGGTAAGAGCCTCTCTTAGAAAATATCTGTTAGATCTGTTGGGAGTTCACACTCCAACCATTCAGACAGAAATGGCTTGAATTGTTTGCATATTTGTAAAACATTCTAAAATTGCTTTCTCTTGTAAAATTAAGTTATACTATTAAAAAAAACAAGGCGTTACTATAGCCTCTGCATTGCTTGTACAAGTAAATGTATTTCTCCACAGATTTGAAAACTTACAAGGGTTTCGCTCTGGTGAGAATTCTGCCTGGAAAATGTGGCTTTAGCTTTAGCCGTTAGAATTACCTTTAGGGGTGTTTGTTAAAGTTGAAGCCTAATATAGAAAGAGAGTAGTTGTACAGCTCTTGTTACATGCACGTGCAGGACCGGTGGGCAACACTAGGGGAGGGTGGCATTTAAAAACAGAGGGAGAGAATGACTAAACAAAAGCAGATGTTGCAGATGTGTTCTCAGACAGTGCTGACATGCAGTCTTCAATTACCTGAAACAGAAATACTGTAAAACTTATTATCTTCATACTTTCTGCATGATCAATCAAGGAGTTGAACTGCACATGCAACATAGCAAAAGCTGCATGATTCATCTCATCCTACCTTTGGCTACAACCCTATCAGTCACCTGTTGGATTACATATGTAGCCACAATGTAGGCCTAAATATTCACTCTGTTAAAGGGTCATCAACCAAAAAGTATAATAAAAACATAAACCATTCAGTTGGAGATGGAAGTTTCGATTCACAAACATGGCTTGAGCCTTGTCTTTAGCTTACATGAGCTAGCTGCAGCTGGTTAAATATGCTAGCGACAACTGTCATTTCAAATAAAAAAAAATCTGTGGCCATTGCCTGGAGATAAGAAGTCAGCTTTTTTTTACCCTCTGTGTGAAACTGTATACCCCTTATTAAAAGAAGTTGCAACCATAATTAAGCGGGGCTAAACAAATATTGTTCAATAACACAAAACAAACAAAAAGGTCAGTTCAGTAAAGAGACATTCCTGTTGGAGAAACAACCTCACACTTCCATGCACCCACCATTAAGGCTCTTGAGCACAACACCCAGTTCTTCTATGCTATGGACTCTCTCAATGCCAGTCAAAGCAGCTGCCCCATCTTTTCCTGACCGGGGCCCATCCCATAGCTCTCTCCCTGGGTCTCTGCGGGGCACGAACAAGATGGCCTGGTCTGGTCTCCCTTTCCCATAAAGGACCAAAGCACTGTCAGGCTCGAGGATGCCGCTGAGGTAGAGGAAATCCTAGGAAACATTTGGTTCCAGGTTAATGAGCTAAGCCTTGCTAAAATAAGTTGTAATCAGTATCCCGACTGACAAGGAATCACAAATAAAACTGCAAAGGCAGAGACACACATAATGATGAACACATTTGCACCTGAAGTTTTCTTATTCACATTTAATTTTCCTGTGTTAAAATCAAGTGTCTCGACTGTTTCCATTCATCAATATATTTTGTTCCCTGCTTTTTCCAAAAATTTACAAAGGCATAAAAGGCTTAAACTAAAGATAATAAATGCAACTTGAGACCAAACAGGCACCTGGTTCTGGTGGAAGGGATAAGGGATGTCATTGGTCATGTAGCGGGTTGGATGAGACAAAACAATGGCCACATGGGTGCTGGAGGAGGCAGAGGGCCCCAGTCTGTCTGCCTGGGCCTCGATTAGTGAGGCCAGTCTGTGTCTGCGGAGCTCATATTCTGTCTGGCTCAAGCCTGGGGTGACCTCACCTGAGGAGCAGAGATCACATATACGGTGTTAAACAGCAGCTTATCACAAACTCTAAGACTTTGCACGGCTTTTTGTCTCCTTGAGACAACATGTTAGTGAGTATCTTGAAGAGTTCTATAAACAAAATGTATCATTATTATTATTACTACAATTACTATAATTTCTTTATGTGTCATGCAGCTTTGAGGAACCAACTAAATGATGTCAAAGCAAGAACCTTGCTTGACTGACCATTTTCTACAGCTCTCCTGATGCTCTGTGCAAAGTTTCTGTTATTTACTAGCCTCTATACCACAACTAGAGAGTATTAAGCTAACCTCCATGAAAAATTAACTACGTTGTGAGTCTGTTGTTGACCATTTTCATTGCAGGTTTTCCAAAAAAAGCATAAATGAACTGATCCAGATTTCAAACGATACCCACCATGTTTGATGAGGTGTGGATGAGTGTAAGGGCTGGGCTGGCCCAGGTATCTAGGTGGAACTGTCTTTGGTTTCAAACCTCCTGGTTTCACAGAAATATTTCTGCAGTGGCACCAGACACATCCTACAGACAGCAACACAACACACATGGTACAGACTGGCCTGGACACCTACAATGCTGCTTGAGCTGCTTTAGCAATTCTTTTAATTAATTATTGTTAATTGTTAGTTAATACTGTTTCATCTGGGGTCAAAGGTTATTTTACAGAATGGAGCTTTACAATTTGTTGATTTTAGCTTATCACAATAAAAATCAGTTCAGCACACAGCATACTTTATTTAACAATGACAAGGAATTACAGTAAAGTAAGTATTGTATTGATGATAAATGATACATTTCTTTTGAACAACGTGTAGCCCTCAGTGTTCTCATAAATGTGTAACAAAACAATAGACCTAAACACATTTATGGTAATATTTAAAAAACAGCTCTATTGTTAAAGTATTTGTGAACATACAAAGAATCTCACTCATTATATATATTTTTTTGCTCTAGTGCACCTACACAGGAGTGGATTCAAAAATTTGAAAAAACGACAACAAAACAAAACAGTTATATAAAGAATGGTGAAGAATAAAGAATGATGAATAGTAAGGATTCTAATGTACAATAGTATATGAGAAAAGTTTTGGTCTACTTCCAACGTGTTGTGGCATTACTACACAATAGTTGTGTGCTAAAGCATTAACTTTATGTGTTAGCTTCAGGAGTCGTCATAAACCTCCATCTTATGTACAATATATCAGGAATAAAAACCTTGTGGGAGCTAAAGAGATAAAATCCCACTTGTTGAGAACTGAAACGTGACAGGGTCTCAAACAACTCAAAAACAAGGCTTTGATGTAAAATGCTTCAAACTAAAACGGTTATGTAAATATAGTGGAGCTTGTTCAAGTGTAGTCGAAATATAAAGCAACAGAGATGGAAAGTGAAATACATATCTCATTAAACTTTACTCACACACATGACTAGGAGACAAAACATAACAACTGCACACAAGGCTCACCTGGACTCCACTTTCGCCGTGGAAGCAGCTTGACAGCAGATCTGATCAATGTGCTGACTGACGGCAACATTGTTGCTGCAACTGGAGGACAACGATCGGTTACAGCATGTCGTTTAGCTGTGGACATGTTGTAAGGCTGAGTCAGTGAAGTACAAAGCAGACAGCTAACAGTGGGGATTTGCGAAAACATATAGTTGTATGTTGTTGCGACTTACCACGGTTAAAATTCTCTAAGAAACATTTAAATTTCCCTTCAGATGACAGCAACCCTCGCTAGCGTGCTAACTCCATGTTCACTAGACGCTCAATCGGAATATTGGGTAACAGTTGCCCTGAGTTGCCCCTCTCAGGCGACGATGCATAATCCTGGCTCTCTTCTTCTTCTGTTTGGTTTGAAAATGGTATAAGGCAACGGTGACACCCTGTGCTTCGGAGTTTGAACCAGAGATAAAATTCGACCCATTAACGCTGTTAGTCTGATGGTATAAAATAAAATTCTACATCCACTGTATAAATCTTGATCTCCAGATCAAGAGCTTGAATATCGGAATTTCTGTCTTGTTCGGACAAAGAATGCTTAGATACATGGAAAACCCCCAAATCCTGACAATGCTCATGCAAACTACATGCTTTTCTATTATTACATCTGTCATGTTACTAAACTGAGATTCTGTTCAAAATGTTACTTTCTTTTCTTATTGTCATTTCAGTTTTAAAAGTTGAACTTGATTTAGTTTTTAGCTGTAATGAATGTTCTTATTTCCAGTTTCTACCAATTTACTTCACGCAGTTTTCTTGACATTTGCTGAATCATTGCTTAATAATGACAACATTTTAAATGAGTACTTCGTTGTGTTTATGGTTCGACGATACTCATCTTCGAACTCGGCCCTCAATTTGCCTACAACTCTTTAATATATATGCACACACACTACCGGTCAAAACTTTGGGATCCCTTTCAATTTTCTTGTTTTCAATGGAAACACACATGAAATTAGTCTGCATAGGAAATATAGCAAATATAGCTACAAACAGGACATGATGACATTGTCAGAGTAAGAAATAATGATTTTGATTGAAATTGTGACTTCACTTCAAATGTTGCCTTCATCAAAATAGCTACTTTCTGCAGTAATTACAGCCTGGCAGACCTAAGGCATTCTAGCTGCCACTTTTTCTAGGTAATTTGATGGTCCCCCAGACCCTCATGCTGCCTCCACTATGATTGATAGATTGCATTAAGCATTGGTCTAGCATTTGAGGTGGTAAGTGGGAGATTTGTAAATAGTGAAAAAGGGTCTTGAAGAAGGAAGGCCATACCCACAACATGCTATATCCTGTGGACTGCACTTGCTTCTTCCATTTCCCATCCCCCAATCAAGTGCTGTCCACAGGATATAGCATGGAGTGGTTATGGGTGCTTTCCTTCTTCAAGACCCCTTTTCACTCTTTACAAATCTCCTACTTTACCACCTCAGATGCCACACCGACGCTTAATGCAACCTGTCAAGCACAGTGGAGGCAGCATGAGGGTCTTGGGGGGGGGGGGTTTGTGTGTGTGTGTGTATATATATATAAATATATATATATATATATATATATATATATACTGGCAGTAGTTAACAGTCTTTCAATTTCCATTCTGCTACACTAAATTTCTGAAAGAGCTGTATTTTTCTCCACAAAATGCATCTGTATTGTTTGACATGTTAGATTTTTGCATTTACAATATTGCAAAAATCATTGTGCCAATTAATGTCTGCCTATTGCTATTGTACTTGTGTTGATAGAAGTCAGTTACATGTTAAAACAAACAAGTAGTCAAAATAAATTATCTGAATACTTCCTCCACAACTTACTCTAAATTTTTAATGTTGGGTGTGCGTCTGTGTTAATTTCAGGTATAATGGCTGGTTCTAACAGGTCTGGTGATCTAAGAGATGCCCAGAGGTCCATCCCAATAGGAACCATAATGGCTATTCTTACCACCTCATTCATCTGTATCCTTCAGACTGTTTCTGAGTGCACATGCTGCCATTAAAATTGTATAGAGAGAACAATACAATACAATACACACAAACATATGCATGTTTTGGAAGTATATCTGTTGGTCATGGAGAACAGCAAAATTTTGTGAGTTAGGTTTTTATTTATTTTATAATCATGCCACAGATCAGCCTGCAGATATTTCCATCTTAACCTCATGGTCAGACATCTCCTTTGTGGTCATGTTTGGAGCCTGTATTGAGGGAGTGGTACTAAGAGACAAGTGAGTGCATTTTTATTAACTTTGTAGAGAAATAAATAGTGGCAAACTGGTGTAATGAGGCTTATTGTAGATGACAAAATGTTTTGATAAAAGTTGTTCTTAGAAATAGAAAAAGAAAGGGAAAAGAAAAAGAGGAACTTTTTAAGTCCTTTTGGGGAGTTTTGAACTGAATTTGTTGCTAGAAATGCTGTACAAAGTTATTCATATTTTAAATCAATGTTAGGTATTGATTTACACGCTGAGCCGGTACACAGACTGTCACAGTGGCTTAATCATTATAATTATGTCTGGACCTAATAAACTGTGTCCATGCTCTTTGGTGTTTCAGGTTTGGTTACTCGGTAAAGAAGAACCCAGTAATTGGTGTTCTGGCCTGGCCATCTCCCTGGGTGATTGTGATTGGCTCATTTTTCTCCTGCTGTGGGGCGGGGCTTCAAAGTCTCACTGGCGCCCCCCGGCTATTACAGGCCATAGCTCGGGATGGCATCATCCCGTTCTTACAGGTCAGTGTGAGAAATATATTTATTTTCACATGTCGCAGACACAGTGGGATTTCATTTTCCTAACTATAACAAGTTTTTTGTCACCTAATTTTACTTTGACTAGAAATATCATCACCTTTGGCTCTCACAGGATTTGAACCCCTTTCTCCTGCATTGAAGTCCAGTGTTTGGTCATTTCAACCAACACAACCTCCTCCAACTATGCACTTTGTCACTTTTAATGCCATGTCATCTGGTTACAGGTGTAAATAGCTGAATAACTGCCATGTTGCTATTTTTATCCACATGCACATAGACACTCCTGTTTCTTTATATGTCTCAGGCCACTGGTGTGTATCATAAAAATAAATTAAAAACATAAAAATAAACACAGGACTTTACTTTACTGTGCCAGTTTAGTAAAGTTTTTGCTCAAAATGAGGCTAATAAATGTATTGAATTATATCTGGCAGCTATTGAACTGTTTGACCTTTATGATAAGACATGTTTGTATGTGTGTTTTTACATTTGTGCCATTAAAAGGTGTGCTGTATCAGACTTCTCTCTCAATATCTGTCTCTCACAGGTCTTTGGTCATGGGAAAGCTAACGGTGAGCCCACCTGGGCTCTGTTGTTGACAGTTGGCATCTGTGAAATAGGAATCCTCATCGCTTCCCTGGATGCTGTAGCCCCCATCCTCTCTATGTATGTGGTTTAATACTGTTGAAAATGTAGAAGAACCTTCTGCCCCATTTACCCTCAGTCTGGGACTTTTCTTGCCAAATTGTTCCAGCCAAAGTGATGTGAATCAATGAACCTTTTCTCATTTTAATGATCTTTTCTGCGTGTCTCCTCAGGTTTTTCCTCATGTGCTATCTGTTTGTTAACCTGGCCTGTGCTGTTCAGACTTTGCTTCGTACCCCCAATTGGAGACCTCGCTTTAAGTTCTATCATTGGTAAGAACATCGAACACCATATGTGACGAGTTAAAAGATTCTCGCTTTTAACTTGTTGCATACGGAAGCTTAGACAAGACCCCTTCAAGTCACTTTTAAAGCAAGAGGTACCCCTTGGCAGTGCATGAGGCTTTCGAGTGTTGTAAACCCATCTAAGGCAGTGCTGGACAGGTGGTAGCCAGTGTAAAGCAGGACTTTCGCCAGGGGAGCGGATCTCAATTCCCAGATGAATGAGAGGAGTAGAACTTTTCCTAAACCAAACCAAAACACAACTGTTTCACAAAGTTGAATTCATTGTGAAAGTTCAGTGGCTAGGAGACCCTGTGCATGTCTAACAGACACTAAAATGATACCCAATACAATAAAAAATGACACCAAAGAGTATGTGACAAACTCAGAGTGGCTGTGTTGCATTTCAAAGACTTTAACTAAAACCTCAGATGTTTGTTCTTGAATTTGTTATAATATTTGCTCTATGTGTGTCCCACAGGACCCTGTCCTTCTTGGGGATGAGTCTGTGTCTGTCTCTCATGTTTGTCTCCTCCTGGTACTATGCTCTAGTTGCCATAGTAATAGCCGGCTGTCTCTACAAGTACATTGAGTACAGAGGGTGAGTCAAGTGTCAGGAAAAGAGTTTAAATCAGAACTTCTAAAGCTCCAGTATTAAAAACATCGGAGGAGAACTTGCTGCTGTTCATTTGTGACATAAAAATGCATAAAATGTATTTTGTTTGGTTAAATAATTATTTCCTACTTGATTTGAAGATGTTTACAGTTCATTTATAGGCAGTTTTAATTTTTTTTTTTGAGTGTCAAAGATAAAAAAATGAGAGATTTAATTTTCCTCCTGCACCACTGAAATTGTTGCTTCAAAACTGCAGCAATCAAATTATTAACTTTGGTTATGAAAGCAGATACCAAAGCTAAACTCTTCGGTTGACACACTATGGAGGTCAGATGTAGACTAATCTTTTAATGAGATTAATCATTTGTCATATTTTCTTAAATATAGATGGGAGCATGATATCAAACATTTCTCTCAAGACTACAGAAAGAGCATTACATCCTGCATGCCACTGAGACAGGAGAAAACATATGAATGTCTGTTCTTTTTCTAAATATTTGTAAAAGAAGTGAAACCCTCTTGTTTGGACCATTTTTTGGTTGCAGGGCAGTAAAGGAATGGGGTGACGGAATCAGAGGATTGTCCTTAAATGCAGCGCGATATGCCCTCATCCGGCTGGAGGAAGCACCACTCCACACCAAAAACTGGAGGTGAGACTAATTTGTGACTGTATTTTAATGCTGTTGGGCTCACAACCGCTTCCTTCAATGAAAAGTGCTCAAACTGGTGAAGTAGAGGTATTTACCTTTTAATCCCATGATTTCTTCTTTTTCTTTGTCATAAGCAGGTGCCTACATTACCCACCATGCAATTCAGCCACTGGCGGCAGCTGATGTAATAATCTTTTCAAACTTGTAACCTCACTGACATTTCAACTGACACTGATTCAAATTACATCACACAAGGATATTTATCAGATTTTATGCAATTCCCTCCACAGCCAAAAGGGGCACGTACCACTTCTATTTGCTGACATCAGCACTTTCCCTTTATAACTAATGCCAAGTACTATAGTTTCAACTCATATGATCTACTTATCATGGAAGTGGTTTAAATTCCTACAGGAACTTTTTAATTCTTCATGCTTGTTTTACACTCTGTCTTGTCTCTTTTCAGGCCTCAGCTGTTGGTGATGTGTAAGTTGGACTCAGACCTGGCGGTGAAACACCCTCGCCTCCTGTCCTTTACCACGCAACTAAAAGCAGGAAAGGGACTGACTATTGTCTGTTCAGTCCTGGAGGGAACCTACATGACCCGAGGGTATGATGTCAGGACCGGAGAGCAGGTTTGTCAACTCGGTCACTCTTCTGTGAGCCTGCTGCACTGTTTTCCTGCAGTCAATCCCATGTGTACTTTGTATCCTACTCTACTTTCAGGACACGGCAGTGATTTGAGGGAAGCACAGATAGAAAGGCAGTCTGTCCCACTCAGTGCAGTGGTAATGTGGTAGCTCAAAGCAATCAGTGCAGCAGATTGTGGAAGTTAATATGGAGCCCACTTAACATCAGCAGTAGCTAAGGTTGATATTACTTACTGAAGACTGGAGAAAACTGTTGAATTACTATCAATACTGTGAGCTTATTATACATGATAATCTGACTCCTCTCACTCCCAAAAAACTTTAATTAATTTTTACATTTTTTTAAAGCTGCATTAATAAATTTTGTTTGTTCTGCTGCCCCCAGGTAGCCAAACTGTAAACAATGCTGTAGTCCATTACTGTAAATTTTGATTTGATTGTTCCCCTTCTTTATTGTCTTTTTTACCTGCTTTTTCTTTAATCCACTTGGTTCCTGCAGAACTTGAAAGCAGCCATGACTGCAGAGCGGATGAAGGGTTTCTCTCATGTGGTGGTGTCGTCCAACCTGCGGGATGGTTTCTCCCTGCTCATCCAGTCTGCAGGACTGGGAGGAATGAAACACAACACTGTCCTGATGGCCTGGCCAGTAGGCTGGAAACAAGCCCGAGACTCCTCCCCAAGGAGGAACTTCATAGGTAAACTACACTGAAGGAAGTGTATGAGGAAATGAAAATCACTAAAATATAAAATGACACTGAATTTTATTAAATGTATGATAATTAATTCTTAATGTTTAGCAGTATTTTTCAAATTTTTCTACTACACATATTTTTAGCGACTTTAAGACAAACAGGAGTTGAAACAAATACAGGGGGCCTTTTACTCTATAAGGGCATTTACTCACTCACTCTTACTCTCACTGACTCGCACTCACTCACTCTTACCCTTGCTCACTCTCACTGACTGTGCAGAAACAGTAAGAGAGACGACAGCAGCTCAGCAGGCTCTAATGGTTGCCAAGAACATCGACCATTTCCCTGGAAACCAGGAGAGACTCAAGGAGGGAACAATTGATGTGTGGTGGATCGTACACGATGGTGGACTGCTCATGCTGCTGCCATTTTTATTGAGTCAGCACAAGGTGTGTGCATATGTGTGTATGTGCCTGCACGTGTGCATGTTATCTGAATCTTATTTTACTTTTGAGCAAATTTAACTGATTGTAAGTAGTATAAGTAGTATTAAAGAAACACATTTGACTCTTCATAAGCTCTTTAAATACAATTGACTGCAAATTAATTGACTACAAAGTTATTAAAGATTGAGATTCAATCAAAGTCCCCCATAAACTCTTTATCTTTGCACTAATATTTTTCTCAAGTGTTTTCATTGGAAGGTTCACCATGTTAATTATTAGCCTTTTTTCTCACACCCCAAAAACTTGAACACCAGTTAGCACTTGAAAAAATGTTTTGTCTCTAAAGAAACTTTAATTTGTGCTATAAATAACCTAAAAGAAATCCTGGAAAATGCAGCCGAAAGACACAGAAGCAGAGTTTAACGTAAATGCCGCCAGTCTTCTGTCAAAATGATAAAAATCTAAGAAGGTTGAATTGCTGAGAGTTTCTTGCTTACATGGCCCTCTGGACGTTAAACCACAGATAGTTAGTTCGGCTACTCTTGATACTGATACATCCTCCCTCTCTGCAGGTATGGAGGAAGTGTAAAATGAGAATCTTCACAGTGGCTCAGATGGATGACAACTCCATCCAAATGAAAAAAGATCTCCAGATGTTTCTTTACCAACTACGCCTGGATGCAGAGGTGGAGGTGGTGGAGATGGTGAGACTATTTGCAATTTAGTTTTTTAGTCAGTTATATTATATATTTTTGTATCTCATGGTTGAACATGGAGGTGGTGGTGTCTTACCATCAAAGTACTGAAAGGCTGACTGTTCACTTTGTGTTGTAAAAGAAAACATTGTCTACAGCAAATACATCCATGGACTGTACTTCTCTTGAGATCTGATACACAGATGTTCTGTGTGTCCCTCTAGCATGACAGTGACATCTCAGCCTTCACCTATGAGAAGACCCTGGTGATGGAGCAAAGGTCTCAGATGTTAAAACAGATGCAGCTGTCCCGCACTGAGAGGGAGAGAGAGGTAACGTGACACTCACATTATAACACACACTCACACTCTCAGATGTCATGTTGTAAAAATCAGGGTAATCAGGGTAATAACTTATGTATGTATCTTAAACATGATATATACTTTAAACATAATGTAGAAATGCATAAGAAACTGTACTTTGTGCAGTAAAAATGGTACTACAGCTGTAATAGACTTAGCTTTCTTTCACAGAAAGATGTAACATATCCCTGCATTGTCTTGTTGACCTTTGAACTCTTTCCCTAACCTGACTTTGTGATTGGACAATGAGCTCAGATTCAGAGCATCACAGACGTATCACGGGGCTCCATAAAGAGAAAGAAGTCACCAGGGTTCCCTTCACTCAACACCCTGTGCATACCAGAGGATGAGGTAGCTGTGGCAACCAAACTGCTTGTAATAGCCACCCATGATGCCATTGGTTCATCCTTTTCTCATCCCATGCTGTCTCGCATTATAATCCATTCATGAAGTTGGACTCATTGATATAATGTTCAGCCTCAATGTTTGCTGTCTTACCTCAATTTACTTTATTGGAGTTGCTGATTGAGCACTGAGACCAAAAGCTGTAACTAGAGGAAGACAAATTCCTCACTCAGTGCCTGTAAATGTGCAGCACACTTCCAGTAGTAGAGGTCCTTTAGATGAACCTGCTGCAGGGGGATTACTAACCATCACATCCATGTCTTTAGAGATTCTAACACTTGCATTTGCAACAGTGTTGTCACTGGGTACTGGTCTAAAACTTGATCAAATGTTACAGCCTGTGTGTATAACTTACAGAGAGCAACGTTTGGACTTAGATGCTGCAGAATCCCCATCCAGTTGTAACCAGTCAGTAATGATTAAAATACTCATTTGGTTTGAATTTGCATTACAATAAGATAAAGTTGACATTTTTGCACCATGCAGCTGGATCACCAAACTTTATCTGCTAGGTAAGAGAATACATACTTAGTCTCCTGAATTAAGCTTGTTGACTTTGTTGTGATTATTGCTGAGGAGGCATTTCAGAGTGAGTGATATGTCTGCATGGTGGGAATGCCTCTTTTTAACTTGAACTATAAATTGGGGGTGATCTCAGCTGTGGAAAACATCACTGAGTATTTTCATTTATGTGAGGTTGTTTTTTAGTTTATCTCTATAGCACTGTTGTCATAGTTTAATGAGACATTTATTTACTGTCAAATAGGACATTTGGGAATCTTCAGCTTTAGCTTAGCATCTTTAGCTAGAATGTGCATAGTTTAGAGAATACAGAGTAATGTGGAGCTGCTGGCCTTCACCCTCACTAGTGATCTTCAACCAAGAGGATGAGGTAGAAAAAATAAGCAGCATCATTTTCTTTTTTAAATAAAAAAAAGGGTTTTGCAAACCACCATTCGAATTTCAGTCATCAAAACAATTTTAATATCTAACAGGAAATGAGAAAGAAGATGCATTGCACAATTAACACGTGGTCAGATTTAGAACTTAATAACTGCACATTTTATTTTCACTGTTTCATTCACAGAAATATACATTGACACAACTGGAAGTTTACTGTGTCCACTGTAAAAGGCAGTGTGTGCGTTTTTGTTTTTGTCCTGCATGCATAGTCACCTTCATAAATCCGTTCATCATCTGACTGCCCAAAAAACAACTACATCTTCATACTCTGTCTTCCTTTGCCCTTCTGGTCATATTTTCATAACGGTAAACAATGACATTTTTCAAATGATTTCAATCTCATAATGTTAGTTTGTTGTTAAAAATCCACTAATAGTGGGTAAAAATTATGAGCACTAATGAGCGGAAAGTAAAATCAAATAACATAGTTTAATTTTGAGAGAAGTTGTATAGTTGTTTCCTCAAAAAAACCAAGGGAGGGAAAATGAGTATTTAATTAGAAATTAGATTTAATTGGAACTGCAATGTGTTATTAATAGAAAAAAAGGAAGAATGAAGAAGTGACATTGCTGAAAAATACAACCACCAAACTGTCTTTTCATCATCTGTACCTTGTTTAGGCCCAGCTGATCCATGACCGAAACACGGCGTGTCATTCCACAATGAATGACAAAGCAGCAGGTGCCACACCAGATCGAGTCCACATGACCTGGACCAAAGACAAACTGATCCACGAGAGGAACCGACACAGGGAAGGCACTGGAATCAAAGACATGTTTAATATGAAACCGTAAGTAGATACATGGGTAGCTTCTTTTTAATATGTTTTACTTTCAACATTGTTATTATCCGTGTTTAGTATTTTCATTTACGCTACTGTTGTATTGCACTTAGCTACAAGCACTGTTAGTGATTTTTTTTGCAGTTGCAGCCACCAAGAGACTATGAAAGGCTTAAAACCAATAGAATTGTTCAGTGTTAAGAATTTCAGCTCTAAGGTGGTAATGATCCATTTTATTCTTAGTCCACTCAAGAGCATTCATATTTTTGCTGT
This sequence comes from Acanthurus leucopareius, assembly GCA_029814765.1. Classification (NCBI taxonomy): domain Eukaryota; kingdom Metazoa; phylum Chordata; class Actinopteri; order Acanthuriformes; family Acanthuridae; genus Acanthurus; species Acanthurus leucopareius. The sequence goes on from JAQMCX010000022.1 coordinate 1,685,341, forward strand.
GTCTTGTATGGAATTTGTTTACCCTGTTTGATGTGTTTACTGCAACTAATCCAAAAAAACAAAGACTGAAGATCTTGTAACAATAAATTCATCAAAGTGCTCTTGATTGATAAATTCAGTGAAGGGCAGCCCTAATTACTCTGCTCACATTGAATATGTTGTTTTTTTTCTCTTCCTCCAGTGAGTGGGAAAATCTGTAAGTCACCTTATCTCTTGTTTGTTTTTGCATGTGCATGAACTCTCTCCATGCATGTGGTGAGAGTGATCTCAGAATGTGTCAGCATGCTTGTATGAAGGAAAATCAGGCTTAGTTCCCATGAGTTTAAGGGTAGATGATGACAAATATTCTGCTTGCATGTGTTTGTGCACTGCAGTTGTCTGTCAGATTCCAAAACACTCACACTGTGCTTCCTCTTGATTGATCATTTGAAGTATTAAACTGAAGATGTCCTCTGTCCCTTATTAATGTTTGTGGTTTAATGTAGCAACCAGTCCAACGTGCGGAGGATGCACACAGCTGTGAAGCTGAACGAGGTGGTGGTCAAGAAATCCCAGGATTCACAGCTGGTCTTGCTCAACATGCCAGGCCCACCAAAGAACAAGAAAGGGGATGACAACTGTATCCTTTTTTCAGCTAATCAGGCTTTCATTGAGTCAACCAGTCATCCAGTCATTTAGTCAGTCAGTCAAAGCTGTTTTGGCATTTTAAAGGAATAGTGCAATATTTTAGGAGATATACTTATATACCTCTAGAGCTCATTAATTGACTGGTTAGATCTCATTTTATTAAACCATACAAAGGTTAAAACGTTAATGCTTTGTAAATGGAGAATAAAAAGAAGACAAGATGTTAATTAGGGAACTTTAATGGTGACTGCAGGCAGATAACCCTCAGTCAGAGGCAATCTGTTTTTAGTCGTTATTGCTCTGCTAAGCTAATGGAGTAGTATAAGAGTTAATGGAAAAAAATCTCTTGTGTCCTCAGCTGTTATCAGCTGTCATCTTGTCCATTGTACTTTAGCCATTAGGCCTTTCTTTCTCAGTGTAGACAGAGCCGGGCGAGCTGTGCCCTCATGCTTCCAGCCTTGATACTAGGCTAGGCTAACTGACTGCTGGCTCTAGCTTTGTATTATTGATAAAAGAGAGTGATTTACTCTCAAAGTCCTACCAAGAAAGATTTTTGTATTTTGCACTTAGCAAATCTCAAATTTTCATCAGTTGTGTGTTAAAAAAAAAAAGCTCCAGATGTAAAGGCTAATAAACTTATAATAAATCAATAAAATGAATCCCCCTTTTATTGTTTTGCCCCTCTGTGTTAATTACAGGAGCCAGTAGCTCAAGAACTATCCAAATCATTTGCTTAAAAAGCTCAATATATGATTTCTGCTATTTGAAGGAGGATCATGGGATTTGTTTACTTCACAGCAAACAGTTAAGCAGCAGCCATTGACAAATAAAACTTAGCTGACCGACTGACTATATTCTCTCACTCTCAGAAGCATTTTCACATCCTCATTCTTGTAGGGAAGACTAAAAAAAGCCAGCATGTGTTGCTCTGATGCTCAGTTTGTCCTTAATCAAAGTGTCTCTCAGACATGGAGTTTCTGGAGGTCCTGATGGATGGTCTGGACCGTGTCCTGCTGGTTCGTGGAGGAGGTCGGGAGGTCATTACTATCTATTCTTAATATCAAGAGCTTCTCAACTCTTTGATTTGGCACTGGAAGGAAACACTGTTGGAGAGTAGGACCCAAGAGGGCAGGGGGTTAACAGAAGAGGGGTACGACTTCGATGAGACATGGACATAAGTGTCGGACAGAAAAAGCACAGTGCACCCCCTCTCACACTGTCTGGAAAACTAAATGCAACAGTGCCACCTGTGGTTTGGAGGATCAGTTTGCTGGGCAGGACAGGGGAGACTACCTGCAGCACAGCTTGAGCTCAGTGTATCATCTGGGGGCACAGAGGTGCACTCTACACCCTTCCAACTGGGACTGCTTACCTCCACCTCATCTATGCACTGTAAAATAAAACTGTTTTCTGTATCCTTCAGTATCCTTATATCTAATTTTAATGCCACTGATGAAACATTTTAATATAGGACAAGAACTGACTGTGGAAATAAATGGGATTAGTTGAACATGTTGTCAAGCAATTATAATTAACAAGGTATCATGTTTGCCTCATATGACTTTAGCAGAAGTTTAAGTGAAAGAAAAAGGCCTACCAGAGATTACTATCAGGACAGTGTAAAGGCTAACGTGGCAGTAATGATTGCAGATTGTCTTAAATTTTGCCTATCTATGATGTTGCAGAACAGTGTGCTAAGTGTGATCAAAAAAGCAGAGTTATTAAAAATGTTTTATATTTTTATTTTCATGAAATTATTAATCATTAAATACATTTACATGATTGTGTTTTTAGCCATAGCGAAAGGGGACTACAAACTGCAATATGTTGTATGACCTTGTGTTTGTAAAATGATGGTTCAATAAATCTTGAAACCCAGATTCAATAGAGGAAATGCAAAGCTGACTTTTAGCATTTTCGTGAATTTTGATTTGTGTGTTTGAGAATAATGTTGTACTGCATATGTGCATTGAGGAGGATGACTCACTCATTTTGATTTAATAGGACTGTATTTTTTAAGAACAGGCACTTTAATTCATAATCTTTGGTGTTCTTTCAAGGAAAAAGACACAAATAAAAGTTATGTTTATATTTTTAACAAAGTCTTTGGGCTGCAAAATACAGCATGTTGGGTTGCTTTGTGTGTTTCCAGATTCCCCATAGAAGGACTAAAGATAACAAGTTAGGTGCTAGGAATCAAATTCTTTTTGCAGCAGAGAGCAACAAAACTAATTAATAATCTTTAATATGCTGTATTTAATTCTATCCTTTAGTATACTAGCTTTGTCACAGCCAGTTGTAAAATAGTCATGTAACCAACAGTTTGTGTACTCAGTCAGCTTAACACCCAAAAGAAGAATAAGTGTCTGTGTGTTTTCACAAACATGACTTTTCTTAAAAACAAGAAAGTCGTTTTAATCTGTCACTCTTTGAGAGTTAAGAGAGATAAGTGAGTCTGAAAGTACTTTTTCCCCCCAAGCTCAAGAAAGTAGAACTACTTAATTAAGATTAAAAGAAAGATCACAGTGGTGGTTAACCTTCAGGCGAAAGACTGTCTTTATGGTCTAAAATGGAAAATCAAAAGCATTATTGTTTAATTTGAGACTTTTCTCTGCATTTTCAGATCTCAAAAATGGGGTCTTATTGCCTGTGTTGTGAATACTCCTAAAACATGTATCCTAGTTTCTCTACTGAATTTCGGGATGTGCTTCTCTCAGAGTGAGTTGAGTAATATCCGTGGTTATTATGGAAAAATGTAATGGATTCAAGCTTTGACACTATTCCACCAAGTGTCATTTAGCCCATCACTTTGAAAAACAATTCAAAAGGTAGAGTGGATTATTGTATTAGATAAAGTTACTTGTTGAAGACTGACACCGCTAAAATGGATCCTGGTATATAAGCATCCTTTTTATTTCCTTTTTATTTATTGATAGTTTCAGATGACGGGAGATTCTGCCATTAATTTTAAAAAACAATTCAAAAATCAGCAGTGAATCAGGATTTGAATATTGCAGACAAGTAAAGTTGTTGTTACATTTAGCTCAATATTGCTGTAAACAACACTGCTTCATAATGAGACTTTTCCCGGATTATTTTAAACACCAAAGGCCACATCAGAGAACAGTAAACAGCATCTTCATCTCTATCAGATGATTTGGGACCAGTTGCCCTTTTTAAATTATGACCTGGTTCACAGTGAGAAGTGTTTGCTTAGATTTGCATGAAAACTCCCATGACATGACATGAAAACATACATCTACGGACACGCTCAGACGAAAGGCAGGAAACATTTAAGCAGGAAGTTTGAATCAAAGGAAATGAAGCTGGATGAGAGATGTGAACCACATACCTTTTTTCGCCTCTTCTCTTTTTTTAAAACAATCTATCCTAAAGCAGCTTTACAAACTGAGATGCATTGACAGGAGAATTAATTCATCACCTTTTGTTTCCTTTTTTATTTCAGTGATGTATAGATTTTTTTTTTTTATTTAAACAGCAAACAGTGATAGAGTTCTTTCTTGTCAGATATGATCTGTTTCTGTCTGACCCAGTTGAGAGCTGAGCTGGATTGATCTCTTGCATAACTGCACCAGGCTCACTTCCCAAAATTCAATTTAATCCTAAAATCATCATTGTCTCTTAGTTTGCAAAAGAACAAAGACAATCTTGGAGCTGCAGTAGGAAGCTTTCAGGGGAACTTGGCCTTGGATAAATGGCTTCCTGTTTGTACCACAGAGTGGTTAGCTGGGTCAGCACGCACAGAGCAACAACAACAACAATCTCAGGCTGATTAACTCAGCTACATTGTGTGCTGTCTGTAATCTTTACTCTTCGCTCAGTTTAAAGCACAGGCCGTCTTTTGCTAAGATTCAGAACTGTTAACCTAATTTGACACTTTATTGTTTCCCCAATGAGAATCTTGTTTTGTGGCCAGGATCCCAATAAAGTACACAGAAAACAGGGAACCAAAAATGTGTCTGTGTAAAACAAATTCCCAGAGTTCATGAAAACCAAGAATGGAAATGATGGGTTCACTGAGGTTTACTTTCTGCAAATGTGGCTTGAGTTTAGTCAACTAGAGCTTCTTTCTACTGTTATAGAAGTTCATTTCAAAGTCACACAGAAGTGAAGCGTGCAGTATTGAACATGCATGAGAGATGTCCTACACTGGCTCATATTATGAGTTCATAAGTGGCACAAATGGCTATTACACATATTTATAATGTGATATGTGTCTTCTGGGTCTCACCAACTATCCAGCTATTCCACTACTCTGACCACTAGTACACACTGTAGGCAGCAATCAACTAGTTTTCGGACAAAATGGCTTCCACTGCGGCAGATGGTGATGAAGTGCACGGAGGGTTTCAGCCGAACAGGCAGGACATTTTAAGTAATTCACCGAAATCAACATCATTTCAATGATTGAGTGTAAGCTGTGTACAGCTGACATGTGTGCTATACATGAACATCCAAGGATGAAACATCTAGTGCCAAGGGGCACTCCTGAACTTTCGGCATTACAAAATCTTACTTACATTTTTGCCAAGAACTTCCCTCTCTGCATCAGCATCAAACTTGTAAATCAGCCTATAGTTCTGGTTGAACCCAGAAGCAAGTTTATATGGGTAGCAACTCTCAACAAGGCAACTTTAAGTGCTTCACAGAATACATAAAGCTTATCAAGTTGCCTTACATTGGCATATGACTTGAGCAGTAGAAGCAAATATGATCAGTTTAGTTTGTTTTACAGTTTAACTGTACCGTTAAAATAACTCAAGAACACACTGGGTGCTCACTGAACTTCTGCTTCATATCAACCAGTGACAGTAAATGCAACATTGTATGTCCTCTGCATGTTGTGCACAGAATTCAGCCAGCATTGTAACTGTGGGTGTTCAAGCATGTTTACTTAATATTTCACCCAAAGTGCTAATGTGCAGAGGGCTGCAGCCTCACAGAGCCGCCAGCATGACCGTAGACTCTCTGGTCTTGTTTCCACGTCATACCAAACATTTGACCAATTCCATATCAAATTGCAAGACACCACAGTATAATATCATACATGTATTAAGATAATCTGGTTACACATACACAAATCCTAAAGTAATCACCAATTATATTTATATCTCTTATTATATTCATTTATGTATAAAAAGTTGAAAATAATTCTACATTTAATAAACAAATATAAAAATCTTTAGCTTATCCTGATGTAGATCTTTTTTCCTCATCATTTTAACTTTCGCCAAGTAAGTGGCTGACTTTTGTTTTGAATGTTGTTGTTGACCTTCTTTTTCCTTTATTATTGATATACAGCATCATATTCTGCATATTAATATGTCATATTTGTGATTAGCCTGTTACTCTGCACTCAGCCTCTCTGAACAACAGTACGTTTATCACTCAGTCTTCCCACAGCTTCCATTGACCTTCCAGCTCTGAAGCTTTGGCTAAACAGCATTTTCTTCTTTTGTAGAGAAGCAGCCTATCTGACAGCTAGATCTTTGGGAAGAGCTAAAGAGGGAAAACACAAGTGGCTCAGGAAGGGAATGTAGTCTGTGAAGGCAGAGAGGGACAGAGATTGAGGGAAAAGGAGGAGGAAAGGGAGGGTACCTTTCTTTCTCCTCAAGCTATTATCATTCCAGCATCTGCTAATAGTGGGGTGTTAACATCACAACATGGATAATTTCACTGAGACTCTCTCTGACCCTGATAACCCTTGAGGCTTTGTCTCTGTTGGCTTGTGAGAGAGACTCTGACTTTATCTGGACCAGTTGTCTGCTTGTCTTCTTGTCTGCTTTGAAATTTAAACACTATAAAAAACCTATACTGAATTCTAATTACTTCTAATTTTCCTTGGGCCAACCTGGAACTTGAGGTCCCCCACTTTAAACTGCTGAACTTGTTCACATGGTGCTGCATGCTGTGCTAAGATAAGCTGTATGCAGCGTTTGACTTTTTGCCGATTTAAGAACAAAGGGACCTTTTCTTTGCCTGTCTGTTTGGAAATGATGTTAAATTCATTTCGCCCGAGGCCACAAAGACTAATCTAATGATTGCTGTGTGGTAGCTGTCGGCCTTTGATTGTATTGCTGCTCACTGTTTAACACAGAGGTTAGCCTGCATACCCCTTAGATAATAGTGTAATGATTTTTTAATGCAGTTTGCTACTGACTTCTTAAAAATACAGAGGTCTTATACTTATGCTGGTCTTACATACATTTTATATTTTAATTTCTGAGAAACTGCTCAAAACTGATCAAACTTGGACTCCTACTCATTGTTCATATTTTGGCAAACTGCTAAATACCAGACTTGAACAAATGGATGTTTTTACATTTTGAAACATCCCAAAGTCTGTGATCAGTATGGTCAGTGGGACAGTTTCAGGGTGTGACTATAATGATCAGAAAATATTTTCTTGTCAGACTGATTAAAGTGCTGAAAACACTGAGAGCAACCAGACAACAGCTGGCGATGATGAAGAAGTCAGTCTGTGTGAAACACATGTATGACCTCTTTTGAAAATAAGTATTTCCTTTTTTAGTTTTGGAAACCAAACATTTATCAGTCACTCAAAGGTTGGCCCTGGCTGTTTAGAGGAGGACTGAGATTCACTTGCAGGGGTCAGTGAACCAGTTTATGTCTTATGTGAAAGCAAAGCAACGTTTTAACACAGATTCTACGACTGGTGAACCAGGACTGAGCTGTTGTTCAGCAGGCAGGTGGTGCAAAGATAACCTGAGGTGTTACTCCTCCTTAAGCCACCATTATTCTTGCACTTTAAACGAGGAACTTTCATAAACATTTTGTGTCTCCTAACTATTGGCTTTTTCACCTGGAAAACAGACAAAGCATATCTGTGTTTGCCAAACCAGGCTGGACACCTCACCTGCCACATAGCTCCATTTCCACTGGAGACCAAAGAGTCACTGTGCAACAGTTTGATTTGCACACTTCTAGGCAATTTGTACCACTAAATCAAAATAATTTAACCAACGTGGGTTCTTATAATGTGGCCCGGTCTTGTAAATAGGCCACATGTGAAAATGCAGTTTCAAAGTGAAACGAGTGTTTTTGCAACTGAAAAGCTGAGTTCATACACCTTTACTCAGTTCAACACACTCTGTGTCACAGTCTTAACAAAAGTGAACCCAAAAGCAAAATCAAAAACATAAACGCTGATCTGAACAAAAACCAAAGGGGTAGAAATACAAAAGAAATACAAAACTGAATCAAACAACATAGTGGGAAGCACATGGAGATCAGGCAGGACAGAGAATAAGATGTAGAACCAGAGAGCAGAAACAGAATCAGAGAATGAAAACAGACAAGGAGAAAAGGGAAACACAGACAATATATACACACTGGGAGTAATGAGACAGAGGTGGGGTAATGAACACAGGTGAGACACATAGGTAATGGAAATAGAAGGGAAAGAAACAAAGACAGGAGGTAACAATAAAAGCTTGACAGAAAACCCAAAATAAAATAAGAAATTTAATTGTGTTCAAAGATCAACTTTTCAGTGGTTTTATCACAAAAAAACCCAATTAATTAACACAGTGGTTTTTTGTGTATTTTATTTGCAACCTTTGGTCCCAGTGGCCACAAGGCTGTAGGTATTTCACTGTAACTTATTCAAGTTAGAATCTGACAGTTACTTACAGTCTACTGAGAACCTTTTCTACATGTTTTACAATCTATCTCTAATTTTTTTCATCGAGATTGTCCATACTGTAGTTCAAATGATGTAATTCTTCACACTCGTATGTCCATCTGTCTCAGAAGAGGGGTCTCTCCTCTGTTTCTGTTCTTGAGGTTTCTTTCATTTTCCCCTTACAGGAGCTTTTTGGGGGAACTAAGTCTTATCTCACTATGAGTTGGGTCTGAGGCTGGAGTGTGATGGTAAAGCTTTTTTTTAAATCAAATAGTGCAAATAAGCAAATGTTTGTCCCAAGACCATCTTACAGGTAAATCCAGCCATGCTATTTACTACACATCCCAATTCATTTAATTCACTCTCACGTGGAATTTCTTCATCTCAGTTTGCTTATTCTTAGTATAATAGCTACACTTTGAAAATAAAATACTCTTGGTTTGAAAAATATTGATATATTCAAGATTTCTAGATAGAGAGATAAAAGATAGTTATCTCGCTAGATAGATAGATAGATAGATAGATAGATAGATAGATAGATAGATAGATAGATAGATAGATAGATAGATAGATAGATGTCAGAGTATTATTGAATGTTACGAGTTGTGTATTGATATATCATAAATGTGACAAAAGGATTGTGGAAGGAGGAAAAACATTGATAAAAAAGGCTAATAATAATAATAATAATAATAATAATAATAATAATAATGCAAATAGAAAAGAAAGAAAAACATGCAAACATATATATATAATGTAATAACAGTTAAAGGATCTTGACTCAAGCAGCAGGTTAGGAGAGAGGGTCCACTGAGTGAGGAAGGAGGGAGGGGTTTTTTTTCCTCCTAAGGAGTCAAATTTCCCAACTCTGTGGGTCTGAGAGTCACTCAGCTCTGAACTAAGGGAGGCTTTGTACTGAGAGAGAGAGAGTGAGAGAGAAAGAGAGGGCAGCAGTGTGACTTCAGGTCTGCATATTGAGGCAGAGGGACAACGGAGTTTGCTGGAATTTCATCACACATATGCACTTGGAGTTCACTTCTAAACCTGGATTTTTATTCCTCTACACGCTGAAATGTTTCAAGGGTAAGAAAATTAAATCTTTAAGATTTTCTGCCTGTAAAAGAAAGCAGAGAGGATTTTAATCCACTTTACCTTACATTTCATATCTTCATCTCAGTTGGATTCAGAGTAGACCTGTGATGTAGCAACACCTCTTCTTCAGACAGACTTTTCCTGTGAATGCAGCTCTACATTCAAATACATTTCACTTGCACTACATCATCCCGTTTTCTGTTTTTAACATTTTTACAGAGATTTTTTGACGGTTTTGAAGTCCTTTAATTTTTGAATAAAGACAGCTTAAATTTTGTGACTGATGTCTCTTCAGGTGGTCTCTTGCCTTGAATCTTGTCCTGCTGTGTTGGCTGGCAGCTGCCCTGCAGGTTATAGAAGGTAAGATAGTGCTGTTGCAGCTCTTTCCATGCGCTACAATGGTGAAGAAATACACAGCTGGGATGTCTAAGTGTGATTGGAGTAGAATTCTTAAAACTATTTTTCATTGACCCAACAGATGCTGTAGTTTGTGAGTGAAACTGAACTTTTCCTCATGTTGATGATCTAGTTCAAATTAATCTTTGTAACACACTAGAATTTAGTATGTACATGGAATGCAATTTTTTTCTATGTTAAATACAACCATAAAATATATTTAAGGTGATATCCTTTATTAAATTTGACCTTGCCTCAGATGCTTGCATGTGTATCATTTTAGGCGTCAGTAAACATTTAATGTGGCCGTACTCAAATTAAAACAGTTTGTCATGTTGTGGCAGTGTTCACCAGATTTAGTTTAAAAATCTAGGCTTAATTGCTGAGCATATGGACTCATAAGACTAAGGTCTGATGGTATGCAGTAGCTTCTCATGTGATTGAGGTTTAAGTATGGAGAGATAGGATTTCAAGATGTCTGCATACTTATTGTATAAAAAAATATACAAAATAACATAGAAAATGTATCCCACATACCATATTAAAATTAAGATCTGCAGTATAACACTTATGTATTCATCAGGTATGACTGTGATTATGAAATTGATCTCTATACAGAGACACTGAAACAAAACAAACCCTCACCCATGCATTTCAGATTGCATCACAAAGTTTGATTCCATTGGGAAATCAGCTGGATTGCTTTGAAGTGCAAATGTAAACTTGTTTAATGCAGAAAACATGAAAAGCGACATGAAATATGAAATCCTTCCACTGAACATTGATTTTCTGATTTTCTATCACAGCTTACCAGCCATAAATAAAATCAGGTCTGTCAAGCTTTGGATTTCTCAGAGTTTAAAGCATTGTGTGTGTGTCTGTGTGTGTGTCTGTGTGTGCGTGTGTGCGTGTGTGTGCTTTTGCGTGTGCATGTGTGAATGTGTGTTTGTGTGTGTGTAGAGCTGTAGTATGATTAGTATTTGAAGAGTGTGGATGATGGTTTCTTTAATTGTCATCTCCAAAACCAAAAGCACAAACAGTAGAAAGTAAGGACTGGATGGATGGAATCATCAGTGCTTCTGTTTGCTTTAACGGCAACTGCAAATGTTGGCATACTTTAGCTAGCATACAATACAACTTAAGCCAAAATTTCATTCAAGGCCAGGAGCATTTTTCTTGCTATATTATTTTAAAATGGCTTAAGGTTCTCATTTTAAGGAAGTCAGCTTTAAAACTTTAAAAGTCAGCTGGCAACAGTGTGTTTTTTTTTTTACCTGTGAGGCTAACAAGACTTTAATTGGCTAGTTATGGTCAAAATCTGATATTAGTGATTGAAATTCATTGGCAAAATCAGCGGTTATTGTTTGGAAATGAGAATCCTGCTTTTGTTTGAAATATTTTATCAGGTTCTTTTAATTTCCAGAGAATTCTCCACTGTTAGAAAACATGACACGGGTAATACTAAGGGTTGAAACATTAGAGTGTGGTTTATATTCAATCAGAAGACAACTGAATCAAGACATTGGTTTGTTACAGCAGATGTTATGTGATGCTTATGCCTTGTCAGAGTGTCTTTGGTGCTTAGACTCTCGAGAGATTTTGCAAAATTTGTAGTCTGAGCAAGCAGAATTGGATTCTTTTACCAACATTAACAAAGGTACCTACGTTCACTTCCTGTTTGGGTCTTATCAGTCTTGATATGTCCTTCCCTGAATGTCACACCGCTATCATGTGAAAACAAAGAGCATACACAATATACAGTATACAGTGTTTTTACTACCAACAGTAATTACAGATGAATAATGAAATACAGGCATATTGACTTTATTTTCTTTGCTAACAGTTCCACCTCTGAGTCTGTCCAAGCTTAGAAACCTCTTCTCTAATTTTCCCCATTGCTGGTCTTAATCCGTAGTTTTTTTGGCTACTAAGTAACCAGCCCTCTGTTTACTGTTTACACCAGCACATGCATGCCAAATGTGTGAGAATAGTTTTGCATTTTCAGGTGTTTTAATATGGATAGAGTTTATTTCAGAGCTAAAATGTTGCAAGAGGGTCATATCACAATAATTTTCTGTATTTTTTTGTATTGTAAGAACCACAGAATTTTATATGTTGACCTAAACTGTTGACCAATTTGGTTTCGTGCATTTAGACTAACGTGTCCAGTCATTTGACTAAAATTAAATAAATTTTAAAGGTTGAGGTCAAACTGCATAGCAGACCTTTGGTTTTGTGGAGGAATGGGGGTAAAGAAATGGGCCATGAAAGCTGGTCAAGTTTTAGGTGTCTGAGCCAAAGGATGCAGTAAAATTCACCGTGCCAAAAACCTGAAGTAAAATGTTCAATACGCTTCAGTAACAGTCTTCAAGCACAATTGTTGGACTTGAATAACATCAGTCATCCATTCCTCTATTACAGACCCATTAGGGGACACATAATGTGGGTTGGTCTCTCTTTCCATTTCCACTTTCCATTTTCACACCTCTTTCTGCTGCTCTGTTCTCATTCAGTTACTCCCTGCTGTGAGGCTCCTCATACAGCTCCATAGGGGCGAGATAGTTTGTTTGTTTGGCAATAGACCGGACTTCCTCTGCCATCTTTATCCTCTGTGGGTGTGTTTGTGAGTGTGTGTGTGTGTGTACAGTGAGCAGTGAGGTAGTTGAAAGTGGCAGACGAGTCAAACGCTACACCAGGGTGAGAAATGAAGCGTTTAGTTTGTATGATAATGGTGTGAGGGGTTTCATCTGCACTGCACTTGCTGTTTGTGTGTCTAAGAAAATCAGAGACCAGTGCAGGCTGGTTCACACTGAGCTTTGAAGTGGGACGTTGAGAACACGCTTGTCTTTCCTGTGTCACTTTAATGTGAGGATGTGTATGTATGAGTGTGTGGGTGATTTTTTGACAATGGATGAGAAAAACATTTATATTTATATTTCAAACATTTACAGAAAATGAAAAATAACGGATCCAGGATCCAGTGTTTCTGCAGGATGCTGCACATGTTGTGAATTTTTCTTACTCACACACTGAACAACACAATCACACTGTGTACTGCCACAGGCTTGATCATCACAGAGATTGCCTTGTGATGAGGCAATCATATGCTTAAACAGAGAAACCAGCTTGGAGTATCAGTGTTTCATCCGTATCCTTCAGTTAAACTCTGAAAGGCAGGTTTAAGATTGAAGTTGTTTGTAGATCCAACAGAGAGGCAAGAGGTGATTATTGTTAAAATATAAAATAAGGGCAAGCACTTTCAGACAAGGTGTTCCTGATAACACTCATAGGGTTTGCCTCCTAATAACCAATAAAAAGTGTTGGTGCTGGCCAACCAGTATATGAAATGAGGATGATTGTCAGATTGTTGATATCAGAGTTGCCTTTCATCAGAGTTTCTTTTTCAGACTTATAAAGTTTTTTTAATTGCATAACCAACAATTCTCTATTTATCAAACATTCCACCTCTCCCCAGACCTGCCAGGTGCCCTGTGCAGACACTGTTGAATACAAAAATCTCACAAACATTGGCGCTGGATGTGAATACTTGTTTTGACTGTATGTAATCTTAAGTTTTGCATGGTTAACCAATATCAAGGTTCTTATCTAGTGATAGGGTCAGGTTTCTAGTGGCTCACATTTGAAATGCTGTGTGATTGGCTGTCTTGGCACACTGTGACTTTTAGACTGCATCCACACTCAGCTGGGTTAATCTGGGTAATGCTGGGTTAGGGGTAGGGTTAGGGTTAATGTTACTAAATGTAATGTTTGTCTTTTGGTGCTCCATCCACATTAGGGTGGTGTATTTGGCACCTTTTGGGTCAAATTCTGCAAAGCAGTTGAATGTGAAACCTCACATTTAGACACACCACAGCTGAAAAGGGACATTTTATCTTACGTTTTCTACACTCCAGACTCCACCATGTCCATCCCCCCCAAAACATTATTATTCTTATTCCTGCCTCCGGGAACCTTCACTTTACATTTACTGTTGGTTGAGTTGCTCTGAAAGGATTCCATGTTTAGCCAATATAAATGATTGTGAGGTGAGCCCAGTGGGAGTCTGTTTTGGACGAAACATTCATCTGTACAGTTAAACTTAGTCACATTATTCAATGGTTGACAGTTTCAGCCCTTCTATGGTTGAGATTCACAGTTTGGCTTCCCTTAGTTGTTGAATTTTCCCTTTATGAACCATATTAAAAACACATGTTTTCTACTGTTAAAAACACATATCTTTTTTCTCTATTTAAGTCCTATTCAGTTGTCCCTAAAATGTATTCTTCAGATGAAGCTATAAGCCTCTCAATTGCTTTCACTCTTGACCTTAGTTGGTCTCTGATGTTACTGGAATAAAACACCCACCAAGCTCCCTTTAGTGTTTTATGAGACTAAAAACCTGGCAAGCTAGCCTGTCATGGAGCTTTATGACGGAGCCTCTACCTAAATGTCTTCAGTATATTAGAGAGCCGAGCGCCCTCACTGCAGCGGCACCCTGTCTGGAATGCACTCATTCAGCCAGAGTGACTTTGATTTGAACACAGTTGGGCACAATGGGCCAACTGTAAAAGGTGTCATTGCTGTATGTGTGTAACGGTTGGATTTTGATGGGAAAAATCAGTCAGTGGAAACTTGAATATAAGAATGGGTGTTTCTTTTGGGGTCTTTCTTTCCCATGAAAGCCGTTTTGTATATTTTCCATGATGTGATGCTCACTGAGATGATGTAGTTCGCCAACCTCTGTTTCCATTACTGTATAGAGGAGAATTGTCTGCTTTCATTCAAAAAAGAGGGAAACCAGGGCTGTTGTTGTGGATAGTTAAACTGAAATAGGAAGTGATTATTAAACTGACCTCTTTTCTTTTTAAGATAAAAAGATTCACAGCTCTCATTTCAGTGGTTTGTAGGGAGGAAGCATGGAAATGCATTTGGTTTACTGTTGTTGTTTGGGTACACTGTCCCCATGGTTACTATACAAAAATACGACCATGAATCGCTATCATTGTGTATCTGTTTCGTGCTATCTATGCATTGAGGAAGGAAACATACAAAGAAAGTCTTTTGACCCAGACGGAAAGAATCAAAACTTCATTTACTTGGGGAGAATGATAACATTTAGTTTTTGTGAACAGCTTTTATAGCTTTTATTAGAAATTGCCTGCGTGGAGATACAGAACATTGATACTTAGTGATAGATATGCCCTGTCAAACCAAATCCAATGGAGGCTTCTAAGCTCATTTTCATGATTCAGTTTCATCAAGTGAAGCAGGCGTGTAAAATAGGCTGGATAATTGATAGACACATGCTATTGTGCTGTCTGGCTTTGGGTAGAGAGACATATCTCATGTACAACCAAAGCATGGGAATGAATTACATCTTGTGTGCATGCAATAGCTCTTTGAACACTTGCTATATTTAAACCTTTCCCTCGTGTTGTTGTATCTCTCTCTTCTCTCCATGCACACATGCCTTTAACCTGTCTGTATCTTTCTGATACACACTGCCACGTCTTTGTGTATCATCGGTGGTGACTGGCTGCATCCCCTGTCAGGACTTGCTGCTCCTTAGCTCACAGTTATTTACAGCATCTCAACTCTGTATACTTGTAACTGAAAAAAACATCTCTGACTGCTGAACACCTCTGCACAGAAATGAAAGGGGTATTAGAAATTCAATGAGATGGCATCAGCCAGTAATTAGTTGGCAATTAATAACTTTACCTTGCCTCTTATTAGGTAAAGCAGTTAACTTTGCCTCTCTGGCTTTGTCCGTCTTGATTTTTCTTACCTGTCTTAGCATAGATATATAGAGATTGTTTCATATAGAGTCAAACATCCAGGCCCTGAATTCTGATCTGGGAGCTGTGGTTTGTTTGTTGTACAGCAATGTGCCCTCATTACAACCACACAGTCATTTAGAGATTTGCCGTTCTAGTTACTTTACTCAAAATGTTTTACAGAAGAACTGGCACCACAATCAGATGATAAACATTTAAGCACAAAACACAACCAGTATCCTGAAAGTAAAGAGAGCTTATAGAAGGATTTTTAAAATGATTTTGAACATATATGCTGGAAGTAGTGTAAAACTAAATACTGACATAAGAGGCTTGATTGTAGCCTTTATCTTGAGATTTTTTTTCAATTAAATGTGTAAATATTTGGATCATACTTAGTTTAGTTCAGTCTTGTTCATGCGATGTCAGAAAGTAAGAGTCTCTCTGAAGTCGCCTGTATCTCAAGACTGCATAGTTTTATGAAACCAAACAATAAAACCAAAACTGCGATGTAATGGTCAGTCGGAGTTGCCATCTGACTGAAGTACTATACTATTATATTCTGTCCAAAAAAAAAACTATGATGTGGCCAGTGATGTAAAGGTTTGTAACCAGAATAATTCTTAGCAAAGTTAGGAGCAAAATTTAAAAAGAAGTTGTCTGGGCTTTATAACTTTATAACTTTATAAACTAACTCACACTGGATAACCACATATTTTCAGAGAGTCTGGAAACCTCTTTCCAGGCTGCAATGTGCCTGTATGGTTATTTCTGTGTGACTTTTTTCTTCAAAACAAAATGCGTAGTTTCTCATTTTAGGGTAAACTTTAATAACGGTCCATGTTTTAAGGTAAAGGTTGCAAGGACACTGTTCTTCTGTGTGTCTTTGCTCTGGTACGCTTTTGTATATTTGTGTCTGAGTCCGTGGCTACAAAAATTATTTTCACTGGGCTACTTGCAAATGGAGAGGACCACATAAACACAAACACCAAGACTTTCTCTCCCTTAATGACAAATCCGTATGTTCAGCATTTAATTTATGACAGCATACAAATCATCTTCATCATAACACAGTGCCTGATTCCATCTAAGTCCAGCTAATCCAAAAATGGCCAAGAGATGTTATGTAGATGGAACTGAGGCAGGTGGCTAGTAGACAGCTAGCTGTCTGTCAATGGGCCATGCCCTTACTTCTGAGTAACTTTGAGCCTTAATTTAATTCAAACAAGTTAGTTCTATAAAAAAGTGATGCTCCCTTTCTGTCATGAACAGGAAAATGAGCCACAGAAACTCAAACTATGTTTTGTACCAGGAAGTAAACTTTATTTCTCCTGTGAAATTGGGCATTTCAATTAGGGGGTCTGAGGGAATCGAACTCTCTCACTTTTGGAGTCAGCCCCAAATAGCAATGAAAGGAACTGCAAGGTTTGGCTCGTAGAACTTGCTTCATATTTTTAGCTCAAAAGTTTTACACTTGATATTTAATTATAACTTACTGCATCATAATGTGAAATGCAACATTTCAGTTTCAGCTTCTTTGCTTTGTTTTGCATTTTAAGGCTTAATTCCTTTTTAATTTGAATAAAAAAAGATGCCATCTCCAAGTATATATTTTGATAGAAACTGTTTTCTGTGTTTTAACATTTAATGCCACAACTGGCCTTTTATTATTTACCTTTGGATTAGACACAGCAGCTCCCATCCTTCTCTTTCCCCCCATCATTCCCTAAGGCTGTTGGATGGGCTGCTGAATGCTCTGCAGTCTCTGTTTTGGTTGACGATACCCCTAATGATTACATCACTGCTGGGTCAGCTGACCAAAACCTGTGGAAAATGTGTAGAAAGATGTTGGTCAAACATAAACAGCAATGATGTAAATCTACATAAACCTGGCTGTATAGCAAAATCACTTATCATTGGGCTGTCAGAGCCTGTAAACATGAAGTATTAAAGTGAAAGTTTGAACTGTGCTCAAGCTTTTTACAGATTCACTGATATTCACATTTGCAAATCCTAAAATCCTACAATTAAACTAAACATTAATTGCACAGCACTTCTCTCTGTGAAAAAAATCAATAATGTGTGTTATATTATATTAGGAATATTCCTTTATCCTTAACTATGTTTGTGCTTCCTGTATCAAATAATCTGACCAAGGTAGAACAGCTCTGCAATTTTAAAGCAGATTGGAGGACTTTTCTTGATTTTCAAAGTTACTGAACGAGAAGCCAGAATATACAAAAAACTCTAGAACTGACTTCAAACACTGATAATAAACGTAACAAAGGTCAGAGGGAAAATTTATATTCAGACCAGTAATTCTAATCTTTGGATAAATGTGTAAATGTGAATGGTCGAGTTAATTATTAAGTATTACACCTCCATCTAGTGTTGACTGCACTTGTATCCCCACCTGTACTGCCCTATAAGAAAGTCCCAACAGATAAACAAACAAAACACACAGAAACAATACTGCACTCAAGAGAATGTTACTTCTGCAGCTCTGAACAATAGTGAATTTTGTGGTGAGACTTCAGTGGGCGGATGCCAGTAGATGGTGCCCTGCCAGAGGGACAGTGGAACGAACATGAGATAATATTTTCCCATCACATTGCTCTAAAGGTTGTCTTTCATTCTGCATCAAATGTCTCTTACAATACACAATGTGGAACATTTCAACAAGTACAAGACAGAAAAAAGAAAGTGCAGCAGGACTTCGCTGTGCATAAAGACATGGTCCAAAACACCTCACAGTTCCATGAATGCACTCATTTGTCTAATTTAAGTTGTTGTGTGGGAATCAAACCTTACACAATGACAGTGACACTTTCTACAGGATGGAATGTATAAAAGATTCCCCATTACTGCGCCTCCCTTTGGCGTCATTATCATTCGTATTCGAGGAGGAGATAATCCCATGCGAGACGCCCTAAGAGGTTGTTTGCCCTGAGAACAACACTTGCAGCTGAGCAAACACCGCCAACACCCCCCGACACACACACACATACACACATACATACACACACACAAACGAACATACACACACATTCAGAGTCTCATGTGCACTGCCTTGTGCCTTGCCAATGCATAATCAGACATAAGCGGATGTAAACAGTCCAGCAACTTGTAACTATGCTACCGCATATTTGGAGAAATTGAGTAATTGGAATGTTTGTTAAATGCTGCGAAAATCAGTTTATCTCTAATCCTCACTCTGCCCTTCTGTAAAACAGTACAAATAGAAATGCCCGTAATTATACAGAAATGTCTTATATGATATTTAACAGAATTATAAATAAGCTTGTTTGATTTGTATATAGAGAAGTTTTCAGTATTATTTAAAAAAATCTTTATTTCTAGAATATATTCCCTTAAATGAGGGATTGCAACTTTTAAAAAATCAGTTATCTTAATTTCATGAACTAAGCCAAAGTTACAACAGCAAAACAGAATCCACTATCACAAAGGAGAAAACACAATAATATTAATGTAATTAACTGAATAAGTACGTATTTGCAATGGTGCTCAACAACACTGAAAACAGACAGAAAACACAGTCTGGTAAATGTCATAGTTCACACTGGTCCAATTAATGATGATCCTTTTCAGGCAAAAAAAAGAAAAAACAAGCTAAACTGCTAAAAGTCCTGTCAAGAGTCAGTGTTAAGTTTGACCACTGTGGCCTAACTAACAACATAGCAGTGCAACACAGCAAACTTTGTGGAAGAGGACCTGCTCCCTCTAAAAATAAAAAGGGCTCATTCTAAGAAAACAAAAACAAAAACACAAGCATTCTTATTCTTATTCTTAGGTGATTATACACAAATGAAAACATATTAAATTTTAATTCTTTCAAATCAATCCGCCTACACACTATGACTTTTAATGTGTAATAATATATTTTACAGAGGATTAAACAAACTAAAATCAAATCATTTGCATAGTTTGGGAGCAAAAATTAGATTTTAAAAACGCTGACAGTGGAGTCTTCCTGCCTGTCCAGCTGTTTGCACTGTCCATCTGTGTCCAGCTGTCCTGGTCATCTCAGCAGGCACTAGCTCTTTGAAAAAAACAAAACAAAACAAAAAAAAACTGAGCTGCACACTGGATGACCTCTTTCTGTATCTCTATGACAATGTGTATTTCAGTGGGTGAACTGAGTGGATGGCAGGCAGTTGGGGGGGTTCAGGATGGGGTGAGAGCCTGGGACACTTGATGTAATGGAAACTGTCCCTCTGCAGATGTCTACGTCTGACCTCTTAACAACTCCAAACAAAGCATCCTTTTATCTGAAATACGCTGCAGGCTTTGCAGTCTGGCATTGAACGAACTTATATGTTTGTGTGTGTGTATGTGTGTGCAAATGTGTAATAATCATGTATGTGTGTGTTCAATGTCAGAAGTTCATCTGTGGCCATAGCAGAGTTAGTGTCTTAATAATCTGTAGATCAGCAGGCAGCCTGCAAACCAATGAACAAGTCATTTCTCATGTTGCAGAGCGTGTTCTGCTCACCGTAAGACTACTTCACTTTTTCGCTAAATCAAAAAATCCAGGTTTATTTGGCCTTTTTTTGGACAACAGTCACCAAACGACCAATCATAACAGATGGCAACTAACTGATATTTAAATTGACCCTGAATGCTGCAGTAAGTAACAATAATAAAACAAGTGATATGGTGTACGATGTAGTGACACTAAAGCTAACTCCCAGTCTGATTGTTCAGGTTTAGTCTTGCTACTCTCAATCATGGGTTTCCAACAGCAGAAATCTATTTTTAGCTAAAAAGATCGGTTAAACAACTGTGCACCAGCAAAGAACAGCAGACAAACACAGTTAGTGACTTGCTTAAACATAAAACTTACATACAACTTGATCATAGTGAAGCATTGAGCAGCTAAACAGGAAGCTGAGGGGTTTTTTTTAAATTGGACAGTAAATATTCAACTAACCTGGCATGTTGCCATCTTTGTTACCTAAGCCGTTGGTATGACCAGGTGTTTCTCTTTGCTTATGTTAGGTTATAGATTGTGCTGTATAACTCACAATAATGAGTCAGTTAGCTGTAACTACTTACACTACATTTTAAGATTCATAATGATTGAGTAATTGTCATTTATGGTGAATATATTAGCATACAAGTGTGTTTTCGCACATCCAGCACAGAGCAGTTATTTACATTTTTATATTTGTGACTTGAACCACCT
The DNA here is from genome assembly GCA_029814765.1 of Acanthurus leucopareius. NCBI lineage: Eukaryota > Metazoa > Chordata > Actinopteri > Acanthuriformes > Acanthuridae > Acanthurus > Acanthurus leucopareius. Next base: position 1,706,105 of record JAQMCX010000022.1, read on the forward strand.
GGAAAAGGCAAGTCCAATATCGACTCTGCTGGGCATGGAAGTGTTTGACTGAAGACTCAACAGCATAGTGTCGGTCTTGTTTGGCTGTCCTGAAGTATGAAAGAGAACATGTCATGTGTGTCAAATATACAGCAAAAGGCTATTGTTTATGTGTTTCCATCCATCATCAGGGCAACCAAGGTGCCAACAGAAACCTGTGCTAAGGACAGCCGGACACCCTTGATGTAGGCTGGTCAATTTGTTCTGCTTTTGTTTAAAATAACCACATTGCTTTTTATTTTCCTTTTATGATTATAAACTGTGATCCTACACAATGTGACATGTCACAGTCACATGCTTGAACTTAACAGCAGTAGAAAATACCACTGTCATTGTTATGTTGAACCCATCTGCGTCTTTCTTACACAACAACTATTCCATTATTGTGAAAAACTATTGTGAAAAAACTTGCCAATTAGTAAAAAGATAGTAGTCATAAAACCCGTAAAAAACACTGTGTGACTCTTTGAGTCATCTAGCTAAAGCGCCTTCTGTCCACAAAATGTTCTAAGAATGAAGAAAACCATATATTGGGATACTAAAATTAAAATAAACTAAATTTACCTCGACAACATTCCTGACTTGTCTTGTCAGTTGTGTTTCTATCTGAGGCTCTATGTTGGCCCCATGACTTCTATAATGTATTCGACTGAATGCCTGCCCCTGTCATTTTCTAAAATGATTTTAATGTGAGTAATTCAGGCTTTCATCTGAACCACGCAGGTCTGAAACTGATTGATAAGAGAAGATGAACAAGGGATTTTCTTAGCACCACTTTCCTGATATGCTTTTGAAGGACACAGCCAGCTTGAACTGATGTTCACCTGCCAGTACCACATGTACAACCGGCAGATAAAACAGTTCTGTACACATGTCTTCTGTAATGGAAGCTAATGGCTGTCTGCCATCAGTGAGCCCAGACCTGCTTTTAGTTTGATAGGATCAAGCAAGCACACGGTTTAACATGATTAGTCATTCAGCACGATGCAATCTAGTTTCTAATTTCACATACTCTATTGATGATAAATGGAAGCTCTGATTGACAGTGGCACACACACACAGAAACACAATCACACATACACACACACGCACAAATCCAATTCATTTCAATTCAATTTTATTTATATAGCGTCAAATCACAACAAAGTTGTCTCAAGACACTTTACATACAGAGCAGGTCTAGACCACACTCTATAATTAAATTTATATTTTAAATTTATAGGAACCCAACAATTGAAAGCAATTCC
>JAQMCX010000022.1:1707490-1720353 GCA_029814765.1 Acanthurus leucopareius
CCGTAAAATCAACTATAAAAAATATACCTATTTATTTAAATCTATGATATAAAAACAGGAGACTCTTAAAGAGAGCGATATTATGACCAGCTGTGGTCGCGGCTGCAGAGGGGACAAAGGTCAAACTGGGTTAGAGCACTCGTCAAACCCCCACACTCCACCCTCATACACACACACCCTAACACTGCAAAATAAGGCAAACAGGGCAAAAACAAAGCAGTGAGGGCAGTGCAAAACAAAACAAAACAAACTACTAACCCACACAATCTGGAAGAGAGGGGGAGCAGGGAGGGAGGCAAGACCCTATCAGCCCTCCGCAAGACTGGCGACCACTGGCCTAGCACTCATACACAGAAAAAAACAAACCAAAAAAAAGGGACAGTTTATGCACCTCAATGACAATAAATGCTTTCTTTCCTGGGGGAAAATAATGTCTGATAACAGTCAAAAATTATACAAAGGCAGAGAACAAAATTAAACAGCAGAAGCTATAATCTAACCAAAACGGACTGATTAAGCTAAACAGATAACTCAACCCAAATTACAGCACCAGAAAAATGAAAGAAACTGCTAAAGTAACAGAACTAAACAAAACTAAACAAAACTAAAGACAAAACAAAACAGCGGTTGCAATCTATATAAGAAAAACACATTAAAATGAGTCAACCCACTGCCAACAATCAATTAATTGAATTAAACAATACAATCATCTTTTACCTCAGATTACAGTTCTATAGGAGTCTCGCACAGACTTGAAGCAGGGGGTAAAAACCGGAAAGCAGGACCTGGAATTAAAATCACACATTATGCCTGAGCACTGACAAACATTAAGCACATGGGCAAGAACATCAACAAAGAAAGCTTACCCAAATAGCAAGCATGACATGTGCATGCCAGGAGCAAAGAGGGAGGCACGCCCCAAGAATACATCCTTATATATAGGCTACACAAAATTAAAGACCAAGAAGTGGGAAGTGATTGCACCTGTGTGGCTATGTTAGCCCAGGACATAATAATAAACATTGTTATCCTGGGGGAACCTCTTGTCTCTGTCCATCATCGACCATCACTCTGTCATCTTGGGTACTCAAAGGGGTTTTATTGTCAAAAAACTAAGGTGTTTCACTGTTTGGTCACACTTAACAACTTGCACACATCTTAAACTGGCTACATAAGGTTGTTGTACGTCAAGGTTACAAGACAATTTATCTTGAGCTTAACCTGAAAAGGTGGGTAATTCAATCATATAAGGAGTCCCTGTTTAGTCGGTGGGAGGACTTCACTCTTAACCTAGTTAATTTCATAGTCTGAAGACCTACTGATGCTATCAGTTAGGTTTAATAAAGCTTTAAATGAAAAAGTAGTAAAACTAAACCACCTGTGTATAGCCTGATTTTGTGTACAGTACTCCCAATCTAGATTCCCCTTGTGTCATGGTCCTCTCTAATTAAGAGCAAGCGGCTCCGGGATAAGAGCAAAGATTAGGGGTTATAATTGGCACCCTTGCCTTTTGCCACGCCCGATAGCAAAGGAACTTGTTATAGTCCCATTAGTGCTCACTCTGGCTCTAGGTTTTTAATACAAAAGTCTTATGCAGTCTGTACAATACCCACCAGAGTTAAAATGTTCAAGGACTTATGTAGCTGCCATCAAGGACAGTTATACATTTAATAAATAAGATGGACAATAAATAAAGTTCATGGTAAATACATTTGTTTGCATTAAAAAGGGTTAATTAATATTTGATTATAAACATTATTAAAGCCATTTTTTGTTAAGCCTAGCTTCATATTTACAAGTAAGAACTGATCTTATTTCTTTTGATGTGGTGCGCTGATTTCAGGTGTTACGCTCTAGTTGAGCCACGATGTGGCAGAGCTGTATTGTAGTCGGTCGGAGCCGCGGTTTTTGCCGAAGACGGAGTTTCTGTAAACGTTACTTTTTGATAAAGACTGTGAACATTTGGTCTTTATTCCTCGTTTCCTCCATTTATGTTAATGCAGCCAATGAGGTCATTATTATATTATTTTATGTTCTTCTGTAAGTTAATATAGCCATGTTAATGTTCGCTAGTAATGTGTTGTATAACATAACGTAGCGTGATGTATGTATGTATGTTGTGTTGTAATATTATATGTATTATTCTTTATGAGAATGCTTTATGTTAATATTGTCTAATTATTATTTTATGTATTTTAGTTCCCAAGGCATGATTGAAGGCACAATTAAGAGAAAGCTGAATAAATGTCCGTTTTGAAGAACTGCTTGTGCTTGATTAACTAGAGGGAGTAACAACAACAATAATAATAATAATAATAATAATAATAATAATAATAATAATACGGTATCAACTACTTTTTTGTTTTTTTAGAGCCAATGGCAGGTCCAACTTTTCTAACGTTTGAGGTTGGGCGTCATGACAGCTGCCTGACAGGCTTAACTTAGGGCAACACTTCTTTGTAGAATCAGTTGGTCTGTTCGGGAACTAGCCTGAATGAAAACACAGAAGCGACGCCACTACTACTGAAGCTGTCTTGTGGCGGCGAAAACACTATCGCAACCTCGCTTTACGGTTTTCTTTTCGGTTGTCAACGGTGTGCATATTCAATCAGGTACGTTTCTCTTCGATTACTACAATGAATGGCTATTGATACGAGGCGTTTTTCATTTATCACGGCCCGTGTTGCAGTTAGCTGCCGACGTTATCATGCGTCAAACAGTTAACGTTAGCGCGTCACGGATTCACATTTCCAGAAACTTCTGGTTTCCGACCATAAATAGTCGTTCATGCAAGTTGAGCACGGTTGCTTCAGTGCAAGTACCTCAACTGAACTATTGTTGGGTTCATGTGAACTGAACAAAATTAAGGTTGTAGCGCACTCTCATTCAATTGCTGCACGTTAGCATACCTAACGTTAGCATAAATACACTGGAATCAACGGTACTGCTAACTGTTGGGCATGCAGGCAAAACAAATTAAGGCTCAGTTAACGCTAAGTTTTTGACTATTTATCTTTCCTTCTTTTCAAAATGCAGCGCGCTGCGTGCTGGACGTGACAAAACACAATGGACCCTCAAAAAGTGTCAGAGTTAAAAAGCTTTGTGAAGCTGTGCGACTCCAATCCCGATATCCTGCACCTTCCAGAGATGAGCTTCTTCCGGACTTGGTTGCAGAGGTCAGTATGCCACAGACCCGCGGCATAACTGTTGCCCTAACCTCTTAAAGAAATATACAAGTATATGGGTTATTATGTGAAGGATTATTGTGTCATGCAAATGCTTGGACAAAGTCTCTAACAGACTGCTGGCTTACCACGTGCTCAGTACCGCCCACCCTCTTAGTAAAAAGCCACACAAACTTTGTGTGTGTGTGTATGTGTGTGTGTGTTTCCGACTTATATGTATGTTTAGAGATATATTCTCATGTAACCTCGTGTAAAATACACACAAAACTCCATATAAAACCAAGGAACATTTGTATATATTTGATTATTTACAACACCGTAAGTTAACTTTTTTGTAGTTACTGTACTGTAGTAGAATTTAAAAAAAAAACAAAACAAACACAAGCATACTCACTTACTGAATTGTTCTGCTTATTTATTTCATGCAGCATGGGCGCAACAATCCCTCCCCTTGCTAAAGCCAAAGGTTCATGCCAGGTGACACATCTAAATTGTTATTATTCTAATTTCTCTACACTTTATATTTTTGTATTTACTGTGTTTTATTTAATTAGTTAGTGTATTGTGTTCTTACACTTATTCAAAGACAAAACACTGAATTAGAAACTTAAGAAATATTTGCAGTTGAATAGTGCTGGCAGCTAATGAGTGAAGTTGTCACACATATCACAGTATGTTGTAACTAAGTGCTCTCTGACTTGTAGGGTGACTGTCCTTGTGGGCCTCCACCTACAGCAGCTTCTCCTCCTGAGCCTGAACCTCCTGTGCTGTCTGAGAGTGAGGAGAGTGAAATAGGTACTGCATGTCCATCTGAACTCTTGACACAGTGTTTATAAAATTGCTGCTCTAGTTACAGGGGGTCAAGGAGGCTCATTGGATGTGATTCTTATGGAGGGACTAGATTAACCATTATCACTTTATTCATGTTTTTTAATGGCCCATGATTCAGATGCACACATGCTGCAAACTTGATTGCTGTAAACATTTTTCATAAAATTTGTCTTTGCTTTCTCGATCTGGTTATAAAAAAAAATCTGTAAAGCACCCTTACTTTGAAAACTCAGTCTGTTTGTCACAAAATGCCTTTTTACGTGTTGCTGAAGAAAAAAAATATATGCATGTATATGTAGATGTATGCTGCTACTATTCTCTAGATTGGACCAGTTGCCAAGCAACTACTGTAGGCTTTAGGAGGTTACTGGCCCCAACCAAGAAACAGCCCTGCACACGGCCCTCAGCCTACATTACATTTGGAATTTTGCAACCTTTGGACAGAGTGGACTGGTTGTCTCTTTCAACCTTTTGTACAACTAAGCTAAGCAGCTGATGACTCCAGATACATATTTACTGCACTTAAATGGGCATGGCATCAATCTTTTCATCTAACGGTGGTCAACATAGTAAATAAACTTTCAGACTTATAGATGGAGGTCTGAAGGCAAACTTTTTAGGGATGGTCCAGCTCTTAGTAAAGGAAGGCTGTGCACTCATGCTATAGGTCTATCCAGTCATTTAATCAAAAGTCAAGCTTCCAGTCTTTTGTTTATTCTTTGAATTAAAATGTTCACAACAATTTAAATATGTTTCATCTGATGATAATTTTACCAAAAACCACCTACCTAAATATGGCAAAAAGTACATTTAAACAGGATGTTAAAGTAATGAATATTGTTTGTGCATCCATGATCTGTTTGCTTTTTCAGAAATCGACAATGAGGGAGTGATCGAGCCAGACACTGATGAACCACAGGAAATGGGAGAGTTTGAAAACATTGAGGTAAAATGTCGAGCTTTTATATTATCTATGAAACAGTCAAACATTTACTCAGATTCATTACATGTTTTTGGAGAAGGAAACCACACAGTTTAAAAAAAAGGTTCCAGCCCTCATAAAATAACCAAAAAAATGTAAAAATTTGATAGGTTTAGTTTTGAAATCTGTGTCCTTACTTTTCCTCAGGTCACAGAGGAGATGATGGAACAGGCTAATGAGAAGAAGATAGATGCCATTAATGCTCTAGGGGAAGGTAGGCAGGCATTCTGCTTCAGTATTAACAGTGCATGCAAGCACACAAGTAGAGAGATGAGATGATATTAAATTACATATATGATATAAATACATGATATGACTGATATATTTTTCACTCAAAGGCGATCTACAGAAAGCACTGGATCTTTTCACTGAAGCTATAAAGCTAAACCCCCGCCTGGCCATCCTGTATGCCAAAAGGGCAAGGTGAGGGTCCTCAGTGTCTTTCATTCAGGTTCTTCATGGCAGAGCACCGAGTGATTCCTTGTCTTCTTTGTCTTAGTGTCCTTATCCAGATGCAGAGACCCAACGCAGCCATAAGAGACTGTGACAGAGCCATCTCCATCAACCCAGACTCCGCACAGCCCTACAAGTGGAGGGGAAAGGCGCACAGGTGCATTTCTAGTTCAGATATCTTCTGCAGGGCAGATGAATGCTTTGTGAATGTGAGTGTGTGAAGTTAACAAACACTTGACCAAGAAGTATACCTTTACACATGCGTGACATAACCAAACCTTGAGACTAAAGGTTCAAAAGTATAACACGCATCTTGTCTGTGAAGATTCTCATTCATCCAGGTCATGATTATCTTTAAGAGTCATTAAAACAAGGCAACTGGAAAATTCAACATAGTCCAGTTGCCTTGTTTTAATGACTCTTCAAGATAACACGCATCTTCTTGTTTGGCAACTGGCAACTGAACTAACTGTGGTTACAGTAGGGATGGACCAGTAATGTAGAATTGACATATATTAGTGTTCCATACATTACATGATTTTGAGCACCACTCCCCTGAAATATAGGAGGCCAGGGTTTAACGCACTGTCTGATGTCTAAATACTGCCAAAGCAGTCTGACAGAGACAGCAGCCAAGATCCTGTTCAACCAGTCTGACAGTGTGCCATTAGATTACTTGTACTAAAATGTGTTTGAGGACGGATGACCTGGAATAATGATAATAATAAAGCCCAGTTAATGAATTCATGCAGGTTTCTCCTCTGTCATCCATGCTGCTTGAGCCATCTGGCTACTGGTGTGATGGTAATATATTTTGCTAGCTGCCTCACGTGTGTTTGTGTGTGTGTGCGTGTGTGTTTGCTGCTGCAGGCTGCTGGGTCACTGGGAGGAGGCAGCCAAGGACTTGGCCACAGCCTGTAAACTGGACTATGACGAGGCTACCAGTGCGATGCTGAAGGAGGTCCAACCGAAGGTATAATGCCAGAGAGTAGAGGGAATAAAAAAATACACATCCCAGCCTTTTCCTTTTTTTTTTTATAACTCTGGTGTAGATATGTCATTTTAATTATGCAAACACAGAATATTGGAACATGTTTGTGATCTCTGTCAGTCTCATTGTTTGTCAATGATTCCAGTACAGATAAACAGTTTGATCAGATCAGGTCTCTAGAAGCTCCTGAGAGCAGATAGGGAATTAAAGACGATGTTCCCAGCTGTCAGTTTACAATTCATCATTCTTGTCATGTTTTTCTTTGTTTTCAGGCTAACAAAATAATAGAGCACAGACGCAAATATGAGCGCAAGAGAGAAGAGAAGGAGATCAAGGAGAAACAAGAGCGGGTAAAGAAAGCCAGAGAGGAGCACGCGCGGGCTCAGAGGGTGAGTTTCATATCCCAGACCTGGAAAATATAATAAAAGGCTTTTTAAGTCGAACTTCTCTGCATACCTAGTCAACTTTATAAGCATCCTAACACTCAGGTTATTTGATAAGAGCTGTGCAATTAAGATGCTTAAAAGCAAACAACACATCACTGCTGGTGTCCATGAATCCAACGCTGATAAACTCACAACCCATTCTTCTGTCCCTCAACAGGAAGAGGATGCACGACAGTCTGGAGGAGGTTTTTACCCAGGTAGGGAACACTCCAAATGTCAATATAGGAGAGGCAAAAAAGTAATGCTCTGTGGGAATAGGACAAGTCACATTATTCATACTCTTAGGTACACCGTTACAGCCACCTTGTTTTGAATGTGGTGATATCCAAGTCCAAAGAGTGGGTGATTCTTTGCTTATTATTCGAGGCTTGACGTCCTTTAGAATTAAAGCTCAATCCTTATTTGAGTAAATTGTTTTTGGCTTTGGTGTCATTTTAGTATTGTATTTACACTTAAGTTAACAAAATTATGGAGTTTTTCTGTGTGGTTTCGGAACTAATCATCTGTTTATCAGATGGATGCTGCACCTTTTCAGTGTAATAGTGAGTGCTGTTACAGTCATGAGCCCCTCTGTTGTCCTGCAGGTCCTGCTGGGTTCCCGGGTGCAGCCCCTGCTGGCATGCCTGGTCTTGGGGATTTCTTGAAAGATCCTGAGCTGATGAACGCCATGAAGGTGATTTAAAACTGTTCAAAATCAATTCCTTCATTCAGATTAAGCGTTATTACATTTGATGAGTAGTTCGAATGAGTCTATTTGAGATTTCAGAACAGGGAATGCAAAATCACCATCCCCACTTACACAGGAGGAGGAGGATGATTATGATGATGAGGGGAGGGACATGTTCTAATTCCACGCACCAGAAAGTGTATTTGAACTTTTGCCAGTGCCACATAGAGATGGGCTTAGATGCATTATGCTGTTGTTCACCAAAAGAGATTAAAAAGGTAGAGGGGGAAGATTATGTTTACACATGTACTCGCACAGCCAGGCTCAACGTTAGAATTTTATTCCTTTTCTATTTTTATATGCTTTGTAATTTTGCATTTTTTTTTCCTTAATGTTGAAACTAATAATTATTCTGAAGTAATAACTACATCTATAACAGGCATTTATTAAAATAGTGGGTAATAGCAATTAAAAGCTGAGACACAAAACAAGCAAAAGAACAAACTACAAAGGGAAGGCACATAGAGTCAGATGGATTGTTCAAAATTGGCAGTGGTTTACCAAATAGATGAAGCTGCAGACAATTATTAACCCTTACCCAAACCTCCCATTAATTCAACCGTGAAGAATTTATTTTTTATTTTAATGTGACTTTCTAGCTCATTTGCACATATCTTGTGATTAAAGATGACCCTGTTTATCCATATTTGACTCCAGGACCCTGAGGTGATGGCTGCCTTCCAGGATGTGGCACAGAATCCAGCTAACATTGCCAAGTACCAGAACAATCCCAAAATCATGGCCCTCGTTACCAAACTGAGTGCCAAATTTGGTGCCCCACCGCAGCCATAGATAGGAAAAGGACCAAAGAGGAGAGGAGAGTTGAAAAGCAGTGAATCGATCTGGAGAGCCACGAAGCTTTTCAAATATTACGCCATTGTGTGCAGATCAGAAAGGGGGAGCGATTGACAGTTTAACTGATGCGATGTAGGGAAAGTGGGGCAACTTTTTAAATGTTCTTAATCAGCCTGTTAGCACTTAGCAATGTCTTTACAAAGCAACCCCATGGTTAGGAGTCAGGTCTGACAACCTCCTCTGACTCGTCTCACCTGGGACTTCACTTAACCACAGGGTGACTTTTCTTAACCTGTACCTGCAAAAGCTTAACTGGGAGTTCCTGGGAGTAAGATTCTAGCCCACAAACATTTTTACAGCCATTAATTACATGGTTTAGGACTTTTCTTTCTCAGAACAGAGCCAAACTGTCACTTCTGAACTGTCTGTACCTTTTGTTAACAGATCTGTTAAAAATGCAAAAAAAAAAAAAAAAAATCCTTATTTTGATGTCTGATCCTGTTGGGAAAAAATGTTCACAATAATAAAACCTTTGTTGCTTCAAAGCAGGTTTGAAATTTATTTTTGTTCATATAGTCTTTTTTTGCTTTACATTGCATCTTGTACAGTCAAACTGGTTTTACAAAGTGACAACATTTATAGTTTTTGCTAATGTTTCTTATTTATTAAATTGAGAAAATAATACAGTAAAATTCAGCTTATTTTTCAGCACACTGACTTCCTGGAGAGCCTTCATTTGACCCTCTGTGATCTCCTGACAAAGTTGAGGTTTTTATTGTAGAGCAAAATGAAAACAGAAGCTTGTCTGGATGTTGGTCTATTAACTGATGTTTGAACCTCTTAAATGATAAATTTTCTCATTTTAGAGAAACTAGTTTAAAATACCCCAGATAGATGCATGTTGGAAGAGTTTATGGTAAAGCAAAGTGTGCTTTTTTTTCAAGCTGGAACAATTTTGTTCATTGCTGCTTCTTTAATTAAATGAAAAATGCTAAACATCAAGGAGTTCCAGACCCTCATACAAGGATTTTTATGTCATCAAGTTTTCTGTCCAGCGACTCTTCAAAATATATTGAATCAGCAAAGAAGGGGAGCAAATCATCAATATTTAGGAGCTTGAACTACAAAGTATATGAAATTTTGCAAGGAAAAAAATATAAAATGTCAATTGTTTTAGATTATGATTGATATTGAAAATAAAATCTGTTTGTAGCCCTAAACCGGTTATATTCAATTAACACACTTGGTATAATTGTTCTTTTATAGATAACAGTTTTTAGCAAACTGAATATACAAGTGCGTCTCTACAGGTGCTGTAGTATAAACAAGGCTCAGAGGGAGACTGGGTCACTAGGCTATTTAATCCGCCTGGGGCATCTGTCTTTCAGCCAGAGGATTACTGCTCTGCAACACATGGTCATTTCTGGCTGTCATGGAGCCCTGAGTCACTGCATCAAAGCTGATCTGACCGAGCAAATTCCACTCACTGAGGAAAGCTTTTTATCTACCAAAATGTAGTTAAACTTGTTGGGGCACATGGGGCTCCAACTATGTTGGGTTTAATAATTTGGGATTGGCTATCTTAAATAAATAATATAGGATTTAAATTACATTAAACCTACCTCGGGACACCACCCTTAGAAAGGGAAATGATAGCCAATCATTTAATCAGTCAGATGGACCGTCCAAAACCACTAACACGATCTTGTTAAAGGAGTGGGAGAATCAAATAACTGGTACACATAGCTGAACATCACTGGGATAACACTGTACAAAGAAAACATAAAAATGTTTGTTCAAGTGTCTCACTACACAGGCAGAGCAACCAGAGGAGGATGCAGTGGCAGAGGACACTTCAAAATAAGGAAAGTTGGGCCAACAACAACAAAGGTTAAGCAATCACGCATAACCCAAGCAGAGTCACACGTCACACCTTTCAAACAAAGGACGTGAGAATTGCTTCCATTGTGGTGAGCCAAATCATTGGGTGAGAAATTGCCTTTATAAAAGACCTCAACCTAACTTTACCCTGACTATGGCACCTCCATTAAACAGCCTGAAGGAAGACCAACAAACCCTACAGCAAGACAAATACAATTATCAGGAGTGACTAAATTGAAACAATTGATATATGACCCAAGCTCCACTAATTTAATTGAAAAGTTCAGAAGAAAAGCATCAAGTAGATGTAAATGAAAGTTTACATTGTTCTTGGTAGACAGAGGAGCTTCTCTTTTGACCCTAAAACAGTCAAAATCAATTAAATTGAAAACATTGTATAAAACTATTAAAACTGTGGGAGTTGGAGGCATTCCTAGATGTCTACCTGTGTCTGAGCCAGCTTTAGCATCTTTAGGTCCTTTCACTAAAACCATGCCAAGTTTCACATCTTCACACTTCTTCCTCCTGTCCAAATAACTGCATGGATGTCATTTCATATTCAACTAAACCTTGTCCTGATCTCTAAGAAACTCCTCACCCTAACTGTGATCTTGTCTTCTACACTGATGGCTCTGCTTACAGAGAAAATGGAGTGCCATACACAGGGTATACAATTTGTGACAATTTTTCAGTTATTGAAAGCACTGCCCTGCCTCCCTCAAGCTCCACCCAAGTAGCTGAGCTATATGCATTGATGAGAGCATGGCTCCTGCAAAAGGTAAAACCCTTACCGTTTAAACAGACTTTAGATGTGCTTTTGGTTGTGTACATGATTTTCGTTTGCTTTGGGCAAACAGAGGATTAATTGCATCCCCAGGGACACTCGTCAAACATGGCAATCTAATTGTTGAACTTCTGTATGTCCTAATCTACTGCTGTTTTAAAATGTGAATCACACACTAAATCAAATGATCCTGTTTCAGGATGCAATGTTTTGGCTGACCATGCAGCCGAAGCAGCTGCAAAAATTGGTAATTCTGTCCATGTAAAGCTCTGTCCTTCTATACCTGCTACGACGTTGCTTCTCCTAATGACATGGCTTTGTTATAAGACACTGCTGATGCAAAGGAGCACAAGTTGTTGGCTCCTCATGGGTGTAAATGTGTAAATAACTTGTGGGTTCTCAACGACGGCCGTGTTGTGGCTCCTATGCACCTGTTCCCTTGGTTAGCACACAGGTCCCATGCTAAGTCACATGTGAGCAAAAGGGGAAATGTGTGAAATTGTGTTGAAAAATTGTTATGCTCCAGGATTTACTTTGTATGCTAAAAAAATACCATGCATACTGCCTAATTTGCCAACTACAAACCCTGGGAAAAACAGTGCAAACTACAATGTTAGCACATCCATCCAAGGGCCCTTTTGAAGCTTTGTGAATACTCTATGTGATGGTTATGATAATATTCTTGTTTTTGTTGTTCTCGTGTTCTCAAACTTCACTGAAACCTAAAAAAAAAAGAAAAAGGAAAAAAAGGACTGATTCGCAGTTAAATACCTATTAAAAGACATTGTCTCAAGATTTGGCATTCCACAGATCACCATCTCAGGCCGAAGGAGGCATTTCACTGGACAAATAATGATGAACCTCTGTAAGTCACTGACTATTAAACACAGACTGCATTGCCCGTAGCACCCAAAGTCTTCAGGACTTGTTGAAAGACAAAACTGCATCCTGAAAAACAAACAAGCCAAAATGTGTGCTGGGACTGGACTGAAATGAACCATGCTGCTGCCTCTAGCCCTGATGTCAGTTAGGTCTACACCTTACATCCCATGAAATACTTACTGGTAGACCAATGACTGTGCCAAGTAACTCTGAACTGTATATAAGAACTGCTACATGCTAAGGATTGTATGGATGAATTAATGATGAAATTTTGCTCTTTTTAAACCTCTGTCGTTCAACTAATTCATAGCCAAGTAAAAGCTGTCCAGTCTTCTCTTAGTGACAAACTGTGCCAAGACATCCAACTAGGTGACTGAGTCTGCAAGAGTTCCAGAGGAAGAATGCTCCAAGAACCTGCTGGTCCAAACCACAACAGGTCCTGCTCACAACAACCACCGCTGTCAAGTGTGAAGGTCGTTCTACTTGGGTCCACACGTCGCATTACAAGAAGGAAACTCCACCATGCACTGGGGTCCATCTGCATTATGTGAGTCCACTCCTTCATCACCAGCGAGCCATTGGAAAGCCAAACGACTCCTTGAAAAGGACCTCCCTTGCTGAGAGGCAATGCAGACATCAACAGCTTAACAGCAGGACCTACAATTGGAGGAGCGAGGAGACAACACTGACACCAGCAGCTCAGCAGTAGGTCCTGCGAAGTCATTGGAGGATCAACGCAGGCCCCAGAGGCCCAGAAGAAGATGTAAGATACCCATAACTACTGAAAGCGTAGACTGATTATCCATAACTATAAGAAAAACCAACAGACACCGTGCTCCTGGCCCATATTCAGAATTTTTAACTGAGTTCTCTGAGTTTTTATCAAGTTTAGTCCTTAAAACAGAC
>JAQMCX010000022.1:1720453-1734994 GCA_029814765.1 Acanthurus leucopareius
ACCTAGGTGTGAAATCTGGGGGACTCTGGGAAGTTGAGTTTCTGCTCTTTATCTGAGTTCCTGGGGTCTCAGATTCAAGCCAGATTTCCCACTAAGGTGTGGCCTTCACATGGTGAGATCCCAACAAACTGTTAACTTAGGAATAAATATGAGTCTGCACGCAGCCAAAGTGAATGTTCAATCATTGTTATTTTTAGCAGCTATACTTCAGCACCTCTCATGTTCAAATTAATTTTTATTTAATGAAAAGGGGTTGCTTAAAAAAGTGAACCACTGGAAACCCAGACTACCTGAACAAGTTAAACAAGATTTATTTTGTGACAACTTTTTTATTTGTGTACTTACAACATACCAAAACAAAGACATGGGCATAAAATAACAAGGACTACAAGTGGCTGGGAACAGAAGCAGTAAAGATGACTCTTGTAGAAGCTAAGATCAAGGTCAACAATATTAAACCTAGTGTCCATATCTGTAAAAACATGAGAGAGAGAGAGAGAGAGAGAGACAGAGAGAAAGCACTCTTAATTCATCTTTTTATTTTCAAAGGCAACAGTTGAGCAGCAAAACTAAAATAAACCAAAATTACAATGATCCATAGAGTTACACATATGTTCAGCACTATGAAATACTGATACTCACTTCTGGAACTCCCACTCCCTGTTGTCCAGAGGGCAAACCTGTCTGGTCTTCAGCCAGCGAGAGATACAGTGGAAATGGAAAGCATGCTGAGGAAGAGAAAAACAAACAGGGTAATTTAACACGGGAATATGTACACCATACAGCTGAGCATTAAGAGGTTAGAGCAACGTTTCAGACTAACTGTGAACAGTCTTCACTATAAGCTACTTCCCCAATACAAGATGCAAGCTTTCATTGTAAATACAGGAAAAAACAAACAGCCAATATTTAGTTTAATTCAGCATTGTCAGCAGTGATCACACTTGTTTTCTTGCATACAACTTATATTTACTCATCTATCCATACAAGGCTGCCACAGTCCTAATGGTATAAAGATGGCTGATATGAAAAATGCTAAAGAATTCTTTTTGTAGCTAGCTAGCAGAGGCTGGACAGACCATGTCTGAAAGTGTGTGTCTTTGTGTTCAGCTCTACCCACTTCAGTTCTTGTTGAAGTAGACATAATTATATCTTGCAAAGATGCATCTTTGCATCACAGGCTCATTTTGATAATTTAATCATTTTTAAAAATAATTTATTGGGTCTTTCTACTGACTTTGAATGCAATCCTGCTACCTCTGAAAATGGATTTGAGTTTTTTCTCAACACACTGTTACACATCATAATTTGTTTACCTTTTCAAATCAACCTCATGGAACCTCAAGCATCTTGAATTAATTGTTGATAATATCCATGTAGATTTTTTTGTTCTTTCAGTTGGTTTAAAATGTATCTAAAGCTTGTAATAGGCATTACCAGATAAAAGTGCTGCCTTTTTTAATGAGAACAATGAAAAATGATGATGGAATTTGGATGGAGTCATGATGTTGGTTATTGAGGACCCAGACTAACCTTGACTAAAAGTTTCTGACAGTCATCAAATCAATGGAACAGAACATGGCTTTCAACTGTGCCATTACAATGAGAATTTTTCAATGAGATGATAGCCTCTATTTGATGTACTTTCATTATTAACGATATAAACATTGTAACAATTTGTATTAGTTTATGTTTATAAACTATGGATAAAATGTTTAAGTCAGATTTACTATTGGAAATATACATCTCTGAAATTTTTAACACCAATTTCATTTTTGATACTTAAAAAACATACTTTTCCTGACACAATGTCCATGTAACTTGTAAAACCTCACAGACCTGATGAAAACCTGTCCGTGAGAACTGATCAGGGACATTTGTTAGAGACACGTATGAAAACTTACATTGCAGACGCCCCAGGCTACAGTGCACTCCTCAGAAGTTGCAGAAGCTTGATTTGCCTGACACTCTATACCTGATGAGGGAGGTAGAAATATGTCAAAAATGCAACTTCTCAAAACAAACTGATTAAGACTTGTTTGATGAATGACAGTTAGAGCACAACAATTTGAAAAAGCTCAGAATTTCTGTTTGAGTGCAATTTGACCAAGTAATTCATTATGATAGTCCAATATGTGTCAGCAAAATGAATCAAAAGCTGTGTAGAATTGAACTCACAGAGATCCATGATGTGGTTCCGACAGATAGCACAGTTATCCACCACAATGTCCCAAGCCCACAGTGCCACAGCATTCCACTAGTGAGAAAATCAGAATCACACACAAACAATATCTGACTTACACATTCACTGCAGGTTGTTTTATTGACAATGATGTGTAAATGTAGTCACAGTTTAAATAACATAGCTTTACAAGAACATCTTAACATGCTCTTGTCTTCTTTGAGCAGCACACAAAATGTGAACAGTAAGTGACTGGCAGTATATAAGGTAATGTCACCTGACAGTTGTAGAGAATCATGCTAATACTCAAGTTATGCAAGTAAATATTTTATTTGTGAGTTTTGAAACTTGAAATTTAAAGTTTAAATAGTGCTGTTAAAAAAACAGGAGCTGTTCAGAAACCTTATTATGGTATTTATTATACATTATATTATTATACTTATTATGGTACTTGTTATGGTACTTGTATTAAAAGTTGCTATCAGGAGTAGTTCAGTTTGTAAACCAAAGGGCAAAGCATCTATTCTCTGCTCCTTTACAACATCATCACCTGAAAAAACAAACAAACAAAACTCTGAAGAATGGCATGCTAAAATATGAAACACAACACTGCAGCTTAACAAAACTCTAAATATTTTTCAGGTTAACTATGTAGTAAGCAAATTGTACTGGCATACTAACTCTCTCCTGTTGACCTGCTACCTTATTACCAAAACAGTACAGAAAGACTGGTATCATTTACGGAGGTGTGAAGCTTAGGTGGTGATATTCCTATCATTTTGTGTCAGTGGAGAAATTTATTTTCGACATTTTTCGATATTTTGAAATGATATGATATGTAGCTTTCGAGGAGACAGATAATTGTTCCCACGGTAGTAACTGCAATATCATTCTAAACCTACAATTTTATTTCAGTGCATATATTAATTAGTAATTGTTTTCATCAATGTGGATTCTCAAAACGTATAATCTGCTATAACGATAAGGTTAACTGTAAGCTAATTTAATCATAGCTTATCAAAGGTTGACCATATTTTGTTGTAACGTTTGACATATTTTTTAAGCTTACCTGCCTTTCGGGGGACTTTTGATTTTGAGGAAATGCGTTTTGGCTAACGTTGGGCTAACTTATTTAGCTCACAGAGTTAACATTAAGAGCTTTGTTGTTTACCGTTAGTTAAGATTTTTAACTTTTGGGTTGACTATTTGCTTTATTAATTGCATCATGGTAAAGGATAATGATTCGATCTGTAGGTTCTTATTATTAAATTGTTAGCGAGCATCGATCCCCGGAAGAGAAGTGCAAATTCATGCCCTGCTTGTGGCCGGCTAGCGTTAGCCACTATCTTTAAGCTAGGCTAACGTGAAGTAGCGCCAGTGTGCTTAAGCAAATAGCCGGTTGCCGGGTATGATTGGTGGCGGTGATTTGATTGGCGGCTGTTGTCCATTGTATATAATTCTTTACACAACAACAATGAGTTGTTTGAAAAAGCAATACCTTCTTAACTTCAAACCGCTTCTTGCTAGCCCCGCTATTTGTGCCGCTCGGCGTATCTACGTCCATAGCTGCTGCCATCTTGAAGTTTGACGTGACCAGTTGGTTACCCGGAAGAAACACAATTATTTCCGTCGGCATACTAATGCAAGTGTGTAAATCGGGGATTGTGGCAGTCTGTGTTAAAAAAATCAATTCTTAACACTTGTTGCATATATTTCTTAAAAAAGAAAAGAGAAAAATAAAGAAAAATAAATTCCGTACAGGCTGATGTGCCTCGGAAAAAAAGGTTAGGTTCCACCGAGATTTGAACTCGGATCGCTGGATTCAGAGTCCAGAGTGCTAACCATTACACCATGGAACCCCACTGACTTTAATGATAGAATTATTCAATTTTGATAGTTGTATAAGGGTGCCATGCTGTCTGACCATTTATCCAGAGATGATGTACATAGATATATAAAAACATCAGCCACGCATCAGGTTAGAGCGCATAATCGTGGGCGACTAGGTACAGTATTACTCTCCTACAGTTTTCAGCTTGATTTAAAACACAAATAACCAGATATCTCCTTCACCTTTGACTTTTGTTGGTTTGTTTATTATGCTCAAATAGCAAAAAAATACACATAAATTGCATACATGGTTGTCATCAAAGGCATTTTATCTGGACAAAAGATTTTTACACGATTAGACTGCAATAATAAAGTCAGAAATATTATGTCTTGACTGCCTGTTACATCCATATTTCACAATTTCTTTTTGTTCTTTGTCAGTTTTGGTGCAGTTGGTTTCTTCTGAGGCTTTTTTTTGGTTGTTTTGGATAGTTTAGTTTTGGGCTTTGAAGTCCTAGCTTTGACTCTAGGGAGGCTGGGTCTCTCCACTTTTGGAAGTCTGGGGCTCACAACAGCCCTCTCGTCTGAATATGTGCTGTTTCCTGGGCAGGATGTGAAGACAGGGACGTCCTTGACCCTCTGACCTCTGATCTCAGGAGGGTAACCACAGGTGGCACTCACCTCCAAACTAACATTCTCTATCCACCTAAGAGACAGAGACAGAGAAACAGTAGGACACAGAGAGCAACCATTTAAAAAATGTTGTGTATACTGTAGTATCAGTTATTAATCTAGGTGAACTGTTGACTATGCTTCCCTGATTCCCCTTGCAACACTCACATACTTTCCTCTTTCTTGGGCTAAGCTAAGCTGGAGCTCCCCTGAAGTTTATAGAAGCAGAAATGCAAGCAAATAATTTCATTACTAACTGTGCCACCTTGCTGCCATGATTAAAAAAAGAAGAAAAAATCACACATAACTAAGTTAATTTGCTAATAACACCTCAAGTTATTCCCAACAAGGCGTTGTCAGGCAAACTCTCTCCAGCAAGTGATTTTCAAAACCCTTATTTCAGGGAAAATCTGTACTGACCTGCGTAGGGGCAGCAGAGCACAGTCACACAGTAGAGGGTTGTCCTGCATGTCCACCACCTCTAGACCAGTAAGTGGGCTCAGGTCAGGAAGCTCCTCAAGCTGGTTTCCTCTTACAGTCAGAACCCTAAGCCCTGAGCCCAGACCAGCCAGGGCATCCCTGGACATCTGAACAGTGTTACAATGAAAAGAGCTGATCAGCAGCATGCTCTGCTTTTTGAGCGATGAACATGGATTATAACCTCAGTGTAGTAAATCCAGTATGAATCTATTAGTTGTAAACATGATGTTCCTCCTTAATCCCACCCTTTAACTTTTATGGCTGTATAAACTTTAACTCTATGACTGTATTAACTAACAAATCGGCATATAGCTTTTACTCTAAATCAATGCCTTTAAGATTATTTTTCAGCAACTTGGTGGTAAATCACAGTCACAACCTCCACATATTCTAAAGGTGATAATATAATGACAGATTTAAAAATAAATATTTTAGAAAAAGATGCATACAGGAGGAAATATAAACATGATGCACAGGACACACTGTCAGATTAGTTTAATAAATGCCTGTTGTACCTTCTCCATGCCCATGTGGTCCATGTAAAGCCTCTTCAGACTTTGGGATATGGGCTGTAATGCATTAGGTCCCACATAGCGAATTGAATTCTGAGACAGGCTCAGCTCTTCCAAGTTAGGAGCCTCAGACACAGCATGGGTAGGCATCTCTGTCAGCAGATTTGAATCCAGGTGTAATGTACCTAGATGAGCAGAGTCCAGGGCCCCCTTGACAATCGAAGTTATGGTGTTATTGGTCAAGTAAAGTTCTCTGAGTTTAGGGGTTACTGAGGAAAGCAAACCAGTGGGTCCCAGGTTGGAAATTGCATTTCGCTCCAGGTGTAAAACAAACAGACTTGGTAAGGGTGCAAGAGCTACAGAGAGACACAAAGAAACAGAATTTATCTGTTTTAGTTTACTGTTTTTTTTTTTTAACGTCCAAATTAATCATGTATATTCCTGTAGCTTTAATTTACATACAGCCAGACTTGACTAACCACTAACCTGAACCAGGAAACTGTACCAGCCGGTTCCCCTCCAGGTGAAGGTAGGTGAGCTCCAAGGCTCCAGTAAAGGCTCCGGGGTCCAAGATTGTGAGATCATTGTCAGAAAGATACAAATAAAACAGGTTTTTCATTCCCTGAAAGGCACCACTTTCAATTTCATGGATCTTGCAGAACTCTAGGTGAAGAGAAACAACTTGGCTGGTGCCTGGAAAGCTGTTGGCAGGAAGGTAATGGAAGTGGTTGCTGCGAAGATCAAGCAGTTGTGTCTTGGTGGGGAAACCCCGTGGGACTTTGGTGTGACCCCGACCCTCACATGTGGCATGCTGGGCTTCAATCTGGGGAGGGTTAAGACCATAATTGAGTTTTTCAAAAAATAAAGCTAATTGAGACTGATAAACAGTTGTGGATGAAAATATTAATATTTTTAGTTAAAAGTTCAGTCTACTTTTTTTTTACTCACTGAGGGCGGACAAAACAAATTGTCAAAACAACTTTGACATGTTACCACATTAAAGTTAACACTAACTGGTTAGTAAAAAGTTCCATATAAGCAAGTAACTTAAGTGGTGATTTTAAGTTTGGTTTACCTGATGAGTGAAGGTACAATATTTACTCTCCTTTAAGCCATTTCTTGCCTCCATTATCTCCTTAGTAAAATATCTTGTTCTTTAGCTGTCAAATAATCCAGTTTTCAAATATTTTTTTTAATTAGTCTCTCTACAGTTTAGCCCTGGGCACATAGTAAACAGTAGGTTTTTATAGCTTTTCTTGTTGAAAACAGCTGCCTTTTGCAGAAGAAAACCGATGCCATGAGAGAGGTAAGTGTTTACTAAAATAGCAGAGTTGTGGGATGAAAAAAAAACAAATCAATGAGTTAAAAGGTACTAAAAAGATCCAAAAAGCGCAGAGATCTGGAGAAGCTGCTCAGATAGCTATTATCTTTGGTTTCATCACTTTGAGCCATCTCATTTACTAAAAAGATAAAGGATACTCACATCACAGTCACAGTTATTTGGGCACTTGGCTTTCTGCTTGGGCTTTGCAGTGGGTGGGGCACTTCCACTCTCATCATCCTTCTCAAATTCATCCTTTGGTGTTTCCCCCCGGCTGCGACAGCGTAGATCCAGAGGAGCCACGGCCTGCAGCGGCTCTTCTGAGAGGTGAGGAGGTCCGGCACAGGCTCCCAGCAGCTTTACATTACCAACACCTGCCCACTCCCTCAGGGGCCGCATGTAGCAGTTACAGTACACTGGGTTGCCTTTAAGGAAAATGAATGATGATCAGGATGCATTAAACTGGGTAAATGATTTTCTGTTACTCTCCATGTCTAAATTTTGTGTTAATGCAAAATGTCAGAATGCAGTTGTACCAGTGAGGTTGAGGCTGGCCAGCTGCTTGGGGCCTGAGAGGGGCTCCAGGTAACGGAGCTGATTGTGGCTGATGTCCAGGTGGGAGAGAAGGGGGGCGCCAGACAAGGCCTGATCTGACAGGTCTTGAAGGGACATGTGGTTGAGGTTGAGGTGTGTAAGCTTTGCCATGACGACAGACTCCTCCCCAAGGTAGATCATGGGGTTGTGGCTCATGTCCAGGTGCGTAACCTCACGTAGTCTTTACAGGGAGGAGAAAGTAAAATAAGAAATTTTTATCACTATGATAGTTAATTTCATTACGCACTGATTCTGCTGTCTGTTGTGTCTCGAAAGCTCCTTTCAAGAGTTCAAGTTTGTATCTACCTCGTTTACTGTAAATCCCTACCATATATCTGTTTACTCATAACCAAAGCTAAAAATTTAAAATACATCTGGCTTCCTATTTCTGGCTCTATTAATCAGCTCTATTTATCAGCTGTAGTATAATTTCCAGAGTAATAAGAGTGTGTGGAGATATATATATATGCATATTTATATAAATATGCATATATACATAAACCCACACATATACATACATATAAATTTATATGTGTGCCCATCCCTATATTATTATAAAAATAAACGTGTTTTTGTATGCAACATTAAGGCTGGATTACACACTCCCAACCACATGTCTGATGTTGCTGTTGCTTGCTTGTTTACAGCTTACCTCTGTGCAGTTAATATATTGTTTGACTGGGACAAGTTAAAAAAAAAACAAAACAAAAAAAAAACAGAAAACAGTGCCTTGTCTAATTTCCTTGACTTTCTGTCAGAACACAGCTTAAAAGTGAAACGGTGTACTTCTCAGTACTTTCTGACTTCCTTATCCCATCCGTAGCTGCTAGAACATCACTTTCTACTTCTTTCTACTTTCTACTTCTACTTCGTCTCTAATTATGTGCCCCTTATTATATTACATTATATTATCTAGCTGTTAAATTTGTTCCCATAATGACACCACTGGGAGTTATAAGAACTGTTTTCCATCAGAATAGTAAAATAATATTCCTACAATGACCATTATAATCCTTTATTTGTAATGATAAAGTCTCACCTGTTCATGGTCTGAGTGGGGAAGAACTGCAGTTCATTGTGGTCCAGACTGAGGCGACTGAGTGTGAACAGACCAGCGAACGCCTCAGGGGCCAAGTTGTTCAGGGAGTTATAGCTGAGGCGAAGCCACTTGATGTTGTGCAGGCCCTGAAGGTGTGGCCAAAACATTGTGTGATCATGCATTCAGAAATCATCATTAACTGTGGAGTGTGTGGACAGTATGTGAGTGCAGCAGCCTCTTGCATTTGTAACAGGTCTGGGTACCTGGAAGGCCATGTTGGGGATGTAAACCAGCTGGTTGTGGGTGAGAGCCAGCATGTTGAGGAAACCAAGCTGTGTGAAGGCTCCAGGTTGGATCTCCTCCACACGGTTATGGTCCAGATGCAGCTCTTTTAAGGATGAGAGGCCATCAAAGGACTCCTGCACATCATTGGTAGTGGGTGGAGAGAAGGAAGGAAAGAGAATAATCTTGTGTCTCCAAAATGTTTTTCCTTGTATGAAAAATATCAATTCAGTCTCACTAGTGTTGCAGTTTAATCCTCTCCACTTACTTGGTAAAGGATGTCGATTTTGTTGTAGGCCAGGTTTAGGGAAACAAGGCGGCCCAGGCTTCGGAAAGCGCCCTCCTTAACCTTCATAATGTTGCAGCGCTGCAGATTGAGATGTGTGAGGTACGGCGTGAGGATAAACGCACCCCGCGAAAGCTCCTGCAGGTTGTTATTCCTCAGGTCGAGTTTTACTGCAATCTGTCAGAGCAATAAAAAAAACCAGACCAATTAATGTATCTGAGGCAGAACTGCAGCAAAATTAATGGTCATGCATGGGGTCTTAAAAAAAGTGAGTGTAGATTTTAATTCCTGGATAAATGGATAAAAATGCAAAAATAAGAAACATCCAAAAATGCTCCAAATAGTCCACAGCTGCCATTCAAAGCTCCTCAAACAGTTGTGTGAAACTGAAAAAGAGGCACTTCACTTCACATTTGAATTCCTCACCTCATCTATAGTCGGGGGAACCTCTGTTAAATTCTTACCAACGCAGGCAACCGTGAGTTTGTTGCTGTCACAGCTGCATACTCTGGGACATTTTCCTGCTTCAACAGGAAGACTCAGTGCTAATATCAGCTGGATGACTGCAGCAGGGAAGAAATGCATCTGTGCAGGCAAAACATGTTAGAAAGTTTAGATTAAAAAGTCAAAGCTGCAGTCAAAACTATTTTTTCTATGTATATGTAAGCACACACAGCTACAACTTAAAACTAAAAAGCTCTTAAAACAGCACATATAGTTATTGCTAAACTGTTGACAATTTGTGATAATCTACTGCTAGTGCCTCCTTTTTTACTTCTATTTAAAAAATATTTCTTCAACTTAAAGAGAGATTTCTGTGGAATAATAGACAGCTTAGGCTCTGTTTGTCATTCCTGTACATACTTTATGATAGAGGAGGTCTTATGTGGACCTGTCCACTCTGACGACAGTAGTGTAATAGTGGTTTACTTTTCTGATAGATCCCCCCCCCCCACCTTGGATGAAAATTGAAAATCTGTCTCTCTCACACTTCAGCCCAATATGGGGTTACAACTCCTTCCCACTTGGAAGAGAAGCTTTAGATTTTAAGAAGTGGACTGAAAAAGGCTTAAGACAGTTGTGGACTTCATATTAGTAGCTATAGGACCTTAATATTGTTTGATTAGTTGTTGGCCATCAAAAAACATGAATAGATCATCCCATAATCAATATCTGTCAGCCCCCCTGCTATCTATTATAGAATAAGAAATGCTCAAGGAGTGCTTTAAAAAAGGCCACTGTCTCCAAACTAATATTTAAGTAGTTGAGTCCTTTCATCACTTAAAGCCTGTAGAGAAGACCACAAAATGATCCTCCTCCAAGGGTCTGAGAAATACTGTGAGCTGCAAAAAGGCTGATGAAGACATATGTGATGCTTGGTAAGCTAATCAAGCATAAAAGTACTATCCTAGATCCTGTATCAGGTGTGGGGAAAGGGGCTTTTTGTCACTGTGTTTGGATATGCATTACAATTACACAGTTTGAGGGAGATCACACAAGCTCTGGAGCGTCTATTACCTTCAGTTGTTTAATTTAGGTTTAAAGCCTTCAATTACACACATAGGAAAGATACTGATGCCTTGGGTCATGGTTTTCAGCATGCAAAAAGAAAGATATTACACTCTTGAAAGAAGAACAATAAACTACATTCATTAACTGAAACAAAAAATGAAGATATATTAAGCTCTGGAAGAGATCACATTATTACAGCACTCTTTGAAAACATTTGCTTTATAGAGGATGTGGATCAATGCCATGTGATAAATTATGTGATGGGTAAGATATAAATGAGAGTTTCTCTAAAGTTGTTTGAACTATCTTCTTTATATACTTGATTGTATTGTTTCATGTGAACTATCTTGGAGCTTGACAATGACATAAAAATAATGAAAGGAACGATATGAAGGTAAAAAATTGGGAAATCCTTGTAAAAGCACAGAAACTATTTACTTTTTATTTAGCTTTATACGTTTCGTCATTGTTCTCTGCGTTATTATCTTCCAAATATACGACATGTAAGGCGAGGGCTACTTTTGGACAAAAATATATTTGCCTTTTGATGTTTCCCCTGTTGGAGGTGAGCACATTTGTATTTCTGTCATTAGAAGTAAATTAACTGTATTAACAAAGATATTCCTGGAAAAAAAGACACAGAAAAGCACCACCACTGGCTGTCAAATGTATCCACATCTCAATATCTCAAAGCAAAGCCACTTGTTTTGAAAGACAAAACAAGCGGCAGTTCAGAAGGTGAAAAATTGCTCCAAGAAAAATCCTAAATCTAACCTCAAAAACACACTGGAGACAGAAAAAAATGACCTACCTTCAAGCAGAAAGTCAGTCACAGCTTGTCAAGTGACATAAATTAAGGTGGAATTATACACGACTGCCAGTTCAGACTTCAGTTATCTGTCAGTGACTTCTCTCTTTCATTCCGAATATGCCCAGCACTTACAGTCAGCAGTCCAGCTGGCTACCAAACAAGGCTTTGGTAAATTCTTTTGCAATGACCTCTGATCCCTGCGGCCCCACACTGCAAATTAACACCTTGGCTTTACATTTTCTGTCCAGATAGAGACTGAAACACAGGGAATAAGCAACTATCTTTGTTACCCAAATTAATTTTATTTGTTGAATTATTTAAGACTGACAACTCTTTTTGTAACATCAGGGCTTTTTACTTGTTTGAGCTGGTTTGTATGTTTGCATATTCCTATGACATTACTTCTTTAAAGTATAATCCACATTTTTCTTTTGAGGATTATATGCAGCTTGTATGTAATGGGTGTGAAAGACATCCAACACGAAAGACTGCTTTATTTTTGCAACACAAATCCAAAGCTACTTCACCTTGTGCCTCATTAAAGGCGGGAAATACACATACATTCATCCTTTTGATTGTTTTGTTATACTTTAATGTCAAATTTGATGATATTTATTAGTCAACACATATTTTTATAACATTGTTTGGCCATATTATTAAACTTAATATACACGTAATATAAAACAACAGAATAATAAAGGTAGATATGAAATATAAAATGTACATTAGCTGATGCTTAAAGCCCCGATCCGCCCTGGTTAGAGCTTTTCTATTTCTGCCAATCAGATTTTATCAATCAGAAGACAACACACAGATCTAAGGTTAATGTGGGGAATGAGGAGTTTTCCTATTCACCAGAACACAAACAGCATAAACACCAAATTTTCAGTACTGTCCTGTGGTTGTGTGTGTGTAAATGAAACACTTCAGATAGTCCACACCATAAGCGCATAGTCTACTTTAAAACACAAAGTAAAGAAGTCCAATCCTGGGTTCCAAAAGTGGTGTGCTGCTGAACGTGTGAAGCACAGCGGTGACACAGTGAAATGGGTCTCGTCTTCTCAAGTACTGCTTTGCTTTATTTGCTTCCAGCATGAGTTCATATATGCTGGTTTCCAAAAAGGTCAGCAGTGATTCAGTTTGTGTGTTTGTGTGTGTGTGTGTGTATCCACAGTCCTCAGCCCTCGGACCTGACTCTCTGCAGTGTGGACTCCAGGCTGTTTCTGGCATTGCCACATGACTCCAGCGCCTTGTTGTTTCTGTGAACAATGAAACACATAGTTAGTGTCAAGTCTAGTTGTGTAGTTGATTGCTTTGTTTCATAGAAGCAAAAAGTACAAATAAAAAAAAAAAGAAAAGAAAGATAACCATCCCATCACAAAATGAGCAATCACCAGAGTGCGTCTACTGCAAATACTTTGTGCACCAAATGCAAAAGTTTTTGTGCTTCATTGCTGAAGAAGGGTCGATAATCATTGCATTTTGTACCTGAAAGATGCCTGCTGATTGGCTCATTCTGTCACGCCCTTACCGGGACATGAAGGCCTGCAGTACAGCAACGTTTTCTTTAGGGAAGTAGTCCTGTCGAACAACGTGCTCCAAGGCTTGAAGGTGGCCAGGAACCACAAGCACAGGCTTCACCTTGTCTTCACTCTAAGGGGACATGACAGAGTGATGGATTATGAGGACGATGTGACAGAAAATACAGGGGTGTGAAGAATAACAGAAATTGCAGTAAGAAGACCAAAGTGAGAAATGCAGAGGAGGTAAATGTAAAGGAAACTGACACATCACAAACTGACAGTGAGGATGTTTCTGTGCTTTGTTTTGAATTAACAAACCTTGATAAGTCCAAGCAGCACCAACAAAGATGAAACAAAGTTGTAGCCTTGAAAGGAAGGAGTGGCAAAAGCTTTTCTGAGAAGGGTGTCTGTAAAAAAAAAAACAAACAAAAAAAACAAAAAAACAACAACAATTTATTACAGTTTTGTATTCTTACTTGTTACTTAGGTGCAAAAAAGTGCAAATACATAACTTCTATGCACTTATCCACTTTGTAAAACTTTGATTGTTGTTTTTATACATTCATTTTTATGCTGCTGTCATAACTACAAACAAATCAAAAGAAGCAGACAGTGTAGTGCCTCACCGATGCTGTCCAACACTGCATTCTTAACTTCATTGTTGTCCTCTTTATATACGGATGAAATTTTAAGGAAGGCTTCAGCCATTTTTTTAGCATCTGACACATCCACCTAGCCAGAGAGAAACGAAGAAACCCTTACTGATGGCCACCCTCATTTATACACATTACCAAACTGATGCATCATCTGCTTGTCAACAAGTAAACACAAAAGAAACATGTTAACTTAAAGACATTTCTCTAAGCTCTTAGTGTCTCTCATTAGCAGAATGGTGCAGAATGGTTTTGAGCAGCTGTACATGCATCAGTGAAATCTTTCTTGTTTTCACCTGCTGCTCGATCAACAGCGCTCTCTTGGCCCCCAGTTTGAGCAGTTTGTCAGGGGATGGAAAGCTGAGGAAAGAGGAGACGTCTGGTGGCCGCGGTGCAGATGCAGGGGTGGAAAACTATGAAAAGAAGGAGAGAAAGATATTCAATAAACTAAAAAATACAGACAATGACAGACAGTGTGGCCTCTGAATTTGACTTAATGTCACCGATTCAGTGCAAACTGACATTATTGAGTAACATAAGTATTCTTGCAATATTAATAAAGAATAATATAAACCTACTTGGTAGGAAAGTGCAAAAAATGCAAACTGAAGTTATTTTTCTTTAAAACATTTATGACATGGACTATATTAAGTTATTTAGCAACCGCCATTTTTGCAGCTGTGGCCTTAAACCTGCTGTGTGTTCTGAGGAAACTTAAACTTCGCTTAACTTACCACTTTGCACTTTTTGTGTATTTATTTATTTTTAATTTGTGTATTTATTTATTTTTTCTACATAGATGTATATTTCTTGTCTATTTATATTTAGTTTTTTTCACATGGTT